>CAMZMU010000069.1:32606277-33031249 GCA_947311845.1 Poa pratensis | reverse complement strand
CCAAGATTAGACATAGGCGTAAGTCGGTTTAGACTTTCCTTATTGTAACTAGGTCGTTACAAACTCCGAGACCCAGCCTATTTAAAGGCTGGGAGGGTGCGATAGGCCAAGCCATACTGAACCACCAAAAGCTCTTGCGAGATCGTACATTCTCGCGGAGCTCCTTGTAACCTCATAATCTCCAGCGATCAATAACAGACAAGCAAGAAGTAGGTCTTTACCTCCACGAGGGGCCTGAACCTGGGTAAATCTTTGCCTCTGCTTGTCAGCGACGAAACTACGTACTACCACGTTCTTCCCCATAATCTCAACCCTAGGTCCTTAACCATGGGATTTGATGAGGTACACTCGTCAATTGGCGCCGTCTGTGGGAAAGAATAGTGTGGACTCGCGGTTTCTTCGGTTCCATCGGAAAACGGCGACTCGCCGATCGGATCTACAAACGGCAACTCGCCGGCTGCATCGACAAACCAGAACTCGCCGACTCAGGCGGCACACGGCAACTCGCCGGCTCACTCGACAAACGGCAACACGCCAGCTTCACCCGCAAAAAGCGCATCGGATCCTCTGATGGATTTCGAGCCACACTCGCCAGGATTCCAGGAGGCCTTCTCGATCTCGAGTCAGGTTTGGGTTTAACCGTTGGTTCGTTCAATTTTTTCGTCAACAAGCTTGGTGTGCAGGACTTGACGGATCCACGCCAACTCGCGACTTCGCACCCGAGGCTCCATCGGTTGCGGCTCCTTCGACTGCGGACCCTCAACTGTGTCCATACCATCGTCGACCCTCCAAGCTTGTTCGTCTGCAACAACATGTCCACACGAGAGATGCGCGAGCTCATTGAAGAACTCCAGGGGAGGAGGCCGAATCAGCATATCGCACAAACGATCCCGAGCTGGATCTCCCACTCGAGGATAGTTTCGACTGCGGGATCTCCCTCAGCGACTTCGACGAACCTGAAACTCATATCGACAACACGTCGACTCGAGATCTGCGCCAACAACAACCTCGACTTCGAGATTCATAAAAACCTCGCCGACGCCGAGATGAGCATAGGCGACGAAGGCGTCGACTGCGAGATCCGTCCAGACGGAACCACTCGATGAACATACGGACTCAGACATGAGCCTCGATGAAGATGTCGAGTCCATGACGGGACTCGAAAGCACATACACATACCCTCGGGTCATACCCAGCAGGTCTACGTTGCCATCGCCGCAAACATCAGACATGCGGCCAGTCGCAGGCCTACAGAATTCCCGTGCACAGTTACTATGGACGGAGTCACAACTCTCACAATCACTGCTGAGATGGCAGCAAAAAGCAGATAAAGTCATCAAGGAGTGCACAATGATGCCAGCAGACGCAACACAAGAAGAGATGTTGACCTTCCAGTACTTCAACTGGCAGGAGTCACTTCGACTGAAGCAGATAAGAGCAACACTCGAAGAACGCAAAAAGCAAGCTAGCTTGTCGAGTGCGCGAGAAGACAGCTCTCCCTGAGCTCCAGGGCGAGCAGACAAGACCCAGATCAAGGTTGTCACACCTCTCGCCAGGCGAGAAGGCGGCACTCACCGCAACTTAGGCAACTCCTTCATGACATACGACGAGGAAGACTGCCGGTGCCCAAAACAGCAGCAGGTGCTCTCTACACCGCTGCAGCATACCTGGAGGCAATCAAGCCCCCAGCGGATGACCCCAATGCAAAACTACACGCCAACAGATCAAATCACTCGCCTTAGTGCAAAGGCCATACGCAAATTCCAAGAACTCCAGGTGGGAGTCGAGACCGTGCCCTAGTCGACGCGCCTCGGGAAGAGCATAATCACAGTGGTTCGCCACCACTCGAAGGAAAGAAGCGGCTCGCGAAGGCGCAGGTCCAGGAGCAGATCACGCAGATCTTACAGTAGCGACTCATACTCTGATCGAGAGCCTGAGCCACATGGAGCTCTGTGCTTCACTCGACGCGTCCGCGAGACACGGATGCCCAAAGGATTCAAACTCACATCCGAACAGCCCAAGTACACGGGTCGACAGGAACCTTCCGGGTGGCTGGAAGATTACAGGCTGGCAGTTGCGTGCCAGCGGCACCAACACTACAGCCATGCAGTACATACGACTCATGCTCGAAGGCACAGCTCGCGACTGGCTCAAGGCCCTACCTCCATCAACATACGACTCGTGGGATCACTTCCGCAGGGATTTCGTCAAAAACTTCGAGCCTCTATGTGAGCGCCCGAAAACATTCGAGGAGCTGCGGGCCTGCGTTCACGTTCAGACGAAACGTTGAGGTCATACATCAGACGATGGACTGAGATACGTAACTCAGTTGGAGTGGTTTCAGAAGATATGGCCATGGATGCTTTCGTCATGGGCCTCGCCAGGCGAGACTTCAAAGAAGCACTTGGCCGCCAAAAGCCAAAATCTGTAGCCACCTCTTGCAGATCGCGACTGAGTGGGCAGATGGAGAGGATATGGCACGCACCACACGCGGGTCGTCTCACCCGTGACAAACATGAGAATAGCAGTCGAAGCCATAGAGACTCGTACAGAGACGACCGAAGGCGCAAACGTTCAAAACGTCACTACGATGACAGACCCGAATTCATGGCGGCTGGGTTCTCCACACCCCGCAATGATCAGGACAGAAGCGACCGACGGTCGGAAGATCGGCGAGACAGTCGAGATGATCGGCGAGACAGTCGAGATGATCGTCGAGACAGCCGAGACACGCCAACGCAGTGATAGCTACAAGAGGAAGGATGGCGCAAGTCACGGGCACAATCTGAGCGATCATTCGAAGAAAAGATGGACGCTGATTGCAGATTCCACCTGTACAAGGGGGACGATGGAAAACTGCGATCCAATCACTCGATGAGAAACTGCAGGGAGTTCGACCAAATGGCGACTGATTACGTAAATCGCAGAAAGGCAGCAGCCGCACAAGCACCTGCACCCGTGCCTCAGCCAAACAACGTGCCTGTTCTGATGGCACCACCTCCACCACCACAGCCTGCCCCAGGCGGAAATCTCGCGGGTGCCATACAGCCCGTACCTCGGGTGGACGAACCACAGTACCCTCCGCCCCAAGGGCAGATGTACATGATACAGAAAGGTCGACCTTCCAACAGGGAGCAAAAACTTCGCACTCGACAAGTAAACATGGCGGTCATGTCACCTCCTGCGGTAACAGAATACTTGAAGGGATCCGAAACTACAATAAGCTTCAGCAAAGAGGACCACCCTCCATCGGTTGTTCGACCAGGGCACTCTGCTCTGGTACTCGACGCGCAAATTGGAGGCTACGCCATGTCCAAGGTCTTCATGGATGGTGGGAGCGGCATAAACATCATCTTCGCAGATACGCTCCGCAAAATGAACAGGTCAGTCGAAAACCTGCCAAGATCTTCAAATACCTTCCACGGTATCGTTCCAGGGAAAGCAATAAGCCCAGAGGCACCATACAACTCGACGTGACGTTCGGGGACAAGCACCACTTCAGGACAGAGTCGATTGAGTTCGAAGTGGTCGACTGGAAGTCACAATACCATGCTATACTTGGACGCCCGACGTTCGCTCGATTCATGGCGGTGCCACATTACGCATACCTCCAGCTGAAGATGCCTGGACCAAAAGGAGTAATCACAGTCAAGGGGAACTTCCAAAAGTCTGACTCTTGCGACCGAGAATTCAGCAAAATCTCTGAGATGTTTGGCATGGAAGCAACACTCGCTGATCTAGCGGTCTCCAACGATCGAACACTTATGCCAGAGCACAAAAAGGTGGCAGTCGACAGAGCATTCAGTGCCACCAACGACACAAGATCGCATCAGGTGCACCCGACTGACCCGACCAAGACAGTCAATGTCTCGTCGAGTCTGCCTATCGCATAGGAAAGCGCGCTCGTCGAATTCCTCCGTGAGAACTGGGATATATTTGCATGGTGTCCAGCAGACATGCCAGGTATTCCCAGGGAATTCGCCGAGCACTCTCTCCAGCTACTTCCAGGTGCTAAACCAGTCAAACAAACAATGCGCCGCATATCCGGCCCAAAAAGAACTGCAGTCGAAGCCGAAGTCGACAGGCTACTCGCAGCAGGATTCATCAGAGAGATCAAGAAATCACAATGGGTGGCCAACCCCGTACTTGTAGAGAAGAAGCACACAGATATCCTTCGGATGTGCGTAGATTTTACAGCACTCAATAAGTGTTGTCCAAAGGATCACTTTCCACTACCTCGAATCGACCAGATCGTCGACTCCACCGCCGGGTGCGCTCGCTTGTCCTTCCTGGATGCTTACTCGGGTTACCACCAGATAAGGATGAAGGAAGAGATGAAGAGAAAACGGCGTTCATAACCCCACTCGGGGTCTACTGCTACACCACAATGCCTTTCGGGCTCAAGAACGCAGGCGCAACCTATCAGCGCATGATGCAAGATTGCCTCAAGAAGCAGATTGGGCGAAACGTCCAGGTCTATGTAGATGACATCGTCATCACCACAAGAGAGGAAAACACACTACTCGATGACTTGCGAGAGACATTCGCAAACCTCAAACGCTTCCACATCAAGCTCAACCCGAAGAAGTGCACGTTCGGCGTGCCAGCCGGGCAACTCCTCGGGTATCTAGTCTCAGCTCGAGGAATCGAGGCGGACCCGGAGAAAATACAGGCCATCTTGACGATGCAAAGGCCTTCAAAGCTCCACGACGTGCAAAAGTTGGCGGGTAGAGTAGCAGCACTCAGTCGATTCATCAGCAAGCTAGGCGAAAAAGCACTCCCGTTCTATCGACTGATGAAGAAGGCAGATAAATTCGAGTGGACGCCAGAAGCCGAAGCAGCCTTCACGGACCTCAAGCGAGTCCTCACAAGCCCTCCAATCCTCGTAGCACCAAGGGAACGCGAGCCACTATACCTATATGTCTCTGCAACTAACAGGGTGGTGAGCACTGTTCTAGTGGTCGAACGCAGAGAGGAGGGACACGCCCAAAGCATACAACGTCCAGTCTATTACTTGAGTGAAGTGCTCTCCACATCAAAGCAGCGGTACCCGCACTATCAGAAGCTGGCATACGCCGTGTTCATGTCCTCAAGGAAGCTGACGCATTACTTCTCCGAGCACCCGATCACTGTAATCAGCACTTCAGGGATCGGGGACATCCTCACAAACCCCAATGCAACTGGGCGAGTAGCAAAATGGCTCATCGAGCTAGCACCAAGAGACATCAAGTATGATTACCCGAAGGCCATCAAAGCACAAGTTTTACCCGACTTCCACACCGAGTGGATTGAAGCTCAGCTCCCAGGAGCACCAGATGTGTCCAATTCCTGGACTATGTACTTTGATGGCTCGAAGAAAAACGAAGGCGCAGGCGCAGGTGTCATCCTCATATCACCAAAAGGCGACAAGCTCCGCTACATCCTGCAAATGGGATTCGAGTTCCCATCCAATAACGAAGCAGAATACGAGGCCTGATCCATGGCATGAGGATGGCTAAAGCACTCGGGTGCACTCGACTGATGATCTACGGCGACTCGAATCTGGTGGTGCAGCAAACAATGAAGGCTTGTGACGCAATCGCAGATAACATGATCGCCTACCGTGACCTGTACAACATCATGGAGGGCAGCTTCGAAGGCTGCGAGTTGCGGCACATAGGGCGTGAGAGCAATGAAGAAGCAGATAAGTTAGCCAACATTGGTGCGACCAAAGCACCAGTGCCACCTGGTGTCTTCTTCGAGCGCATCGAGCACAGATCAATCAAAAAGAAGCGGGCAACTCCTGCATCAGCCGCACCAGCCAAGAGCAAAACACCTAGCACAGAGGACCCACCAGTCGAGGTACTCCTCATCGAGCCAACTTGGACTCAACCCTTCCTCGCATACATACTCCGCGGCGAGGTACCCGAAGACTTCACAGAGTCAAGACGCGTCACTCGACGATCTAAAGCATACACTGTCATCAACGGTGAACTTTACAAACGCAGCATATCAGGTATGTTCCAGCGTTGCATAGCATTTGAAGATGGCCAAGCCATCCTTCGTGATATTCATGCAGGTACTTGCGGGCATCACGCCAGCAGTCGATCACTCGTAGCCAAAGCCTTTCGCGCAGGCTTCTACTGGCCCACAGCACTCAAAGACGCGGAGGACATAGTCAAAAGGTGCATCGGCTGCCAAAAATTCGCCACAAAGCCGCACGCACCCGCATCGGCGTTGAAGACAATACCATTGGCCTGGCCTTTCGCCCAGTGGGGGCTCGATATGGTTGGGCCACTCAAAAAATCCTCCCATGGAGGGCATACTCACCTTCTGGTGGCGGTCGACAAGTTCACCAAGTGGATTGAAGCAGTACCCATCACAAGTTCGACTGCCACTACAGCAGTCAATTTCATAAAATCCATCATATACCGCTTTGGTGTGCCAATAGCATCATCACTGACAACGGTACAAACTTCACGGCTGAGGAATTCAAATCCTTCTGCAAAGAGCAAGATATCACGCTCAATTATGCATCTGTGGCGCACCCGCAATCAAACGGCCAAGTCGAAAAGGCCAATGGGCTTGTGACGAGTGGAATCAAGAAGCGCCTCCTGGTGCCACTCAAAAGGGCTGCGGGTGCTTGGGTAGAAGAGCTCCCGTCTGTGCTATGGAGCCTACGCACAACACCCAACGCCTCAACACAATTCACTCCATTCTTCATGGTCTACGGCGCAGAGGCAATCCTGCCATCAGACGTAAGGTTCAACGCACCAAGGGTCGAAGCATACAATGAAGAAGATGCAGATGAAGCACTCGAAGATGCAGTCGACTTGCTTGAAGAAGCACGCAACACGCGCTAGCACGCACAGCTGTCTACCAGCAAGATCTACGCAACTACACAGCCGTCGACTGCGTACCAGGTCCTTCGAGGTGGGTGACTTGGTACTTCGACTGAAGCAAAAGAAGGTGCATAAACTTGCTTCTCCATGGGAAGGACCCTTCATCATCACCGAGGTCATTGGTGGTGGAGCATACAGACTGAAGCATGCGAAGACCGGCGAACTCTCACAATCCTTGGAACGTTGCGCAGCTGCGCCGTTTCTATGCTTAGATTGCTCAGTCGCATAATGTAATAGGCTCATATGTCGGATGGCTGCAGGTTTCAGACGCGCTCTTTTCCTTACCAGGGTACCTAAGGGGACTGGAAGGTTTTTAATGAGGCGGCCTGCAGCCTAACATTCATAAATGGAATATAGTCAATAAATTCCTCATACTTTTCCTGCTTACTACTCGCATAACTTATCAGCACAAACTTAGCCTCACCCGTATGCTCGGGGGCTGAGCTACCTCATAACATAAAAGCTTTCGCTCCTTCAAACATAATACTCCAGCCACACTCGAATACTCGGGGGCTGGATCATAACACTAAACACAAAGGAAAAAGTTGCTCAACCCCAATCAATCACTCGGGGGCTGAGCCTGCAGGCATAAGTTGAAGCTTCAACTCTCATAAAATTCATAGCCTCACTCGAGCACTCGGGGGCTGTGCAATTCATGTTCATATTAAGTAATTTCTCATAAACCCCACTCATACACTCGGGGGCTGCATACATACAATAAACAAATAACACTACGTACAAGTGGCAAATTTACACTCGGGGGCTGTTCCCTATACATAAATACCCTAATCTTCCGGTTCATCCTTTGCTGGAAGAACAGGGCCCATAAGTTGCGCTTGATAGCAATCAACCAATGTCCTCGCATGATCGAATGTTTCGTCAAGATTCGACTGGGACAAGGACGATCCAGGCGCAGGTGGACGTAGCTGCAAATTTGGACGTTGACTTCGGAGATATGCCATGGTTGCGTTGGCGCCATCCACAAGCTTCTGGGTGATAAAGCCTCGAATGGAACCTGTTGACCGGAAGAGCTCGAGTAACGCGTGGATTCCTTGAGGTTGCGGCCCAGCTGGAAAAAGCATCTGGTTGATTCGACTGAAGGCCGACCTGCATAACTCAAGAGCATAGTGCTCCGCCACACCCGATCCTGCAGAGTCGCGAGTATGCGTGCTCGGTGCTTGTCCAATCGAAAGTGCTGGCGGCCAGTCGTGGGTTCGTCAGTTGCCATGCTCAACTGCTCATCCACGCGAGCCTGCTCCGCCTGGAAATCTTGAACAAAACCTGCAACAACACAAGTTGGGTGAACAAAAAAGAACAGGCTGTGAACTCATAAGATCAAGGCAGTCATGCTTACACTCGAGCTGTCTGTTCACGATCTCCATCTCGCCAAGCACATACTCCTCCCGTTGGGTGGGTAAAGCAGGCCTTGCCCTCATCCTTTCCAGCTCACTTCGGGCACTCGCCAGCTCTTGCTCCTGTTTCGCGAGTCGAGCCTTCATATAACGTATTACTGCGGCATCGTTTGCCGCCTGAGCTCGAGATCGAGTAGGGGCATGATGCCGCGACGAACTGGATGAAGTGGCGGCTGGCCGTTTCTGTTCCAAGCATCATAAAAGTTTCATAAGAAACTCATCACAAAGCTTAGGCGAGTAACAACACGCAGCTTTACAAGCAGAATCATAACAAGGAACATAAATTCATACAAAGGTAGCAAAAGCACATGCATACTCGCATGGTCATAAGTTTAATTACAAGACATCAAAGGCGCGGCTGCCCTACTTCTCAGACATTGACTCTGACCTAGCCCTACTCGCACGAGCGGCGACCTCTGCTGCCCGGCGCTCCATGGTGGCCATAAAAATTTCAGCCAACTTTGCGGCTGGCTCGTTCAAATGCTTTAGGGACACCAGTTTCCCGCCAGGCTTACGAGGGAAAGCAGACAGAGCGGCTTCGAAGTCACCCTCTATCCCATGACCTAAAAGGAGTTTGAGGGTGGTCTCTGAGCCGCGTACCGTCAAAGTGCGAGCAAAGTTCGCCATAGTCGAAGTTCCCGGGCCCAGGACGTCTGCGAAGCCATCCACAGTCGAAGGAGGTTGGCTGGATGGGAACACATCCTTGAACACGGCGCCGAGCGTGCTCGTAGATTTGGCGAGTGCGTCCTTGGCTTGGGTGGAGACGACATCCAGGTCGCCGATTGCGCGGTCAAGGGACAAATCGACACTCGATTGGTCTACAGGTGCCGGTGCCCAACAGCTCCTTCAAAAAAGCAGAAGTAACAGAAAATGTTACATACTATTCAGTGGCAAAAAGAAGTAGGCAAAAAGTGAAAGATTCAACTCACCGCCTACGTCTCGGGTGAGGCTCGCCAGGCGCTCAGCATAATTCTTCTCGCGCAAAGCGGCGGAGTCCTTGGCATCATCCAAGGCCTTCTTCGACTCGCGCGCTCCTTGGCGAGTGCCTCTTCTAGCTCTTTAACCCGAGACTCAGCGGTTGCCTTGTCACCTGAGATAGATGGACAGATGTCATTCACAATCGACAAAGCAAGGCATACAGAAGTCAAAACACTTACGGCTGAGTTGCTCCATGGCAGCGCGTAGGTTGTCCCTCTCTTGTTCAACCTGGACAAAAGCCTTGCCTGATTCAACCAGGTTGAGGTAGAAGGGCTGCATGCACAATGGAACCAGCATAAGCTATACACAAATAAATCCTAGAATGAAGACTCGACAAAAGACACTTACGTGTTCAACCCAAGGCGCAGGCTTGGCAGCAGAAGTCCCAATTTGCGGAGTTGACGAACTCGCGATCTTGGCGGCTTCAAGGTAGTAGCCGTGGCTACTGTTCTCACAACCTCAGCCGCAACAGGGAAGCTTCTGGCTGGTCTGGAGTCGGAGCTCTCTCGGTTGGAGGAGTTGGAGGTCGCACAGTCTCAGCACTGCAAGTGACCGAAAGACATGCAACATAAAGAAACAGTACTCAACTCATAAAAAAAATTAGTACAAAAAGGAGCAAACCTGTGCTCTTCTTCATCCTCAGTGTCGAGCTCGTCAAAGTTTGGGCCTCCAAAAGTAGCTCCCACCCGACTGAGGAGGAGGAGGAGCCGAGCTCAAAGGACTCACGTCCAAGGGAGCAGCTGTGGTCGTAGGAGACGAACCTGAGTTTCCATCATCCCTCACATCCGATTCCTTCGCGGGTGAGCTCGTGGAAGAAGACATAACTTGGGCTGCCCGACGGCGCTTGCGAGCAGGAACCTCGCTAACATCCTCAGTCGCGGCAGGCTCCTTGCCCTGTGCTTCCTCTACCCCTTCCTCTTCAACCTCTTCTGTGGGTGAAGTGGTAGCCGAAGGTAGAGGCGATTCATCCCTCCCTTCGCTTCTACTGTCACCTCTGTTTCATAAGTTGGGCCATCTTCGGGAAGAGGAGGAAGGGTTGAGGTAGTCGAGTGGCCCTGCATACAAAATATAGCAGTCGAAAGTCAAAAAGATGCACAGAAGGATAACAAAAACAGGAGATCATAGACTCGAAAGATTCACTAACCTCTGGCAAAGGCTTTTCAGCCCCATAAGGATCGACTGGGCAGTCGACATTGCAGGGCTCGCTTTGTTTTGTACTGGTGATGGACCGCACATGTGCCACCAGTTCACTCCTAGACAGCTCCTCCTTGCTCATTCGAGTGGAGTCGAGGGGACCTTCGTACTCCCACATTGGGTGGGCACGAGCGCGGAGCGGCCATACCCGCATCTTCACAAAGGTGGCAATCAGATGCACACCCGTGACGCTGTTAAGGAGCCCTCCAATTGTCTCCAGCAGGGCGCTGCTTCCGCCACTTCTTCAGTCGAAAGCTCATGGTCCCAGGCTTTCGTCCTAGCGGCTATACCAGCAGTCGAAAATGCTGGGGCCCCATCCTGGTCGACTCGCACATAGAACCACCTCTTCCTCCACCCCTGCGCCGAGTCGACTGGCTTCAGGGCGAAGTACCGGGTGTCGCTGCGCACTTGGATCTGCAGGCCTCCGACTGGATAGGTTCGGCCGCCTCGGTTGTTGGCCGGACCATGAAGATAGACTTCCATAATGCCCAACTCGGAGCAACTCCCAAAAAACACTCGCACAGCGTGATGAAACACGCAATGTGCAGAATACCGTTCGGGGTGAGATCATGGATCTGCACCCCGTAGGCAAAAAGCAAACCTCGCACAAAATCATGGAGGGGGAGCGAGAAACCCCTAGGCAAAAACTCCGCGAAACAGACGCGCTCGTTAGCGCGAGGCTCGGGAAGTACCTCCTTGGGCGAAGGTGCGCGGACGAAGAGCTGGTCGGAAGGTGGCAGCAATCCCTCCTCGCGCAGCTTGTCCAGCTGCGCCTCCTTCAGGGTGGATTTCATCCAATCGCCATTGGTCTTCTTGAGGTCGACGGCGGCCGCAGATGCGCTAGCCGCAGTCTTCTTCCCCTTCATCGCCGCCGCATCGGGCGCGGCGGCAGCAGTCGAGGCAGAGCGCTTGTTGCCCGCCACTTTCTTCATTGTCAACGAACAGGTGGGGAGCGCGCAAAGCTTTAGCGCAGGAGCAATGGAGGCAGAGCGCAAGGAAGACGATGGAACAGGGGCGGCGCGCAGAGCAAATGGCAGGTAAAAAACAAATGCCAGCGCCGTTCCCCTATTTACCACAAGTCAAAAGCAATCACAGCCATTCAGATCCAAATCGTGCGTTACGCACGCAATCTGACCGTACACGTGGCAAACGCGGAGGGCAACCGTCGCCGGCCACTCCGCCCACTACGCACGTAAAAAGAGGAGCCATCATCACGCTTGCGGAAAAAGTGGGCCCGTATAGTCAAATCAAGTCCAAACGGCACCGTCTTCGGTCAGCTCTGCACAAATGGGCCCACCTATGTGTCACGTCCCATCAATCGCAGCATAACGCACGCCACGCGTGTCAGAAATCGCAGTCGAAATAAACGTCATCCCTGACGTCATTGAAGCATCTGTTCAGAAAATACGTTCGAGTATGCCCAACGCATATTGGTCACTCGATTGCCTTGATTAGTTCGGGTGTGACAAAACCTTCTTAAGGCAAAATTGGTTACTCGACCGTTCCTTCGACTAAGTCATATTACTCCCATCGGGAGCGTATTCAAAAAATTCTTCGACTGAAGATGCTCAAGACAATGATTGAGATTATCCTCCATTTACAAGTAATACAGCATAATCTCGGGGGCTACTCCCATCGGGAGCACTGTCGTGCACCCGATAGAATTACGGCACAAATTTCTTCGATTAGCATATGCAGAGTAAGGGATTTTTGAGATTATCCTCCATTGCAAAGCAATAAAGCACAATCTCGGGGGCTACTCCCATCGGGAGCGCTGTCGCGCACCCGATAGCATAACAGCAAATATCAGTCGACAAAGGACATGACTCGTCCAACAAAGTTCAAAAACATACTCGAAACATTCCCGAGTTGCGTCCGTCGCAAATACCTCGGATGCTGCACGCATAGTGCAAAGGTAAGACCCGCCGAACTTTCGAGCTGGGCTAAGGACCGTTCCAGCAACGTCAATCCTTATACTTTCCGTGTCAGCAGACATGATGAAAATCCCGACGGACGCGTTGGGTAAAATTCAAAGTTATACTGCAGATCGACTCAGTAAGACCTCAGCGGCCTAGTCGAATCTGACCAGTTTGTTCCAGATTCGAGTCCGGGACTCGAGTTTGATTGAAAGCTAGTAAGGTTTTACCCGAATGTGTAGTTAACCAGTCCCGATCCGTCGAGTGTACTGGGCCTGCTAAGCTATTATCCCTTGATCATCATAAAACACAGTCGATGAGATACTCGACATAGCCAAACGTGTGCTATTCATACAGGAATTCCAAATTATATATACGAATACAAAGCATATGACGTGCACTTATGAAAGAGTCCATGCCCGATTCTTCGAGTCAGCCAAGTACTCGGGGGCTACTGACATGGGTATACATATCGGGTACCCTATCATGAGGGTACCTGGTGCACGTAACGACTAAGGCCCAATATCGAAGAGCTACTCGAAGCCCAAGACAAGAGGCCCAAGAAGATGGAGTACCCTCCAAGATTAGACATAGGCGTAGTCGGTTTAGACTTTCCTTATTGTAAACTAGGTCGGTTACAAACTCCGAGACCCAGCCTATTTAAAGGCTGGGAGGGGTGCCGATCTAGGGCCAAGCCATACTCGAACCACCAAAGCTCTTGCGAGATCGTCATCTCGCCGGAGCCACCTTGTAACCTCATAATCTCCAGTGATCAATAACAGACAAGCAGGAAGTAGGGTCTTTACCTCCACCCGAGGGGGCCTGAACCTGGGTAAATCTTTGCCTCTGCTTGTCAGCCGATGAAACTACCAGTACTACCACGTTCTCTCCCCATAATCTCAACCCTAGGTCCTTAACCATGGGATTTGATGAGGGCACACCTCGTCAGCCGGCTCGGTCGAAACTGGCTTGCCGGTGGGCGACAAGGAATGAGGTAGCTATTGTCGTGCTGATGGTATGTTCGCTATGTTGGAGGTGTGTAGGCCAATGGAGGTATGGACCAGTGGTGTCCAGATATGCGAGGGTGTTGGGTTTGTGTTACTCCAGGTGAAATCATTAGTCCTTGCTGGATTGGGCAATGATGGCGTCTCTAGACATCGCTTCCCCTTGGCGGTTTCGTCTTGAAGATCATTGATCACGTTTTCCCTTCTCATGGGTTTGGAGCATATGGCATTGCAGTTGGCTTGTGTCCCTCCGGTGATGTGTGAGTTTTGTCGTGGTGGTTTATGTTGGACGGGGTACAGCGGTGGTAGGGTCGCGAGAAGGCTTGGGCGGACATGTCTGGTGGGTCTCAAGTGACCCTCTTTACCGCAAACATTGCTCTCTTCACCTCCGTGTCTCACCTTTAGAATGAGAGTTACCTATTCTCTAATGTTGGTGGCCCGTTGTTTGGCATAGATCAACGGGGATTTCATGTAGTTAGTTAAATGTTGGATATCATCGTTGATTTGTTGCCGCGAAGTAGTGATGGTGATGATATTTGTGAGATCATGGCTCAGGGCTTAATATGATCGATTAGGATACTCATATCAATAAGTTGCAACTTCTTTTTCGAAAACTCATCTGAAAAGAACTCCGAGGTTAAACATGCTTTACCCGGAGCGATTTAAAGATGGGTGACCGACCGGGAAGTCTTTCCCGGGTGCGCACGAGTGAGGACAAAGTGCGTAGAAAAACTAGTATTGATCTGTGGCCCGGTCCGGTGTGTTGCTAACCAGTCCGCCTGATGATGTTTTCATGTTCACCTGGGTTGTTTGTAAAGATGTTCGCCAGTTCACAAGTCAGCGTAGGTTTACCGGCAATCCGGCATGATAGAGGTTGATGAGCAACACCCTGAACACTAGTTATTCAATAGGAGTGACCGAGTGATACTGGTGATAGACAACTACTCCCTCCATTCCATTTTAATTGACTCACGTATATCTAGATATGGATGTACCTAATACTAAAACGTGTCTAGATGCATCCATATGTAGATATGTGAGTCAATTAAAATAGAACGGAAGGAGTACAAGTAAGCAACATAAATTCAAGAACGCAAGCAATTCATGCTAACGTGCCATGCGCAAATTCAAAGACAGTGTGTGCACAGACAGGGAGAGAGATGCCTTCACACGAATAGGATGCCACAAGTGTAACGAAACTCTGTGATATGAAGGCATGGAAAGGTAAATGTTATATGTAATGTAAAGCTCATTGATATGCAGGTGTGTTGATGCCAAAGGCAATATGAACTTTCAGTCCAGCTCTTTTGGTTGCCATCCACACAGTATTGTTATTATGAACGTTCTTCGATGGCTTATACAATGGACCTTTTTCGATGTTCCCCACCCAAAAAAATTGCATCTTTATAATGAATCTCTTCTGATGTTTTTCACCAAAAAGAGATATTTGATGTTACAAGGCCAAGAGAATTGCTTTCTCTGAGAATACTAATGTTCTACAGTTCACAAGCCAATGTTTTTAAAAAAAAATTGATAAAGGCCAATGTTTTAATTACCAGATATGCTATGCAGTTTCTGTTGACAAATCTGCAAGGCCGTATGAATCAAGAAAAAACAATAAGAGGTTTGCTGAGCATACTAGAGTCTTCTTCTTCTTCTTTTTGAAACGAAGCATAATAGTGATTGATGAGCAACAAACTCGAGCCTCTTTGATTCGTAGGATAGAAATCATAAGAATAGGAAAATTGTAGGATTCTAATGTCATGCACACTCCAATCTTATAGGATTTTGCATGCACCAAAGTTTGTTTGATTTCACCAAAGGAATTGTAAAATGAACTTGGCGTGAATGTTAGATTTCCTATGGGAAGTAGTACAATAATTCCTATAGGAATGTTTCCTATAGGATCCAATCCTACAAATCAAATGACCCCTTTGATTCAAAGGATTCTGGTAGGATTTTTGGAGGATTGATTCCTATAGGAAATTTTCTTATTGAGCTTGTTTGATTCATAGGATCCAATCTCATAGGAATTATTCCCATAGGAATCCTGTAGTGCAATTCCTATAGGAAAAAAGCATGAGCTCCAACCTCTTGAAAAATTCCTTCACACAATCAAAAACAATCTCTATTATCATAGGATTCAATTAGACATGCCACTCCAATCCTTTAGGTTTCTTATTCCTACATTTTTCCTATCCTATGAATCAAATGAGCCCTTTAAATACTTTGCAATTCCTTTGAATGTTCGCATATTCCGCAGGAGGGATGCTGATAACCCACAACTACAGTATGCAAAAGGGATTCTATAATACAGGAAAAATCACACCTGGCGATATGCAAATTGCATCACAATGTTGGGTACATTCGGTAATGGACAGAAATCTGGAAGACAAGGAGGTAATTCAGCTCACACATACTAGAAAGGAAAACAAAAAAAGGGGCTTTTGCATCACAGCAGTCTCAGGCCCTGTTTGTTTGGGCTTCTGCTTCTGCTTTTGGGGTCCAAAAGCGGAAGCCCAAACAAACAGCACGAAATAGGAAAGCAATTGCGAGAAGCGTGGTAGCGAAATGCACTGGGCGAGCGTACGAGCGCGGAAGCAGGTCGGGAGGAGCTTTTGCCTGCTTCCCGAGATTCTCGAAATACGATGGACAAAAATGCCCTCATGAGTTTGGAATAATTACGAACAAACTGCCACCAACGAACCACACAGCCCCCAACCCGACCTCTTCTCACCCTCGTGTCCTTTGCCATGGCTGTTCGGCTAGGGTTAGGGTTCACCGCCGCAAGCGCCACCGTCCGCCTTCCTCGCCGTTCCCCGCCACTCCGGCCGCTGTTTCCCCGCAAGATCTCCTTTGCCTCTCCATTCCTGGCCTCCTCCCGCTCGCGCCGCCCCTGAATCTTGGAGCTGTCCGAGGTGCCGCCGGCGACTGGAGCTGTTCGAGGCGCCGCCGGCTCGCCGTTTCTCGCCCCGTGAGCTTCTCCGACGACTCGACGACGTGCTGCTCCGACCCGGCCTCCACCAAGTCGCGTGTCCTCGAATTGACCGGGGAATAACTGGTCGATCTCATTTCCGTCGACAGGAGCATGTCGAGCCGCCGCCTCGCCGTTTCTTGTCCTAGCGTGCAAGATTTCCTCTCCTCCTTGCACCAGCCCTGCTTCCGTCGCCGCCCTAACCCTGCTCCGTCGCCGCGCCAGCCCCGAATCACGGATTTGGCCGTCGCCGACAATTCCGGCGACCATTGGTCGCCGTGCGCCGCCCTCTAGGCTCCCCGCAACGCCCTCGTGCGGATCCGTCGGGTTCCAGCCCCGCGCGTGTGCTCCTCCGGTCGAGCACGAGCTCGACAGAGCTGGGTTCCGTCGTGTACGTCACCTGCTGACGTCAGCGCGGGACTGCTTGTCAGAGTCTAGCATTTAGTGAATGATTTATGAAAATTCCAGAAAATGAATAAAACCTTTTAGCATTTAGGGGCATTTTAGACATTTCATCCCTCAAACCAACAGCAGCAGGCGACAAAAGCAGTTCTGCCAAACATCAAATCTCTAATTACAACCGCTGCTTCTCACAGCTGCGCTTTCTCACAGCTCACAAGCTACAGCTGATTCTCAAAAGCTGCAGCCCAAACAAACAGACCCTCAAAGGGCCGCTCTGGGCCTCGCCTTCGCGGCTTCCTCCTTCTCCTCCCGGTCGAGGGTGGCTAGGAGATCTTGAGCGTGGCGCAGCACGGCAGCGACTTCAGGGATGAACCTGTTCCGGGTGTCGGCGTTGAGCTGTTGCAGGTCCATCCCCTCCGTGCGCTTCTTCTCCTCGACGTGATCCTTGACCCACTCCTCCAGCTCCTTGCAGAGGTCGATGCCGCCGACGCCCTCCATGGGTGCCACGATGTGCCCGAGGAGGTCGGAGGTGAGCTCCATCCGCAACGCGAATGACTCGAGTTCCCCCGCGCTCAGCGGAGGATACACGTGTAGCTCTTCGTCCATCGATGATCGACACCAACCCGCCGGTGCTGCTCGTTGATACGTCCATTTTGCATCACTATTTTATATCATAATTTACTGCTATTCATTGATATATTTCATATTTGGATGATATACTTATGTTATTTTATCTTGTTTTGCATGTTTGATGATTATTGGAGAATTAACTGCCGGAGTCAGGATTCAGCTGGAAAAAGCATCGTCAAGACACCCTATTTCTGAAGATCAACAATTCACGGAAAATATACAGATGTTCCTATTTTGTCAGATGCCGGAGCCAGCCAAAAGGGGAGGCTGAGATGGGCCACGAGGGGCCCACACCACCCCACGGCGCGGGCCCCCCTCTGCCGCGTCGGGGCATGGTGTGGCCACCCTGGCCCACCTCTGGCGCTCCCCTTCGCGTATTTCATCCCCCAGAAACCCTAAGACGGGAGAGCCATCGAGGAAATATTCCGCCGCCTCCACGAGGGGAAACCACAGAGAGAGAAAAAGCTCTCCGGCAGGGAGAAATCTGCCGGGGAAATTCCTTCCCGGAGGGGGAAATCATCGCCATCGTCATCGTCATCACGCTGGACTTCATGGGATCATCATCATCATCTCCACCGCCGTCACCATCATCTCCACCGCTCCACTCGTTCGCTGTAACATCTAGGGTTATACTTTGTGTAGTTCATAGGGGAAACTTTCCCGGTGTTGATTACTACTTGTGGTTGATGCTATTAAGTTTTATCGGTGAATTGAAGTATATGTCCAGATTGTTATTCATCATTATATCACCTCTGATCATGATCCATATGATGTCTTGTGAGTAGTTCGTTCAGTTCTTGAGGACATGGGAGAAGTCATGCTGTTAGTAGTGGAACTATGTTGAGTAATATTTAATGGTTTGATATTTAAGTTGTGGTGTTATTCTTCTAGTGGTGTCGTGTGAACGTCGACTACATGACACTTCACCTTTATGGGCCTAGAGGAATGCATTGTGTATTCGGCTACTAATTGTGGGGTTGCCGGAGTGACAGAAACCTAAACCCCCGTTAGTAAACCGGTGCATGAGGGAGTGTAGGATCTCAGAGTTTAAGGCTGTGGTTAGATTTATCTTAATTACTTCCTTGTAACGCGGATGCTTGCAAGGGGTTTAATCACAAGTATGTATTAGTCCAAGTTAGGGCAGTGCATTAGCATAGGTTCACCCACACAACACTTATCAAAACAATAAAGATTAATCAGCTGTAGGAAGCGAAAGCACTTGACGAAATTCCCGTGTGTCCTCAAGAACATTTTGCCATCATAAGTAAACCAACCGGCTTATCCTTTGCTCTAAAAAGGATTGGGCCACTTGCTGCAATTATTATTACTGTCTTTTATTTACACGTATTTTATTTATCTGCAATATCAAAAACCCCTAAAAACTTGTCTGCTAGTATTTACAGTGATTCCTTGATCAAAACTACTTGTCAACACCTTCTGCTCCTCGTTGGGTTCGACACTCTTATTTATCGAAAGTACTACGATACACCCCCTATACTTGTGGGTCATCAAGACTATTTTCTGGCGCCGTTGCCGGGGAGTGAAGTGCTATTGGTAAGTGGAATTGGTAAGGGAAACCTTTACTGTAAGTGCTGTTTTTATTTCTGCTTGCTGCTTTATTTTATTATGGAGAGATCTCCATTCGAATCCCTATTTGGGAATACTACTGCCACTGCTAAGGTAGTAGATGAACCGCCGCCTGCTGAATTAGATCCATTTAAAATACCTATGAAAATTGTTGAACGTGTTATGGATAACCGCTATGTTGGAGATGGAACCATCCATCCTGGTGATCATTTACTATTTATACATGAATTATGCGAGTTGTTCAAGTGTGCAGGTATTTCAATGGAAAAAGTCAAGAGGAAGTTATTCTCTATATCATTGAAGGGCCGAGCTGCGGAATGGTATAAGATGCTGAAGAATGGCCGATCTATTGGCTGGGAGGAAATTGTACCTCTCTTTTATTCTAAATTCTATCCTCCTAGTGAGATTCATCAAGATCGAAATCGCATATATAATTTTTGGCCTCATGATGGAGAGAGTATTGCCCAAGCGTGGGGGAGATTGAAGTCACTAATGCTCAAATGTCCCATTCATGAGCTCCCAAGTAATATTGTTATCAATAATTTTTATGCAAGGCTTTCTCTTCATGATAAGGATTTATTGGATGCCTCTTGTTCTGGATCATTTACACGTACTGAAGAAGAAGTTAAATGGGACCTTCTTGACCGTATTCAGGAAAATACTGAAGGATGGGAGAACGACAAAGGTAGAAAGTCAGGTATAAATTATGATTACGAATGCATTAAATCTTTTATGGAGACTGATGATTTCCGTAATGTTAGTGTGTTTACTGTCTTGATTCTCAAGTTGTTGCAAATTATTACAAAGCTTTTGCCTCTTATCTTGATGTGCCTAAGAAGGATTTGAATAAATATCATGAACCTTATAAAGATAAAACCAATTCGGCCATTGGCAAAGTATTGAAGTTCATACTGTTGATCACATTTTGCCAGAACCTTATATTGAAAAAATACCTTTTCCTGTTAAAGTCAAGCAACATTCTCTGATAGCTAGTGTGGTTAATAAAAGTGCCAAGAAACCTTTAGAGCCTGATGAACAAATAACTGTTGAACCTGAAGTAGCAATTATAAAGGATTTGGTAACTGAAAATGTAGATGGAGAACATATTATCTTTTGTGAAGATGCTTCTAATATTGTTTCGCATCCTGGTAAATCTAGGAAAACAAGTGTTCCTGTGCTTTCAGTGAAGATAGGAGAACATTGCTATTATGGTTTATGTGATATTGGTGCAAGTTCTAGTGCTATTCCTTTTGAACTTTATAAAGAAATTATGCATGAAATTAGTCCCTGTGAACTTGAGGATATTGATGTGGTTATTCAACTTGCCAATAGGGAAACTATCTCTCCCATTGGTATTGTGAGAGATGTCGAGGTTTTATGCGGTAAAACTAAATATCCTACTGATTTTCTAGTACTTGGTTCTAAAGCTAGTAAAACTTGTCCTATTATTTTCGGTAGACCTTTCTTGAATACATGTGGTGCTATTATAGATTGTAAGAAAGAGAAAATTTACACTAAATTTAATGGAGAATCTTATGAGTTTAATTTCTCTAAGTTTGGTAAGAAACTTTATGAAACTGATTTGCCTAATGAGGACTCGAAAATTGAACAACTTGCTGCTATTGCTATTGCTCCTAACAATGCCTTGCAGCAATTTATGGAGGAACACGAAAGTGAGGTCTTTATGGAGGAAAGGAATGAAATTGACAATATCTTTCTTCATCAACCACCATTACTTAAGCATAATTTGCCGGTGGAAGATTTGGGTACCCCTGCACCTCCTAAAGAAGATCCTGTTTTTGATTTAAAACCTTTGCCTGATAACCTTAAATATGCTCACATTGATGATAAGAAAACATATCCTGTTATTATTAGTTCTAAACTTTCAGGTACTGAAGAGGCAAGGTTATTGGAAGTGTTGAGGAAACACCGAGGGCTATCGGATATACTTTGGATGATTTAAAAGGGATTTCTCCTGCTATATGTCAACACGCCATCAACATGGAAGATGATGCAAAACCTGTTGTGGAGCACCAGCGTCGTCTAATCCCTAAAATGAAGGAAGTGGTAAGAAATGAGGTATTAAAACTCCTCGATGCTGGTATAATTTATCCTATTGCTGATAGTAAATGGGTAAGTCCTGTGCATTGTGTTCCTAAGAAAGGAGGAGTTACTGTTGTGCCAAATGAAAATGATGAACTTATTCCTCAAAGAGTAGTTGTTGGATATAGGATGTGCATTGATTTTCGAAAGGTTAATAAAGTTACTAAGAAAGATCACTATCCTTTACCTTTTATTGATCAAATGTTAGAAAGGTTGTCTAAGAAAACTCATTTTTGCTTTCTTGATGGTTATTCTGGATTTTCACAAATTGCTGTTAGAGCGAGATCAAGAGAAAACTACTTTTACTTGTCCTTATGGAACTTATGCTTATAGGCGTATGCCTTTTGGTTTGTGTAATGCTCCTGCTACATTTCAAAGATGCATGTCTGCTATTTTTCATGGTTTTTGTGAAAAATTGTGGAAGTATTCATGGACGATTTTTCCGTCTATGGAACTTCTTTTGATAACTGCTTGCAAAACCTTGATAAAGTTTTGCAGAGATGTGAGGAAACTAATCTTGTTCTTAATTGGGAGAAATGTCACTTTATGGTTAATGAAGGGATTGTTCTTGGACATAAAATTTCTGAAAGAGGTATTGAAGTGGACAGAGCTAAAGTTGAAGCAATTGAGAAAATGCCCTGTCCCAGGGATGTTAAAGGTATTCGTAGTATTCTCGGTCATGCCGGTTTCTATAGAAGGTTTATTAAAGATTTCTCTAAAATTTCAAAACCTCTTACTAATCTTCTCCAAAAAGATGTACCTTTTGTTTTTGATGATGATTGTAAAGAAGCTTTTGAGTCTCTAAAAAAGGCTTTAACCACTGCTCCTGTTGTTCAACCTCCTGATTGGACTTTACCTTTCGAAATTATGTGTGATGCTAGTGATTTTGCTGTAGGTGCTGTTCTTGGACAGCGAGTAGATAAGAAGTTGAATGTTATTCATTATGCTAGTAAGACTCTTGATGCTGCTCAAAAGAATTATGCCACTACTGAAAAAGAGTTTTTAGCAGTAGTTTTTGCTTGTGATAAGTTTAGACCCTATATTGTTGATTCGAAAGTTATTATCCATACCGATCATGCTGCTATTAGATACCTTATGGAAAAGAAAGATGCTAAGCCTAGACTTATAAGATGGGTGCTTTTATTACAAGAGTTTGATTTGCATATTGTAGATAGGAAAGGTGCTGAAAATCCTGTCGCTGATAATTTGTCTAGATTGGAAAACATTTCTTATGATCCTGTTCCTGTTAACGATAGTTTTCCAAATGAACAATTGGCTGTGATAAAGGTAAGCTCGCGAGAAAGTCCTTGGTATGCTGACTATGCTAACTTTATTGTTGCCAAGTATTTGCCTCCAACCTTTACAGCTCAGCAAAGAAGGAAATTCTTTTATGACTTGAGGCATTATTTTTGGGATGACCCACACTTATATAAAGAAGGAGTGGATGGTATAATGCGAAGATGTGTTCCAGAATTTGAACAAAAAGAAATATTGAGAAAATGCCATGGAAGTGCTTATGGAGGACATCATGCTGGAGATAGAACTGCACAAAAGGTTTTACAATCAGGTTTTTATTGGCCTACTCTTTTTAAAGATGCAAGAAAATTTATTTTATCATGCGATGAATGTCAAAGAGTTGGTAATATAACTAGACGCAATGAAATGCCTATGAATTATTCTCTTGTTATTGAACCTTTTGACTGTTGGGGATTTGACTTTATGGGTCCTTTTCCTCCTTCTGATGGTTATACTCATATACTTGTTGCTGTTGATTATGTTACTAAATGGGTAGAAGCTATACCAACATCTAGTGCTGATGGTGAGACATCATTAAAAATGCTTAAAGATATTATTTTTCCAAGGTTTGGTGTGCCTAGATATCTCATGACTGATGGTGGTTCTCATTTTATCCATGGTGCTTTTAGAAAAACCCTTGCTAAATATGATGTTAATCATAGAATTTCTTCACCTTATCATCCTCAAACAAGTGGTCAAGTAGAATTATCAAATAGAGAGATTAAATCTATTTTGCAGAAGACTGTTAATAAATCTAGAAAGAATTGGGCTAGGAAGCTTAATGATGCTTTGTGGGCTTATAGAACTGCTTATAAAAATCCTATGGGTATGTCTCCTTATAAAATGGTTTACGGAAAAGCTTGTCATTTACCTCTAGAATTAGAACATAAAGCTTATTGGGCCGTAAAAGAACTTAATAGAGATTTTAAACTTGCCGGTAAAAAAGGTTACTTGACTTGAGTTCCTTAGATGAATGGAGAAGTGAAGCTTATGAAAATGCTAGACTTTTTAAAGAGAAAGTGAAACAATGGCATGATAGGAGAATCCTAAAGAGAGAGTTTAATGTTGGTGAGAAAGTTCTATTGTATAGGTCTCGTCTCAGATTTTTTGCAGGTAAATTACTTTCGAAATGGGAAGGACCTTATGTTGTTTCAGAGGTTTACCGTTCAGGTGCAATCAAAATTACTTCGCTTGATGGTGACAAATCTCAAGTGGTTAATGGTCAAAGACTCAAGCATTATATTTCTGGGGATTCTTATAACGAAGACGTTGATATTATTCAAGTAGTGACTCCGGAAGATTTTATTAAAAGTCAAATTCAGAAAACTGCAGAGTCTGTTTTCAATAGGTAACAGTTTTGGTAAGAAAAAGTTCGCGTTTAACTTCCCAACTTATGTTTTTGTTGTTTTTATTAAATATGGAAAATTACGAGCCAAAAACGGGGAGGAAACGGTGCCCGAGGGCACCACACCACCCCACGGCACGGGCCCACCCTTGGCCGCGCCGGGGCATGGTGTGCGCCTCGGAGCCCGTCTCCAGCCCGGTTTCGACCTGGACTTCCCTTTTGTTATAAAACTTTTTGCTATATAATCCCCGGATCCCCCGAGGTCCGTATATCGTTTTCTCGTCGTGTTTTGTTTTCGAGCTGTTTCTGCCAGGAATTGTTTCCAGATTTAGAAGCATCATGGTCTCCAACAACAAGGGCAAGGAGGCTCTGGAAGATGATCTCAAGGATCCCGAGCTGGAGGAGGAAGTCAAGAGTGAAGCTGAAGATGAAGTAGAAGAAGACCCGCGCTCATACCCGTGCGCCACCATTGCAAGTATCGGAGTGGTGGCAAATCCATTCAACCCAAAGAGGAATGCGCGGATGAGCACAGGGGGGAAGGTTCCGCGTCATTGCTTAGCTCCAAGAACATCTTCTCCAGGCACCAATAACCCTTTCCACACTTTAATCATAAATATCAGTTTGAAAGAGTTCCTAAGGTAGAACTACCCACTAGTTGGAATATAGATCGTTCTAACAATGCAGGAAAAGGAAGCCCTCAGTCTGATGAGAAGTGGGAAAACAATTCCAAGAGCTGGGACTCACAGTCTGATAGGTTCATGAACCGTATTGAACACAACACGAAGTTGATTCGTGCTCTCACTTACAAGATTGACGAGTTGAAGGAGTTGGTTGAGAAGCTTATTAGGGATTCACCATCACCACCGAAGGAGTAATTCATCATTGGTATTGGCATCCCCTTAGCTTGCTCCAAGCTTGGGGGGAGTGCCGCGGTATCATCACCATTATCTTTTACCTTTTACTTTTCAGTCGAGTCATATCATGAGTAGAAAAGTTATCATATAGTATGGTTTGCAGCATGGAAGTATCTCTCCTTTAGTTGGTTATCTATGTATCCCTGATGGCCCTTGACGTAGTTACCTGTGTCAAAAGAATATGGGTTAGGTTGAGACTCCAAGTGCAGAGTGTATAGTATAGGAAAGACGACGAGGGGTGACTCGAGGGTTTAATATCGAACTCTCGGGGAATCAGTAGTGAAAGATTTATCTTCTTATCCTTCTCTTGAAAACCTACAAAACAAAGTAAATTGTTTGTGCCCTCAACCTCACCAAGTGGTTGTCAAGCACAAGGTGTGAGAATGATATCAAAATAAAATGAATGCAAAATAGTAAATAAATATGCAATGATGATAAATAAATATGCAAGGATGGTGGAAACAATGATGGATGATATTTTTGGGTTTTGTATTGTGAATGCAAGATATAAAAGTGTTTTTGTATTTTCGGATTTTTAAATGGCAGAAAATGTAAAGTGGATAAAAGTTGTTGGAAAGGTGTTTCTTATGATTAAAAATGGACCGGGGTTCATGGTTTCACAAATGCACTCTCTCTTTAATAAAGTGGTAGACAATGGAACACTAGAATTGACATATGAGATTGCAACAAAAAGGTTTCATGACAAGTTACTAATTATATGGGCATCACGTCCTAACATAGAGATCTTTTGTTTATTAATCTCTCTTATACTCCACCAAGATGCGAACTAAATCATAACACCTTAGTAATTAAGATAAATCAGAGCATAGCATTAAGTTTCATGACATGAAGTTAAAATAAGAACATGCTAGATCTAGTCATGGAGTAGTGGCAATGGTCACACCCACATCTCCGGTAGCAAGGTATTTTTCTTTATCCCTAGTGAGGCAACAAAGTAAGGTAAAACCCAAGTGGATCGCGGAACTTTCTCTCACGTTCACCGCACTAGCCACCCCCGTTACTCCAACTAATGCACACGTTCCCCCTCACACGCTCTCATACACAAGTTTGATCAGAACAAGTAAACAAGAACGGGGTACATAATATGCATCTAATTTCATAACTGAAACAAAACTATTGCAATCTCAAACATATATTAACTCATAAAAGATCCACCACAAAGGTATTACATAGATGACCGTAATCATGTTCAGCAGCTCATACGGTACTAATTAGTGAAGCTCAAGAGAGGAGAGATACATAAGTTACTTCCACAAACCCATAGTCCAGGGGTGGACTACTCCCTCTTCATCATGGAGACGGTGGAGAAGTCGTTGGAGAAGATGGAGACCACGCCGGCAGCGCCCCGCCGGAGTTTTCCCCCTCCAATCTGCAACTCCAGGTCTCTGTTTCGTGGTTTCTGTGTTTCTGCGGCGCTCCTTTCCGAAGGGCGTCGGGGACTATTTTTATAGTCGTTTTTAGGTCAAGACGGAGGCTCGGGAAAAAAGATCGACGGCAACGGAGCCACGAGGGCCCAGATGGTGGGTCCCACGTGGCCAAGGAATCTGGCCGCGTGGGCCCCCTCTTCTGGCCCTCGGGCCTCTGTTTGTTCGCTTCCTTCGCTCCCACGCTTTGTTCCTTCCAAAAACTGATGCTCGTAAATTATTAGGTCATTTGGACGTCGTTTGGGTCCCTGAAACATCAAAATATAGAAAATAGGGTTTTCTGCCTGTGCAGGGTTAATTCCAGAAAAATAGGGAAACAATGAAATATTCCCAAAATCAATATAAAACAATGATATAACCCTTATATGATGCAAATATGATTGAAATATAAGTAATATAATGCAAAGTTCATGTATGCATTTTACATGCATCAACATCCCCAAGCTTAACCTATACTCGTCCTCGAGTATGAAGGTGATAAAACTAACATGGACTTTGCAATTTAATACTATCAAAGGATATCAAAGATGATTACTATTGCTACATAGAGTCAAATGATTCATTCTTCAAAGGAGTAGCAATATACAAGATAGATTATGAAGTGATATCAAATATTCAATGTAAGGATGTTCAATGATAATTCACAAAGTGTAACATAGAAGAAAGTACTATGGACCAAATGTATGCATAATGAAAAGTAAAAACATCCTATAATGGTCATAGAGTATTCTTGTAAATCTGAATATAAAAGGTGGACACTTTGGAAAGATATATAAATGAGTAGAGGTAAAACATGAATAAGTTTCATCTAACTTCCAAATGCTTCTACTTAAGTTAATGTTTGCAATGTGGTATTCATTGGTGTCAAGCTCTCATTACCCCTATCATAGCATCTTGAATGGTTAAAGTTTAAAGTGAAAGCAAATATGAGTAGTGTGCTTGACAAAGTATGGGTTGAATGTCTCATGCCCCGTGAATACGAGTACCTACACCACGGTGTTACTCAACTTGGGACACAAAAGCAAGTTCAAGTTAAGGTCATTGTAAGTAATATAATAGCGTCATCAAGAGCGTCAACTGGGGTACCTCTTGTCCCAGGACATGGAACAAGCCCATGTCAAAATGACAAGACAAACAAACAAAATGAACAATCTCCACACCCTTTTTATTTACTATTGGTATAGCTTTTTATTGTGGGGTGCATCACTGAAGGTTCACCATAGCATGTAAGTAAATTTCCACCATGAATGATGCATGGCTTAGATTAGCGGCCCAGGCGTCTCTCTAGCCATTTATACAAACTCATTAAACTCACTAAGTTTCCGCATTTATTTGGCACCATGATAAGCATCCATAAACAAAAGTACATGATATCAACTAAATATAAAGAGCACGTTGAAAGCTTGCCATGTGACAGCACATATGAGCTAACTCCCAACCAAGACTCTTGTCAAGCTCACAACTTCATAATTTTAATCACAATGGGTCATGTTTATTAAGTGCAATAAAAGTAAGGTGTGCATCAAGTTCGTGAGAGCTCTTTAACCAACTTTTCCCATAACAATCAATAACATAAGCATTTTAATTCAGAAGTATAGATAATACAAAATAACATGATAAACATACTCGGAATAGCATAAAGCTAATAGGTAGATATGGTGGACTCACTGGAAAAACTTTGGTTGAAGGTGTTGGAAAACAAGTTTTTACTTGTTGGAATTTTTGGGCTAGCAAGAGGGAGAAAGTTGACCGTCTAAATGCATGCATAAGTGTCCATAGAACTAACCAATCCATGTTAAACAAAGTAAAGTAACATTCAGCATCAAAACATGAATAAAAGATAGCTCTTGATAAAACACTTGCAAATTAATACTCATTAAAAGCATATGAATCATGCAACTATATGTATCTTTTTGAATCAACTCAAACATCCCTTTCCCAATCTTTTTAATAGCATCCAACTTAATTCAACCCAAATTTCCAGTAGCTCTCTCATATATAAATGATAGTGGTGGTCTCAAGACAAACAAAAATCAAACCAAATAAAAAGCAAATAAAAGACGCTCCAAGTTTATGCGATAAAGTGCATTGATCGAAAAACAGAAGTTAGACGTGTGCAAACCGAGAGTGTGTTGGTCCAGTGGGGTTGTCTTCACATCCCCAAGCTTATGGTCTTCACCATCCTTGGATAGCTCTTGGTGCATCTCCTCTAATCCCTGTGAAAAAACTTCAAAACACCGTTTCTCCCATTTTTTTCTGTGGGTGACATTAGTAGTGATAGACAAATGAATTACTTGCTGCATAAAATCCTTAAAAAAATTCATATGAATGTCCAGAAAGTGTATAATGTTGTATGCCTACTTATAAACTCAATTGGATCAAAAAGATTCAAGTTAAAAGTTCAAAGAATGCATCAAACAAAATGGGACAGAATCTGTCCAGAAAAACAGCAGCAGCAAAACGTATTTTTCTACCCTACTTAAATATGTCGAAAAATTCTGAAAAATTCATGCTTACAGAGGATGAAAAGTTGCAACTACAGTTCAAATATCAGCTCATTCGGAGTTACAGAATAGGAATTAAAAATCATACCGTGCACAGATTCGTGCTGGAATAAAATCTCCGAATGCAAATAGCAACTTTTTCAAACCAAAATAGGTAAAACTTGGCACTTTATTAAAAATTCCAGAAACAAAACTAAAAACTAAGTCTCTTGTTACAGCAAGAGGACACAAAGAAAATCAAAAATAAAAACAACCGGGTTGCCTCCCGTAAAGCGCTTTCTTTATAGCCATGTAGCTAGGCTTCTTACTTGATATTTATTGTGGACGAAGCTCATGAGGGAGCTTGAACTTTGGTGTGTCCCTCTTCCTTGGAAGTGTTCATGCATAATACCAGGGTCCCATGGTGTTCTCAATCCAATCAAAATAATACAAGTTGAACCTAGTTGAGAGAAAAACAAAACACAAAAGTAATAACAACGAAGTCTAACTTTCTTTCTATGCATTGGCATTTTGTATATGAATGAATCACAATAAATAGAATTTCCAATGCATATTAACAGTAGTTACTTGCAGCATATAATTATTAGTAACATAAAGAGGGTTCTTATCACCTCCTCTTTCATAATAGTTGCAAGTAGTAGAAATAAATTCAACCATATAACCACAAGAATCATTCAACTTAGATAATATAGGCACATAAAGAGGATCATTAAATTTATTTTGGAATTCATTAGCATGCTTCCCTCTTTCAAAATAGTTATTAAGATCAATATCAAGTTTAATATCATGTTGCAACAAATATTTGGAACTAAAGATAATTGCAAACCACATAAGTATTTCTCAACATAAGCAAATTTCTCCTCTATGGTGTAATAGGAGAATTAAGAACAAAGTAGGACTCTCATGAGTAAGAGTACCATCACAAACAGCAAGTATATCATTTTTATCCTCACATAAATTAGTAACAACTTCTAAACATGGAGGATTATCAATAAGCATAGGACCATCATCTAAAGCATTATCATATAGCATATTTAAGCAACACTCCTCATTATCATCAATAAGTTCACTAGTAGCATTATTAAAAAGTAAAGGAGCATTATTAGTTTCATCATAATAGCATGGGTTATCATATAGGACCATAGAATTTTCAGTTTGACACTCATCATAACATGGATTCTCATAAATAACAAAAGATTTTTGAGTTTGAGTGCTACTATCAAATGTTGATGGTGAAGTTGGGAGATCCAACTCTTCCCCAAGCTTAGGTTGGAACATCCATTTCAATCTCCTCTTCACATACTTCCTCTTCCAAGCTTATGTTTTCATCATCCTCTTCCTGCAAAATATTAGTACTTTCCATGGAAGCAAGAATTCTTTCTTTAACATAAACATTATCACTAAATTCCTTTTTGCAAAGTTGGAGAAGAATAGAAATGTGTCCTTTCATTACACGAGCTTCATGACTAGTTGCAAAAAAATTATCAATAAGAAAGTCTATCTCATGGGCTGCAACATAAGCAATATATTTCTCAACTTGTTCTATATCATGGCATGCAAATTTACACTCTTGATAAGAAGCAATAATAGGATCACTATTATACTTACATTGATAGAGAGAGTGTTTATAGTCTTTTCTAAAGCAGCAAGTTATATTATGTAATTCACAAAACTCAGTGGCCATATCATTGAGATATTCAAGCATTCTATTTCCTTCTTTGGTTGATCGTATTCATAGTAAGCTCCCATAGTTTTGACATAACCTTTCTCCATAGCTTAGCATACATATTAAAAACACACTAGTTTTTATGGGTTTTATGTTTTTAGATGAAAACTGAAAATAAAATGATACTAAACAATGCAAACCGAAATAACAAATGCAACACAAAATGCAAAACTGAAAATAAAATATGCAAACCGAAATATGCAAGACAATAACAAAACAAAATAAAATGATTTGAAGGTAAAGATGGATAAGATGATGCTCACGTAGGTGCAACCTCCCCAAGCTTAGGTGTTTGCACAAGTTGGTGATGAAGTTGACTTTGTTGTGAGATACCCTTGGATAAACCTTTACAGCAATGATTCCCCGGCAACGGCGCCAGAAAACTGTCTTGATGGCCCTTGACGTAGTTACCTGCGTCAAAAGAATATGGGTTAGGTTGAGACTCCAAGTGCAGAGTGTATAGTATAGGAAAGACGGTTTTCCCCACGAGGGGTGACTCGAGGGTTTAATATCGAACTCTCGGGAATCAGTAGTGAAAGATTTATCTTCTTATCCTTCTCTTGAAAACCTACAAAACAAAGTAAATTGTTTGTGCCCTCAACCTCACCAAGTGGTTGTCAAGCACAAGGTGTGAGAATGATATCAAAATAAAATGAATGCAAAACAGTAAATAAATATGCAATGATGATAAATAAATATGCAAGGATGGTGGAAACAATGATGGATGATATTTTTGGGTTTTGTATTGTGAATGCAAGATGTAAAAGTGTTTTTGTATTTTCGGATTTTTAAATGGCAGAAAATGTAAAGTGGATAAAAGTTGTTGGAAAGGTGTTTCTTATGATTAAAAATGGACCGGGGTTCATGGTTTCACAAATGCACTCTCTCTTTAATAAAGTGGTAGACAATGGAACACTAGAATTGACATATGAGATTGCAACAAAAAGGTTTCATGACAAGTTACTAATTATATGGGCATCACGTCCTAACATAGAGATCTTTTGTTTATTAATCTCTCTTATACTCCACCAAGATGCGAACTAAATCATAACACCTTAGTAATTAAGATAAATCAGAGCATAGCATTAAGTTCATGACATGAAGTTAAAATAAGAACATGCTAGATCTAGTCATGGAGTAGTGGCAATGGTCACACCCACATCTCCGGTAGCAAGGTATTTTTCTTTATCCCTAGTGAGGCAACAAAGTAAGGTAAAAACCCAAGTGGATCGCGGAACTTTCTCTCACGTTCACCGCACTAGCCACCCCCCGTTACTCCAACTAATGCACACGTTCCCCCTCACACGCTCTCATACACAAGTTTGATCAAACAAGTAAACAAGAACGGGGTACATAATATGCATCTACTTTCATAACTGAAACAAAACTATTGCAATCTCAAACATATATTAACTCATAAAAAGATCCACCACAAAGGTATTACATAGATGACCGTAATCATGTTCAGCAGCTCATACGGTACTAATTAGTGAAGCTCAAGAGAGGAGAGATACATAAGTTACTTCCACAAACCCATAGTCCAGGGGTGGACTACTCCCTCTTCATCATGGAGACGGTGGAGAAGTCGTTGGAGAAGATGGAGACCACGCCGGCAGCGCCCCGCCGGAGTTTTCCCCCTCCAATCTGCAACTCCAGGTCTCTGTTTCGTGGTTTCTGTGTTTCTGCGGCACTCCTTTCCAAGGGCGTCGGGGACTATTTTTATAGTCGTTTTTAGGTCAAGACGGAGGCTCGGGAAAAAAGATCGACGGCAACGGAGCCACGAGGGCCCAGATGGTGGGTCCCACATGGCCAAGGAATCTGGCCACGTGGGCCCCCCTCTTCTGGCCCTCGGGCCTCCGTTTGTTTGCTTCCTTCGCTCCCACGCTTTGTTCCTTCCAAAAACTAATGCCGTAAATTATTAGGTCATTTGGACGTCGTTTGGGTCCCTGAAACATCAAAATATAGAAAATAGGGTATTCTGCCTGTGCAGGGTAATTCCAGAAAAATAGGGAAACAATGAAATATTCCCCAAATCAATATAAATCAATGATATAACCCTTATATGATGCAAATATGATTGAAATATAAGTAATATAATGCAAAGTTCATGTATGCATTTACATGCATCAATCCCTTGGTGTGATTTGCCGTTATTGGAATATTAATGAGAAGTTTTATCATTTACTTTCTGCACACTTTATTTTACTTTGCAAATTTCTGTCATATGAATGATCTTGTTGTTAGTATTGGCATCACTTTGGGAGCATCAAGTAAATCTATTTTGTTTTGGCAAACTTAGCATTGGTCAGTGGCAACAATACTTTGAGGCTTAAGTAGAAAAGAGGGGATTGCATGTAGATACATTATCTCATTATCTTTCTTTCTTGTTGGCTCATGAGCTTAGTATTCTCAAGTTAAAATTATTTGTGTTTACAAGGAAGATTGCATGATTGTTTCTATTACATTTATATTTGTTTGTATCCCTCCACTCTTATGCTTGCTACCCAGCCTTGCTAGCCAAAAACCTGTACTAAGAGGGAATGCTTCTCGTGCATCCAAACCTTGAGCCAAAACCCATGCCATTTGTGTCCACCATAACTACCTATATGTGGTATTTCCTTGCCACTCCAAGTAAATATTTCATGTGCTACCTTTAAACTATTCAAAATCTACTACTCCTTATTTGTGTCACTGTTTACTAGCTCATGAGGACAGGGTGGATGTCTTTATGTCAACTGTCAAACAGACTTTACCACCGGACTAGCGGCATATACATCCGCTTATCCATTAATTTTGCAAAAAGAGCTGGCAAATGGGGTGCTCGGTCCCAATTAATTACAACTTTAACTGCTTAATTTTCTTCACATTTTTGCCCTGATTTATCAGTCAAGCAATGACAAACAGTGAAATATCTGCATGTGTAAACAAAAGAGAAAGAGGGTTGATCTGCCTTGCTGGTAGAAATAACGTCCTTCATGGGAGCCGCTCTTAAAAGTCTGGTTGGCAGGGGTCATATTATACTTTCCATTTTCTGATTCGTTGACAATTTTCATACACCACTCAAAACTTATATTTTTATTCTATATATGATTTCAAAAACTTAAAAGCTCTAGCACATGATTTAATCCCTGCTTCCCTCTACGAAGGGCCTTTCTTTTACTTTTATGTTGAGTCAGTAAACCTATTCCCTTCTTTCTTAAGCAAGCATTTGAGTTGTTGTGATTCAACCATCTATATATTAATATTATCAATCATGTCTGTTATCCTTTCTTGTTTTGTACAAGTCTTTTATCTGAAGAAATATAACTTTGAAAGTTATCAATGACTGTAAAGAAATTGTGATAATTGAGCATGTAAGTTCTGCAATATAGCTCCGATATAAGGACTCTACTCGAAAGATAAGTACAATCTGTTAATTGTTCTCTGACCAAGAACGAAGTTTGCCATCACCAAACTATGATTTTCTTTATGCACCTTTATTGTGATTTCCATTACTCGTTGGAAGATAAGTTATATGAGGGGAAGTTGCTATCTAAAATGATTTGTGTATTAATACATGTTGATGCTTCTTGTCTGTATTCTTTATTATCGACGCTTCACTCCATAAACCTGTGGTCTTGTTTACTGAGTTCAGCTTTCGCTTGGGGACAAGCGAAGTCTAAGCTTGGGGGGAGTTGATACGTCCATTTTGCATCACTATTTTATATCATAATTTACTGCTATTCATTGATATATTTCATATTTGGATGATATACTTATGTTATTTTATCTTGTTTTGCATGTTTGATGATTATTGGAGAATTAACTGCCGGAGTCAGGATTCAGCTGTAAAAAGCATCGTCAAGACACCCTATTTCTGAAGATCAACAATTCACAGAAAATATACAGATGTTCCTATTTTGTCAGATGCCGGAGCCAACCAAAAGGGGAGGCTGAGATGGGCCACGAGGGGCCCACACCACCCCACGGCGCGGGTCCCCCCTCTGCCGCGCCGGGGCATGGTGTGGCCACCCTGGCCCACCTATGGCGCTCCCCCTTCGCGTATTTCATCCCCCAGAAACCCTAAGACAGGGAGAGCCATCGAGGAAATATTTCGCCGCCTCCACGAGGCGGAAACCACAGAGAGAAAAGCTCTCCGGCAGGGAGAAATCTGCCGGGAAATTCCTTCCCGGAGGAGGGAAATCATCGCCATCGTCATCGTCATCGCGCTGGACTTCATTGGGATCATCATCATCTCCACCGCCGTCACCATCATCTCCACCGCTCTACTCCGTTCCGCTGTAACATCTAGGGTTATACTTTGTGTAGTTCATAGGGGAAACTTTCCCGGTGTTGATTACTACTTGTGGTTGATGCTATTAAGTTTTATCGGTGAATTGAAGTATATGTCCAGATTGTTATTCATCATTATATCACCTCTGATCATGATCCATATGATGTCTTGTGAGTAGTTCGTTCAGTTCTTGAGGACATGGGAGAAGTCATGCTGTTAGTAGTGGAACTATGTTGAGTAATATTTAATGGTTTGATATTTAACTTGTGGTGTTATTCTTCTAGTGGTGTCGTGTGAACGTCGACTACATGACACTTCACCTTTATGGGCATAGAGGAATACATTGTGTATTCGGCTACTAATTGTGGGGTTGCCGGAGTGACAGAAACCTAAACCCCCGTTAATAAACCGGTGCATGAGGGAGTGTAGGATCTCAGAGTTTAAGGTTGTGGTTAGATTTATCTTAATTACTTCCTTGTAACGCGGATGCTTGCAAGGGGTTTAATCACAAGTATGTATTAGTCCAAGTTAGGGCAGTGCATTAGCATAGGTTCACCCACACAACACTTATCAAAACAATAAAGATTAATCAGCTGTAGGAATCGAAAGCACTTGACGAAATTCCCGTGTGTCCTCAAGAACATTTTGCCATCATAAGTAAACCAACCGGCTTATCCTTTGCTCTAAAAAGGATTGGGCCACTTGCTGCAATTATTATTACTGTTTTTTATTTACACGTATTTTATTTATCTGCAATATCAAAAAACCCTAAAAACTTGTCTGCTAGTATTTACAGTGATTCCTTGATCAAAACTACTTGTCAACACCTTCTGCTCCTCGTTGGGTTCGACACTCTTATTTATCGAAAGTACTACGATACACCCCCTATACTTGTGGGTCATCACTCGTCGTTGTGCTCGGTTCGATTCAGTTTGATTCAGGACCAATACCTCCTGCTTCCAGGCCTGCACCGCTGCACGAGCACGAGTTATATATCCGGTGCGGCGCGACGGGTCCGACTCGGGCTCTCGGAGGCTCATGTTTCTTGTCGCTGTTTTTTTGGCACAGTGGATCAATTTCTTTTGGGAAACGCTTTGGTCCAGTACTCCAGGCGGACCGTTTCATCTGAAATTTAAACTCAAAATTCAAACTCATCAAAAAATTGAAATAAATTCAGCAGGTTGTATATGGTCTGTAGTGTATTCTGTGAAAGTTTCGATTTATTTGAATAATTAGTTTAGCGTTAAATAGCTTTGTAGATTTTGAGATTAAAAAGTCATTAAATCATAAACGATGGGTCCAAATGAACAAAAATTCTCTGAGTACACAACGGACCATATACGACTTATTGAAATTTTCTCAATTTTTCTGAAGTGTTTGGATTTTGAATTCAAAATTTAGATGAATCTGATCCGTTGGATAGAATTCGGAGGGCAAGTGGATGCCTAAAGTTACCCCGTGACTTCTGTACTTGAAGTCACTGGACCAGTCCGCCACCAGCTGCCTGCAAGCCAGCCGCCAACTCCAAGTCAGGATGCAAGCGGACAGGCCGCCGGCGCGTCCGCTCCATCCGCCTTGTCAGTAAACGCTAATGACATGATTAGCGGCGCCCGCGTCCGTCAATTTAGCTCGCCGATGTGCCTGGCGGACATAACGGACGAGCCGTCGCCGCTATGCAGCTAGCTCTTCGCAGCAGCTGCTATGCGTAGCTCTGTATACTAGCACAACCTGTCGATGCACACGAGAACATTGAATCAGCCGGTTGAACTAAGGAATATTGACCTCTCAACCGTGGACCGACTGACCTGGCGGCGACGACCTCTGGGGTTGCGAGAAGCAACGCTTGCGTTGGAGGAGCTGGCCGACGCGGCGGCGTCGTGAGGCGACGAGCGGTGATGGTCTGCATCTGCATGGGTGGAGTTGGGGAGCTGAACGGGGAGTGCGCCGAGCCCGTGGTGGTGCTCCCAGATACAGGAAGATGGGGCTTGGCGCGGACGACCGGGGAGCCGGGCGGCGGCCGAGCGGCCAGGCGCTGGCGACGACAATCTTTGGTGCTGCGAGATTGAGAGACGACGGCCGCGGACCTTGGCGGCTAGGTCGGACGCTTTACGTCAGGCCCGCCTAATTTGAGCGGCCCATCCGCTTAGCCGTTTAGAGCTTCCTGGCGGCGCGGATGGAACGGACAGGCGGAATCCGTGTCCGTCTACATCCTGAACTCCAAGCTACAGAATTCAGCCAGATGCAATCCTGTAGTTTAGCTTTACGGGCGTGTTTGGTTGCTCATATGGATTTTGAGGCTTTTACATCCGTGGCTTACCAGGGACTGGCTGAGTAGAAACGAGCTCTCGGCCAAAGTTGTACACTACATTTGGTTGCCCACAATATTCCATACTGGCCTGTTCGACTCAGGTGCAAGGAAAAGAAGCATCCGTATTTGGTGGTGTGCATGTGCAACACAGATGCAAATAGCGGTTGTTTGGTTCCGTGCGTGCACACATATTGTCACCACTTTTTTCGAGTGGTGAGATTACCCACATTATTGGCACATAAAAGTACATAGAACAAGTGGAGATGCACATATCAGTCATAGTCTTAATGATGACACATGCACCACTAATTTAGCGGAGATCAACTGCTGGTGATGCACCTCAAGTTCATCATCATATGAGCAATTTTGTATACCACCTCGCAAAATAGAGACATAGCATCAAGTTCTAGCTAATTAAGAGGATATAGGTCAAGGGATCACACAAAACACATCATAGGTAACACCATCATCATCGGCTACTCAATCACGGTGCTTACGAAGGAAGGAAGCAAACCACTGTTCCCTCAAAGGAGGGGTCATCGCAAGGTAGTTGATACTTATCTCTTCGTTCTCTGTGAGGTAGCTTAGAGCGTGCTGCAGCGTCTTGATAGCACTGTGTGGAACATGATTCTTGCCGAAGATGATCTTAATCTGTTCATAGTTCACAATTGGCTTGTTGATGAAACTATCATCGTTGGGTTTATTCTGAATATGACAACATAGTTATTCCGGGGACACACGAAGTAGTGAATGAACTGAACAAGTGGAACTATCGAAGCTTACAATGACATGAATTAGGAACGCATCCACCTCCATGAAAAACAAGTGCTCGCCTCCCGCCATTCCACTCCTTTGACATGTGAGAGTCTGCGGAGATTCTGCCACCTATTTCTCCACTTTATGAGGTGATTGTACACCTGAGTAGTGGTGACCATAGTGCCGCAGAACTAAAGAACATTGTCGGCAATCTTTTGCACGTCCTTATCCTTCATCCCGTAGCTCACATCTAGTCCAGTATTGGTGACCTTAGTGCCGCAGAACTAAGAACATTGTCGGCAATCTTTTGCATGTCCTTATCCTTCATCCCGTAGCTCACATCTAGTCCAGTATTGGTGAGCTCAGCCATCCATCGAGGACGAAGGTGGACAGAGCAGGTGAATTGGAAGGCCTTTGGCCCTTCGCATTGCGACGTACTTATCAGCCGGCGGTATGGATCGAATTGGCTGAACAAACTGCACTGGCGGAGCTGAAAGATACATGCATCGTGAGGGAAAAAACTAACAATTAGATCAGTGGTAACCATGCATCTTAAGTCCATACTTTCATATACGCTGGAAGACTGATACAAGCATGAAAACTACGCTGTGTAGTTCCAACCCTAATATCAACAATCTCAATGCAATGATTAGAAGGTTGAACACATAAACGTAGTGGAACAATAACGAGCTACCACATCGAAAGCTAAGCATGCATTATCTTCACTTCATGATGTCATGTATGGGAGAAACATTGGTACAAAGATGAGAACTACACTGTGTAAACATCACCACCAGTCAACGATTTCCCTAATACACGAACAACGGAACAATGAACACACAACATCATCACAGATCTACCATGGCAACTCCCATATGTACTTAGATCTATCCAAATCTACCACATCTATCTATCTATCTATCTATCTATCTATACTTTCTATAAAGCAAAACCCCACTAACTGCAATAAATGTTTCTATCTCAACACGCAAGCTATCCACATCACTTACTCTTTTAGCCAACCAATTGTCCACGTCATCCTACTAACATTCACTATTTATTTTCTATTTCTACATGCAATTATCCACACCATCTTTTTCTTTATTCATTTAATTGTCGTTCGAATGATAAGATCGCCACATCCTGCTATGTAAACAAAAGTAAATCATGTGCTAGGGAACACTGGAATTAATTTGGCCAATCAAGTGAACTTTTTTGCTTGCATATTTCTATAATCAACTACACATTCCATGCACTTATTAGATTTCTTAAAAGATACCCGTTGCAACGCGCGGCGTATCATTCTAGTTATAACAGATCTAAACTACAAGAGCAAGAGTTGCATTTGACTTATAGCCATGGAAGCAGCGAGGAAGAGGACATCTCCGAGAAGAGGACGAAGAAGGGTTGTCGACGCTTACTTGCTTCCAGCTAGCGTTGTGAGCTCGAATGGGGGGAAGTGGTGGCGGGAGTTATTAGGAGGTGAAATAGGTGGGGCAAAATGATGGGCGGTGACGAAATTTCTCCCCCCCATATTTTCACGTGTGCGAGCGAGCCCCTACCATCTCCAAGCTCCGCACGAGCTCAGCGCCATGTTCCCCAACCCTGCACGGAAAAGCACGGCTCTGCGAAAACAGCCAATCCTCCAAGGCCAGGGGACATAAACGCGGACCGGGCTAGGCAAGCAGTTAAAGTGTCCGCGAGCAACCAAACACGCCTGTAATGCCTCGCATCAGGTTATCAGCGTGTGGAGCTGATGCGGGCGAGATGATGGTGCGTGTGGAGCTGGTGCAGCGTCGGGCGGGTCGTCGACGCGCGGATGCCGGGGCGGCGGCCCCGGAACTGGAGGAGGTGTCGGCCGGCGAGAGGCGGTGCGGCTGGGCGCTGCCTTCAGCGCGGGTTCTTGGGCGGCGACGTCGACGACGCAGCATGAGGCGCTACAGAGTTGGGGCTGCTTTGTGGTGCTCGGTGAACTACGGCAGGGAAGTTGCTGGTTTTTGCGGTGCTCCGGCGGTCTCGCAATTTGGTTGCGGTATGTCTGGTTATCCCTATGATCGAGCGGGGTGGACGAGTTCCGGGCGAAAGCCTGTCCTGGCCTTTGGTCTGTGCCAATGATGGTGGCGTCTGTGATGTCGTGTCCCACCTTGGTGGCGCCATTGTGGAACTCGGGTTCCTCTCCCTCGTGAGGGTGTTTGAGCTCTCCGGGCGAAAGCCCTAGCTTCGGATACCCGGAGAGGGCGGCGTTTGGTGGCTTTGCCACCCCCTTCTTGGAGGCGCCGCCTGGGAGAGCTTCCCCGTTCCCTGCTTTTACTTCTCTCGCCGTTGGGTTCTCAGTGGAAGTCGGGGCAGCGGCCTCGGGTGGATGGAGTTTCATTACGCCGGGGCGGCGGCCTCGGGAAGCGATGCGGCGACGGCACTATGGGGTGGTTCTGTGGTCTTGCATGGCGCGGGTGACAATCTTGTGTTGTGAGTGCAGCGAGGTTGTCGGCTCGGTCGATGCGCCCCAAGAGGGGCGATCTTCAGTATGTCGAGGCAGGGGCCTCGGACGTGGTGTGGCGGCCGTGGTCTGCGGGTAGTTTGCTCAGTACAGTTTGGGCTGCGGGCAGCTAGGTCGTGCGGCGCTGCGGATCGGGTGCTAGCGATGGCATGTCGGGGCGGCGGCCCCGGAAGGTGGTTCAGGTAGGTTGCGCAGGGCGTGACGGAGAGGTGGATGTCGCGGCGGCGGCTCCGAGATTTCTGCAACATCGAGTGTGCTCCACCTTTGTGTCGTGTGGGCGGCAAGGTTGCTCACGGTGTTGGTCGTCGTCGGGGCTCCTGGTGGGTTGGTCGCTTTCATCTACGTTGGAGTGTCTCGTATCTGCTCCTCCCATACCAGTTACGGCTTCTTCTCTCTGGCAAGGGTGGATGGTTGACCGATTCTTTGCGGAGTGGTGTTTGGAGCTTGGCTCTTGTTCTCGAGGTTGTGTTGTTGTCGTGGATTGTGTTGTATGGTTTTCGCCCGGTTTCTTCCATAATAAACCGGGCACCTTCTGCTTAATAAATAGATAAGGCAAAGCTTTTGCCTTCGGTTTAAAAAAAAAAGTTATCAGCGTAAGCTGCAGCAGAAACATGTACCAGGAAGGCACACAAATGGAACCAAGGAGGAGTAAATGGCAGAGCGAAAGAACACAAAACGTAAAAAAAACAAGGGGAGGCAGGGGCGGAGCCAGGGGCTAGCAGGGGTCAGACCCCCCCAACCGTTCGCCCCCCCCCCCCCCCCCCCCCCCCCAACAATTTTCAGTAAGTAATACTAGGCATATGTACTCAAGGGTACTTAATTAGCTAATCTAATGAGGGAAAAAATCGTTAATCCATGTCTATGCCATACAGGCCCAAGACAACAGCCCACCTTTACACCTTCCAGGCTAGGCCCATCGTGGACAGGAGGCAAACCAAGCGTCCAGCCTGAACGATCAACGATCAATCCATTGTAAGTTTCGGCTCTTTCCTTGCCTCTTCGTCTCCTCATCACGGTGACTCACATCTGCGCATCTCGCTGCTGCTAGGGCCAGCTCGCCGCCGGCCGCCGCCGACCCGCCGCCGTTCTGGCTCGGCCGTTTCCGGCTTCCGTTCTGCCGTGAAGGTATGTATCTTTCAATCTATCCAATGTGTGCGTTTGGTGATCGGAAAGCACAGGCTGAAAATTAGCAAACTAATCTAGTGTTTCAGGCAAACTAATTTGTGTCTCCGGGTCGCTGTAAACTAGACCAGTAGATTAGTTTGCTAATTTGTGTCTTTTATCATTTTGTTGTGCTCAAAGATGAAGAGAAAGGAAAGGGATCAGAGGGGAGTAGAATTCTTTTTCAAGCGGATTGGTTCAACTTCAAGTGCTAATATTACTGCTGAATCTATTGCTGAAAATGCAAAATCATCTTAGGAGCAGCAATCTCTTGTAGTTGACAATTCCAATCTGGTTGATATGCAAACTGCTGATCAAAATATTGTGGAACCAGCAGAAACTTCAGAACAAGTTAGACTTGGAAGCACATCATATGAGAGAGATCCTGGTAAGCGTCAATAGATTTGGGAACTTCCTCTTGATAAGCAAGAAGAAGCACGGAGATTCTATATTACAGAGGGCCCTTATCGGCCTCACATGACACAGTATCCACTTAATGGACTGAAAAATCCTCGTCGATTCCAGTATAGCTATTTCACAAATTTTCCTTGGCTAGAGTATTCACTTTCCACACATCGTGCATATTGTCTGCCTTATTTTGTGTTTACAAAAAAACCAAGTGGAAGTGTGGTTCAGATACATTCACAGTTAAGGGGTTTATAAATTGGAAGAAGGTGAATGATGGAAAAGATTGTGCCTTTTTAACTCACATTGGCAAAGATTCCAACTCAGCTCATAATTATTCAGTTCGCTGTTTTGATAATCTGAAAAATAGTATGGTCCACATCGACAAGAGAATTGTACAAGCAACCGAAAAAAAGGTTTTGGATGCAAGGCTGAGGCTTAAAATTACAATTGATTCCATTAGGTAAGATATGTTTTCTATACTAGACAGTAGCATATTATTTATTGTACTAAGCGTGTTAGTAACAATTGTTTCTTGTTGGTTTCACCAGGTGGTTAACATTTCAAGCTTGTGCTTTTAGAGGCCATGATGAATCTCAAGAATCCATAAACCAGGGTAATTTCCTTGAATTGGTAAAGTTGTTGGCCTTTTATAACAAGGAGGTGGATGCGGTTGTCCTGAATAATGCTCCACGCAATGCGAAGTACATCTCCCATCCTATTCAACAAGAGATTCTTCAATTATTTGCTAGGGAGGTTCAGAGGCAAATTAGAGAAGAAATTGGTACTGCCAAGTTTTGTATAATGGTGGATGAAGCTCGAGATGAATCAAAGAAAGAACAAATGGCATTGGTAGTCCGTTTTGTGAACAAGGAAGGGTACATAAAGGAGCGTTTCCTTGATATCATTCATGTCAAAGACACTACTGCTTTGACTCTCAAACAAGCAATTTGTGCTATTCTTGAGGACAACAATTTGAGCATCCGAGATATAAGAGGACAAGGATATGATGGGGCAAGTAACATGCGAGGTGAATGGAATGGGTTAAAAGCTCTGATTTTAAACGAGTGCCCTTATGCTTATTATGTACACTGCATGGCTCATCAGTTGCAATTGGCTCTTGTTGCTGCATCAAGAGACGTACATGAGGTGCACAATTTTTTCCAACACGCTGTTCTCATCATAAATGTTGTTAGTGCGTCGCCTAAACGCAATGATGAGTTACTAGCAAAGCAAGCTGAAGAAATTGAACGTGAGATTGAGTTGGGTGAGCTTGATACAGGAAGAGGAGCAAATCAAATAGGATCTTTAAAGCGACCCGGAGACACTAGATGGAGTTCCCACTTCAAGTCTATTCAGAGTTTACTTAAGATGTTTGGTGCTACGGTTGCTGTACTACAAAGTGTAGCAACTGACCGCTCGGTCTCAAAATATTCTAGAGGAGATGTTGTAGGTGCTCTAAAAATAATTATGTCATTTGACTTTGTGTTCATTCTGCATCTAATGGAGAAAATCATGAAGATCACGGATGTATTATGTCAAACCCTCCAAAAGAAGTCCATCGATATTTTGAATGAGTTGGATTTAGTTTCGAACACAAAGGTGCTGCTTGGTAGTTAAGAGAAAATGGTTGGGAATCTCTTCTAGAGGAGGTTCAGACTTTCTGTTTGAAGCATGACATTGAGGTTCCATATTTGAATCGCAAGTAATGCCCATCTCCTTGTATCTCTAACAGTTAGAATATATATTGTCATACTTGCTTAACTCTAGTATTAATATATATTGCAACTTGTAGGTATGTTGATGTGACAAGGTCTCGCAACAAGCATGATAACACAACAACACTACATCATTACAAAGCAGATGTGTTCAATGTTGCTATAGATCAGCAATTGGTTGAGATAAATGATCGCTTTGGTATTCAAAGTACAGAACTGTTGACACTTTGTGCATCTTTGGATCCTAGGCATGATTCTTTTGACATCTCAAAAATATGTACTCTGGTTGAGAAGTTTTATCCTGAGGATTTTTCTAGTTAAGGATTTTTCTAGTTAAGAAAGGGCTCAGCTTGAGTCGCAGCTTCCGCATTTTCAGTTGGATGTTTGCAATAATCCAGAGCTAAAATGCTTGTCTTCACTTGCTGATCTGACAGTTGGACTATATAAAACAGGTAAAGCTGCCACATACTCAATGGTTGATAGATTACTACGGTTGGTCATTACTCTTCCGGTGTCAACTGCAACCGCCGAGCGAGCTTTTTCGGCCATGAAACTCATCAAGACACGTCTTCGAAATAGAATGGGAGATGATTATCTTCGGCATTATATGATTGTTTACATTGGTAAGGAAATTGCTGCAAAGATTAGTTCTGATAAGATTATAGAGTTATTCGACACCGGTGGTCGTAAAGCAGAGTTTAAGCTAATAGACATGTAATTTTCTTTCTAAACATCAAACATATGTATTCAAATATTTATATGGATTTTCTGTTATATATTTTGCGACTTCATATATTATGATTTTTATTAACACCCCGTAACTTGCGCCTGAAGAACTCCAGGGCAGACGCTGGACAAAAGGAGGTTCGATGTACCGACGGAGCAACCCATAAACCATGTACAGCAAAACGTGAACTGAATGTGGGAAAATCGCAACCTCACTGTCTCCCAATGCTAGCAACCCAAGGCCGCATCACCTTCTTTCGGAGCAACAGGGACGCCGTCTTCTTTTGGAGCAACAGGGACTTCGCTATCTTTTGGAGCAACCCGGACAGCGCCTTCTTTTACAGCAACAGAGATGCCACCTTCTTTTAGAGCAATACCGGCTTCTTTCAGAGCAACAGGAATGCCGGCTTCTTTTGGTGCAACAGGGACACCCACAGTGGCACGAAGAATTGCTTGGGCGCTCAGCGTGGAAAGCTTAGACTGGCAGAAAGACTCCCAGGACTCAGCTTCTGGTGAGGTAGCTGGTGTGCTGTCACCTTCGCCTGAACTTGAGGCTTGAGACTTCTCGTATAATGCTTGTAGCTCCAATGACAGCTTGCGAGCAGCCTCCCTTGATTCAGGAAGCTGGTCACTGAGCTGGGTTGCTGCGACCTGGATGAGCTTATCTATTCCATATTCTTTTATTCCCTCCACACCCTGGATAGAGAAAAAAAAAGTTACTGTTGTAGAGCAACTGGAGCGTTGTATTCCTCATATTTTAGCACAGGGCCAAGTGGGTGGTCAGTACATGCAGACCCCCACCACCTAATAATTATATGATCAATCTCCAGTAAATAGTGGCCTTACTGAAAATGACTAGCAAATTGTGAAACTATTTGAACGTATGGACTACAGCAAAACATACATTTGTCACTAATGTTCTTAACATATTGAAGTTATACCATGTGCACTATACCAGCTTCATATCATGACATGGGTCATTCAAACAAAGTATTTGCATATAAATAAACTACAAAGTTCTGGAAGACGTTGAATGGAAATTCTACCTAAGCCCATTGGCAGGAAGAATAGCACAAGGAAGTTAAAATATCCACATGTACGACTGTATCTAGCTGAGCAGTTGGGGCATCAGAAAAATGTACTATGTGGTGTATTTAATTAATCCTTTAGCCTCTCTAACAATCACTTAGAGATAGTCCAACAATAACTGGGACAAAAAAATTGTGGTCTCGGATAAATTATCAGGTGAGGGTTTCACTTACAAGGCCTGGTACACTCTTGCTGAAACAAACCGATGCTTTTGCTCGAATCCGTGGACTCTTGTTCTTGAGGTAGGGCTGCAATTTCAGTAACAATACAGAAGGGGAGATCCAGCTCGTCATTGACATAAGGGCTGCCTCGGCAGCTTCACAAACGAAGCGCTTGTCTTGTGAAGATTTCAGAAATAGTGGCATCAGCTGTGACCACATATGACATGCATGATGTTTTGAGAGACTTCGTAGTTAATACATAAAATCAGCGTGCGAAAACTAAACAAGTGCAGTCATGAACTTCATATTCTAAGAAGAGAAGAAACGCACCAGCAGGTCAACTGAGTCGACCATTAGTTCACCATATGCCTTAAAGATGTCAGCGCAGGTCATAAGTGCAGTTTTACATAGAGCACTCCTTGGATTCTTAACAGATTTCACAATAAGAGGAACTAGAGGGTCCCTGGAATTGCATTTATTTCACACAGTCATTATAAGAGATGTAATGTAGTTTTACAGCATTATTCGATGGGCGAATGATGTTCAAACAACCAATATAATAGTTGTAATGCTGTTTTATAGCATTGTGGATGGTCGAATGATATCGGAAACTAACAGAAGTTACAAAAAAACAAGGAAACAACTTACAGCAGCTCCTGCAACCTTTCCTTGTGATATATTGCCAACTGACGAACATTATTAAGAGCTTCACATGTCTTGATCCAGTCCTTTGAATCCAACCTCGCAAGTAAAGTCTGAAGAAAATAAAAATGGAAAATCTTAGGGCAGAAATAATTTAAAACTACGTGGTATCCAACAACAAAGATCATGAATATGAACAGCTAGTGGCATACACTAAGGCTTGTGTCAACATCCGGGAGATCTGTGAGATTCTCAGAATCAATGTACTCAACATCCACAACTAGAGCCTCGCACCCATTGGTCACATCAGGACATGCAGGTAGAGCCTTTTCTTCCTTCTTGACACAGTTGCTGCCGTTTAACACAGGCTTAGTATCGCAGGGTTCCACAGAACTATCTTTGCTTTTCTCCAGCTCAACTGATTGAGCTGAGTTGAGATCTTGCAACGCACTATCTGACATATTCACAACCTGCATTGATTTCCCAAAAAACAGAGGTAAGAATGAAAGGAATAAAGTGTAGCTTCTCCTAGCAATTGCATAGAAAATTAGTGGGGAGGCATCTCTGATAATTGTGTGGAGTGTTTTTCATAATGTACGGGCAGCCAATGATAAGTCATTCCATCGACTAAAAACATGACAGTGCAATTATCCAAACCTACGAAGACTAGTGGAGCTGATTTACACCAGCTTAACTTTCATCAAAGCTAGATGAGCGCGGGCCACTCCTATGAAAGATGAAAACCGATTCCACTACACTGTGGGCACTGGGGAGCTCTACTTCAGTCCTACTATACCAAACGCAGAATAGCTAGAAGCACCGGCACACTGGAACCGAATATGAACAGGATCAGTGACTTGGAACAGTCAACCCAACAACAACCAGAGCATCACCACGCGTATAAGTAGCAGCACCGGATTCCACCGCCCCTATCTCTGAATGACTAGCGCGATCCCATCCACGACCTAAGATTCAACCCACCGCATCGAAACCGCTAGTTAGCACCGAATTCCGAACGACAGACAGATCTCCAGTTCCCAGCCGTTACACGAGCGGGGCGCACAAGCAGTAACCCCCGCCATTCCACCGCCAAATTCGGCGAGATCTAACCCCAGAAATCCCTAAACCAATGCTGAAGAAATAACTAAGAAAGGCCGGAGTCCAGATCCGACGGGCAAATGCTGCCGCGGAGAGAGATCGCGAGGCGGGATCGGGGGACGGGGAGGGTACCTCGGACGGGAGCACGGACGACGGCGACGGCGCGGCCGGCGGTGGAGGGGGAAGGCACCAGTTCGCTCTCGCTGCGGCGCGGGGCGGAGTGTGGGGGATTGGCTGGCTGATTGGTTCCTCCTGCTGCTGTCTTGGAATGGGCTGTGCTTCTGCAGCGAGCGTCAAGTTATACTGCTGTTCTGTCCTTTGCTGCTGCCGTTTTGTGCTTGGCTCTCGTGTGGACTTGGTCTGGGAAACTTCCATCCAGGTGCCTCCAGATCTTGGGTATTCGGTGTCTGCCTTTTGTGTGTGTGTGTGTGTGTGTGTGTGTGTGTTTTGTGCAATTTTCTTTTTTCGTAAATGTGCGTTTCATCATACACAATGTTTCGAGCATGCACCCTCTAGTGAGGCGCAAACACAGATGGTTTCATCGTAGTAGGGGTATCAGAACGTTGGCACAAAATGCACAGTGAGAGCTTCAGTAAGATGAATTGCAAAATGGTGATTATGTTAGGGCCCCTGGGAAAAGCCTTCATTGGATTCCCGTAATAATTCGGCAATAATTAAGGGATTGCATTCCATGTGAGATTTGAGTTTTTTTTTATGTGAGGAACATGTGAGATCTGATAAAATAAGGGGAAAATCTGAGTGAGCGGTTGATGGGGCTAGGCCTGAAATTTGAGCCGAGTTGAGTCAGCATGTTAAAACAACGAGTTAGCTCGGCACGGCTCGTTAACATATTTTAAAAATGTAAAATATATTGACCAGATAACAGTTTTATGATTACAATCATTCAAAACCGATTTCGATGTGTAGGCCAGGACCGCACTTTGTAAAACACCACCACTCAACTCTCTACGACCTAATTGACACAGATCATGAGCGACGGAATTGCTAATCCTCGTAATTTTAGCTAACACAACCAGGGGGATCTTAGACTAAATACTTTTGCAATCATAACAATTGCACCGATCCACCATGTTGTCTTTAAACACCTCCAAAATTATGTTGCAATAAGTTTCAAGAGCTTGAATTTGACAACGGTGAGTTTAAGTCCCTCGAGGCAAGCAATGGCTTCTCCCATCTCTCTCGAAGTGCATTGGGAATAAAATCCCAAACCGAACAGATGATCTAGCCATTATGACCTCCTAGGACTGCTGATATTTCTCAAACATATCTATAATTTCTTTGTTGTTTCATGCTTGTTATATATCATTGTCACATGTTTTTATAATGTTTTTAAATCATTTTGGCATATTTTCTAGAACTAACCTATTAACAAGATGCTCAGTGTCAGTTCTTGTTTTCTGCTATCTTTTTATTTCAGAAAAGCTAATCCGGAATTTCTCGGAATTGGCTGAAAATTTACAAAAAATATTTTTACGAAGAAACGAAGACGGAGCCAGAAAGGGGCGTGCAGAGGGCCCACAACCCCTAGCCGCGGCCCAGGGCTTGGCCACGGCTGGGACCCACCTGGATGCCTTCGGAACCTTCTCGAGTCTCCCTTTCGCCTATAAATTCACCTCGTCCCGAAAACCCTTGGTACCCGATCACTTTTCCAGAAATACGTCTGAGACCGCCGCCGTCGCCAACCCTAGATCGGGAGGGTTCTGAAGCTCTTCTCGCCACCCTGCCGGAGGGGAAGATCATCATCGGAGGCATCTACACTACCATGCCTGCCTCCGGAGTGATGCGTGAGTAGTCCACCACGGGACTACGGGTCCATGGTCGTAGCTAGATGGTTGTCTCTTCTCCTTGTACTCCATTGTTTTAGATCTTGTGAGCTGCCTAACATGATCAAGATCATCTATATGTAATGCTAGATGTTGTGTTTGCTGATTATGGAAATCATGACATTCTTGTTCAGTTTATCTATGATATGTTTTATTTATGATCTTGCATGCTCTCCGATGTTAGTGTATGCTTTGGCCGAAATAATTGCTAGTATTTTTAGAGGGGGTATTTATACTAGATAGTAAGTTCATGCCTCTTTTTGTCTGAGTTCGAGTTGACAGAAACGATTAAGACTTAAGATGTGCTGTTGCTAATAGGGTAAAACAGCGGTGCTTACTTCCTTGTGTTGTTTTCATTGCTTACATTATGCACCGTGCTTATTGCAATTATCTGTTGCTTGCCACTTAATACTTTTGGGTGACATGTTGGATACCGATCCCAGGGTCAATTATTAGTCATAGATGCAGTTGGATAACGGTCTATGTATTTTGACGTAATGCCCATATTAAATGAAACGGTGAACTATATTATGTCATGATAGTATTGTTATGTGCCCATGCTTTGTCAGCCCAGCTGTAATTTGTTTACCCAACGTGTTTATATTTTGGAGAGACGCCACTAGTGAACTGTGGAGCCCAGTCCTATTTTCCTATATTGCTTACAACCGTTTTCATACTTTAATTACCTAGTCATTTGCTCGCTGGTCATTTTTGCTCTCATATTATTTTACACAAATACATTTAATTCTTTGTGTTCAGCAAGCCGGAGAGATTGACAACCTTCCTGTTTCGTTAAGGCAAAGTGGTTTGTTTGTGATTGTGTGCAGGTCCACGTCTCCATCCAGTACTTGTTCCGGCGTCGTTGACACCTCGTGGGGGCCTTCTCCAAGTCCTACTGATTCGATAACCTTGGTTTCATATCAAGGGAAACTTCCGATATGCTGCATCATACCTTCCTCTTGGGGTTTCCCAACGAGCTGGTTGAAGCTGCAAAAACTGCTCCCCAAGATCCAACCTTGCTATCTTTGGTAAATCTAGCATCAACATTGCATTTAACCCATCCTGTGAGGAACACAATATAATTCATCAGAGGGCACCTCCCTACTCGCCCCAATCAAACGGGTTGCCGAGAGGAAAATTCGCACACTGACCAACTTGGTGAATGTCATGATGGACACTGCTGGTTTATCTAAGGCGTGGTGGGGGCTTTGACTTCATGTCATGTTCTGAATAGAGTTCCAAACAAGAATAAAGACAAAACCCTTTATGAAGAGTAGGTTGGGAGAAAACGTACCATCACTTTCGTATTTGCGCACTTGGAGATGCTTGGCGAAGGTCAACGTTCTAATTTACAAGAAATGTAAACTCGGACCAAAGACAGTACGTTGTATGTTTTTAGGCTATGCTCAGCGTAGTGTCGGCTAAAGATTTTAGTGATTAAATCCTAGGTACTTGAAATGCATGTTGATACTACTATGAAATCTCGTGATGCAACATTCTTTGATAACATGTTTCTTGAAATATATGCATAGCACTGCTAGAATTTCTTCTGAGATACTTTCTGAATCTAGCACATCTAGTGATTATTCTGAACAATCACAAGTTGAGAGAAACATTGAGAATGATGACAATGAAACTCTTAAGAGGAGTAAAAGATAAAGGGTTGAAAAATCGTTTGATGGTGACTTCATTGTGTACCTCGTGGACAATACTCCTACTTCATCGTGACTGGAAAAAGTTTTTCATAATGAGATGGACTCAATTCTTTCCAGTGGGACATGGGAATTATCTGAATGACCCCTACGGTTGTAAACATGTGGGTTGCAAGTGGGTGTTCAGTAAGAATTAAGGCATGATGATATACTATTTAGAAGTACAGAGGCATGACTTGTGGCCAAGGGCTACATCCAGAGAGAAGTCGAAGATAATTTTGACACCTATTCACCTATTGCTAGACTGACCACCATTCGTGTAATACTTTCCATGTCTGCCTTTTATGGTCTTATTGTTCATCAAATGGGCGTGAAGACAATTTTTCTTAACGGTAGTTGGAAAAGGAATCTATATGGATCAGTCTGATGGGTTTGTGGTAAAGGGTGAAGAGAGAAAGGTGCGCAAATTGTTTAATATTTGTATGGGCTGAAGCAAACACCTAAGCAATGGCATAAGAAGTCTGATAGAACTCTAACTTCTACAAACTTTGTAATTAATGAGGCTGATAGGTGCGTTTACTATCATCATGTGGGGTCAATAGTGTTATATTATGCTTAGATGTTGACTGATACATCTCAAACGTATCTATAATTTTTGATTGTTCCATGCTTGTTATGTATCATTGCCACATGTTTTTATAATGTTTTTATATCATTTTGGCATATTTTATGGAACTAATGTATTGACAAGATGCCCAGTGCCAGTTCCTGTTTTCTGTTGTCTTTGTTTCAGAAAAGTTAGTCGGGGAAGTTTCTCTGAATCGCCTAAAAATTTACGGGAATTATTTTTACATGGAAACAAAGACTGCGCCCGAAGGAGACCTGCAGGGGGGCCCACAGGCCCCAGACGACCCCCAAGCATGGTTAAAGGGTTGACCATGGCTGGGGTCCACCTGGGCACCTCGGGTGCCCTCCCGAGTCACCCATTTGCCTATAAATTCGTCCCGAAAACCCTTGATACTCGATCATATTTTCCAGAAAACATCTGAGGCCACCGCCGTCACCAACCCTAGATCGGGAGTTCTGAAGCTCTTCCTGGCACCCTGCTAGAGGGGAGATCGTCACCGGAGGCATCTACACCACCATGCCTGCCTCCAGAGTGATTCTTTGTGTTCAGCAAGCCAGAGAGATTGGCAACCCTTGTGTTTGTGGGGATCCGATGAATTATGGAGTCATGACATTATTGTTCAGTTTATTTATCATGTGTTTTATTTATGATCTTGCATGCTCTCTGATGCTTGTGGATGCTTTGGCCGGAGTAATTGCTAGTATCTTAGAGAGGGTATTTATGCTAGATAGTGGGTTCATGCCTCTCTTGTCTGAGCTCGAGTTGACAAAAACGATTAAGACTTGAGATGTGTTGTTGCTACTAGGGATAAAACAGCGGTGTTTATTGCTAAATGTTGTAACCATTGCTTAAATTACGCACCATGCTTATTGCAATTATCTGTAGCTTGCAACTTAATACTTTCGGGTGACAGGCTGGATAGAGATCCCGGGGTGGATTATTAGTCATAGATGCAGTTGGATAACGGTCTATGTATTTTGTCGTAATGCCCATATTAGATGAAACGCTGAACTTTGTGTCATGATAGTATTGTGTTGCGCCCATGTTTGTCAATTGCATCGCTGTAATTTGTTTACCCAACATGTTTATCTTTTGGAGAGACGCCACTAGTGAACAGTGGACCCCGGTCCTATTTTGCTATATTGTTTACAACCATTTTAATAGCTTTTCCTAGTCATTTGCTCACTGGTTATTTTTACTCTCATATTATTTTACACACATACATTTAATTCTTTATGTTCAGCAAGCCGGAGAGATTGACAACCTCTCGGTTTCGTTGGGGCAAAGTAGTTTGTTTGTGATTGTGTGCAGGTCCACGTTTACCTCCTAGCGCCAGGGGAGGGAGGCACCTTTCCGAACCCTTCTCCAAGTCCTACTGGATCGATAAACCTTGGTTTTGTATCAAGGGAAAATTGATGCTACGCTACATCATACCTTCCTCTTGGGGTCTCCCAGCGAACGTGTGATTCACGTCATCAAGCATATTTTATGGCGTCGTTGCCGGGAACTTGGAAGCTTCAGCGAGGGGAGTTTCGCACGTCCTTAAACTCTATTTTGTTATTATATTGCTTAGTATTTTTTGTTAGTCTTGTTTTGCTTTTCGTTTGTCTTAAAACTCAAAAACACAAAATAAAATAAAAATATTCTAGCAACTAGTCTTTTTATCGTTTTACTTAGTATTATGTCTAGTTCTTTACTTACTATCAATGGTTACCTTCTTTGAGACTAAAATTTATTTGCAAGGTGGGTTCACGGAGGATGCACAAAAATATTATAAGGAATACTGCTTGTCTGAAAAAGGGAAACACTTATGGGCACAAATAAATAAATTGAATAGTCTTGCTAGAAATTTGTGCTCTACGTATGATGAATCCTGGTGCTTCAATGAATCCATTTGATGTAGGAGGCATAAACACCTCCCTTTCCAATGTGATTATAATGATAATGAAATATTGGCCTCTTATGCTAAAGGAAACTATGACTTTGATAATCTTAAACAAATTGAAGAATTTGTTGCTTTTATGGGTGCCTATGAAATTACTGCTGAGCTTAAGAATATTGATGAAGCTTCTTACAAATCTGAAAATTTTGTTATACTTGGATATTGCCTTGAGTATTACAATGATAATCCTTATATTACTGAATTTCTTGAGAGAACTTATCCTCCAAAAGGAGAGACCGATGCCTTGCAGGTCCGGCTGTGCATAATCAAACCAAAACCGAAAAAAATCTAACTGCAACCGAAATTCCGATTTTCTATGGTTAGTGGTTAGGTTACGGTTAGCAAAATATGTAACCGAATGGACATCGGTTATTTCAGTTTTAAATCGAAAACAATCGGTTAAACTTTAATAAACCGAATAGGTTAGCCCATCACAAAATCCATCGTATTAGGCCCAGCCAGAGTTCATTACGGATATGATGCATTCTGTACATGAATGATCGTCCAGCCCACTGGCTTCAGCCTGTAGTTCTATTGTTACCGATCAAGGGTCTTGAGTTCGACCCATGTGTGCGTTTTTATTTTTATTTTTGCCGAAATTTCGTTGTATTATGTTTCTCACTCGCGCAATACATCCAGTTCTGTCATATAAAATATAAAAATTTATGTGTTATTCAACAATTCGCGTCAACTTTGGTTAGTTTGGTTATTACCGAAACCGAACCGAATTTAAATGGTTATTACCAAAACCTAACCGTATTTTCGTATAAAACCGAATTTACCAAAGTATCAAAACCGTATTTACCGTATAACCGTATAAACCGAACCGAATTAACCATATTAACCGAACGCACAGCCGGACTTGCAGAACCTGTAGAAGAAGAAATTGCTGAAACTGAGATCTCATTGGATGAAAAAGAGGGGGAGAGTGAAGTACAAAAGGAGGATTTACCTTCTAATTATAGTAACTCTTTAACTCTTACATTATATGATTACCCTCTATGCTTACCAAAGGAGGATGAATGTTATGTTCCTATGGATTTTGTTGAAATATCTCTGTTTGATGAAATTGATGCTTGCTACACTTATGACCACGATTCCCCTATTAAACAACACCCAAACACAAATGAAAGCAAAAGCAAACTGAAAGTAAAAAAAATGGGTTGTCCTACGGTTGTTTATGATGATTTATGCTATGAAGTTGATGATGGTCCTATGTTACTTGATGATATTAATTATAATACTACTGAAAATGGGATTGCAAAGGTCATGACTTTAGTTAATTTTGATCCCACTATATTGGAGCTTAATAAAAATTATTTGCTTGTAGGTCATGAAAAACATGTTTCATGTGATAGTTACAATGTTGAGTTTGTTCATGATGCTACTGAAAATTACTATGAGGGAAATATGTTACTATGTTTCCTCTCATTATGAAAATTTTAAGGTTACTCTTGTTTTGCTTTTATATGCTGGTTGCTTTATGCCCCAATAATTATTATGAGAAGGAGTTTTCCCTCTTGATGTTGAAAATTTTATTTTACCTTCCTAAACTTGTCACTATGTTCTTCATGGATTTATTTTTTTGCAAGATTCCAATGCATACGAAGGTGGTTAGGCTTAAATGTGTTTGATATTTGCTTCTTGATGCTCTGTTTTGTTTCAACTCTTATTCTTATGAGAGCTCATTAAAATCTTTTTGCCTAGCTAAAAGGCGTTAAAGAAAAGCGCTATTGGGAGGCAACCCACTCTTTTGGTTTTGTTGAGTTTTTGGGTGTTGTTGCCTCTGTAGCAACTCCCCTGTGTCCATTTTATTTTTGTTTTTGTGCCAATAATAGCCTCTAATGAGAGGAAAGTAGATTTTTTGAGTTGTTGTCCAGAAACAGATTTCTGTCTGTCACCGTACGAAATTCTAAAAAAATCACAGAACGTGATCTGTAGCTGAACTTTTTGACAGCAAGCATTTGGGTTTTGTCTAACTTTCATTAGTTTTAAGTTTTCTGATTTAAGGTGCCCTAGTATCCCGAAAAAATCATCTTTACGTTTTGTTCTGTTTTTGACAGATTATGTCTTTGTTTTTGCATTGCATCTTTTACGAGCAAAGTGGAGTTCTTTTATCCATGGAACATCACTTATATCTTTGTGGCAGTATCCAATGTTTAGGAACGAGTTTATGCAATGTGCCAAATGAGAACTAAAGGTGGATTGTTTTGTTTGAGAACTAACCCCTCTAATCAGTTTGTGAGAAGTTTTGTGTGAAGGAAGTTTTCGAGTGTTGAGAGAACGAGGTGATGAAAGAAGATCAAGAAGGGATTAAAGTTCAGGCTTGGGGAGGCTCACCTGGACCTCCATTAAATATTCAAAAAGTCTCAAGCGTCTAAGCTTTGGGATGCCCAAGGCATCCCCTTCTTCATCGACAATTATCAGGTCGATCCCATGAAACTATATTTTTACTCCTTTACATAATATGTGCCATTCTTGGAGCATCATTTATGTTTTGCTTTCAGTTTTGTTTTCTTTTGTTTGATGGTCATTTTTAATAATGGATCCTTGCATTCTTGTGTAGGAGAGAGACACGCTCCGTTTTTTCATAAAACACTCATGTTCTTCACTTATATGTGTAGAGTGTTTAGCCTTTTATTATTTTAGCTTCTAGCTCTTGTGTTTCATGTATCTCTTGTTCAGAGTGATTAGTTTCTTGTAGTTAGGAAGTGATCTCTTGTGTTTCATGCATACTTGCTTAGAGAGTTTTATTCAAATAAGTTGATTGGTGTTTGGTTGAAAGGAAAACTATCATGTAGGAAGTGGTAAAAGAAAGAAGTTTACATAATCTTGTAGGTCATTGTCTTGAATAATTTAATGCTTATCAATTGTTTTGATATATGAATTAGATTAAATGTTTAAACTTGTGGATCATTTACTTAAGAATGGAGTAGTGGAGAAATACCGTAAAGTTTAAATTATGACACTTGTTTTGATTGGTATATTCTCAAAGTCTAGATATTGTTTTTGTAAAAATATGTTTGGTTGACAAGGAAGACGGTATGAGGTCTAATGGTTACTAGATTTAGGGGTGCGCCTTGGCGCACGCCCCCCCCCCCCCCCCCCCCCCGAGCCCTGTTTTGACGACACGCCATACATAATGCAAATAATCAACGGGCAGAAATAATTATATCCACATGTAAACTAGACTTGAGAACGGAGATTTATTCCTCACGTTCGGCACAGCCACAGCGTCGTTCCGACTAACCTCCTTCACTCCCTTTTGTTTACCATAATAACACTCCAGAATACATACGTTAGGAAGGCCCTACTCTGGTCAAAACTCTAAACAGTTGACCATACCACGGTGGAATGGCGAAACGACACGACATCAGGATGTTTCTACAGAACATGCAACCATTTGTAAGCCGGCGGACGTGCGAACACGGCCTGAATGCACCATACTCCTCTTTTTATGTTCTTATCTTAGTTTACCTAAGATTATGTATGTACCGCATGGACAGAATTGTTTTTCCCTATCACTTGTGTATGTAACAATACACACACAACAAGTCGAACACGGCTACGGATCACACGCAGAACATCGGCAGGCACGCCTCGATAAACAACCATCGAGAACACCCTGATTTCACACACGTCGCGTTAAGATGGCACAACATGCGAAACATCACACACATCACCTACCCACGCCCGTGCTAATAAAAACCGCTCCCCGGCCATTCGCATAGTTGCACAGCCGGCTCCGACACCGCTCTCTCTACCGCATACACACTCAAACACCCACCGCCGGCGATCGAACAGACAAGAGAAACAGACGAAGCCATGGCAAATCAGCTGCAGGAGAAGGACGCCGTAGTCTAGGACGTCTCCAACCCAACGCCTCAGGTAAACTTCATGAACGTAATTGTCAGTTTCCAAGTCTATAACTTACAATTTTCCTGTCAGAACCGTGCTGTCAGATTTTCGATTTACATGACGAAGAGGACAATCTCCCATGGCATATCCTCGCCGAAGCACACTACACACAAGAAAACTACAATGATTGCATACCCGTCACAGAAGGCATCTCCTCATCTCCCCTGGTACTGACACCTGAAGACCTGGAGTTAAGATATTTTTGTGATCATCGATTCTGACTACCGACTAATAACGGCTAAACTATTGTTTTTCTTTGTGAAGCGCGATTGTTCCGCGGCTCCACTGACTGTAGAAGCCAGCGCCTTGGAAATCGCTACCGTACAGCAAGCCTTGCGCGATGAGAGAATGCGCACCAAGAAGACTGAACACCTCTGGACGTCTTCTCAGGAGATCTGCCAATCACTGTGGCCGACCGACGCGACACCCACCGGAGACCTCCAGCTCATCCAAAAGCTCCGGCTCGTCCCAGTGATGATTGAAGAGAGACACCGCTCGAACTTATGACTTGGAGCCGTCATCGTGCTTGGCATGGCAAAGGCACGGGACCCGGGCTTTAATGCGGACAGACTTGCGACGGAAGATCAAGAAGGTGATAAGACAAGCGGCGACCGCAAGGGAGTTCACGATGCACTCACGCTGGTTACCGATATTGTCTCAGTAGGCCTCCGCGATCAAGAAATCCAAAGCCATCTTCACTAAAACCAATATTCATGTAGTCAGATATTCGTTTTTTAGATATGTTGTTTGTCGTGGGGTAGATAACACGGCAGATGCTACCTTGGGGTAGCTTGAGATGATGGGCAAGGCGACTCTGGTATCTGGGAGATTGTTTAGCACTGCAGGGACAAAGGGTTTACCCAGGTTCGGCCTCTCCATTGGAGATAAAGACCTACTTCCTGCGATCTTATTATTGATCTCAATCTCGATAACCCGGCTACGACAACAGAGTCGGATCTCGATCTAGGTTACAAGGTTCGCTTGGTGGCGTATGTTTCTCTATGGTTCTCTCGCCTAAGCTTGGATCGTAAAGTCCTCTCTATCTAGAGCTCAGGGACCGGCTTATATAGATGACCAGGTCTCCTGGCGCTTTACAAGGTAAATCCGGGTTCTACCCAGACTCGGAGTCCTACTCTAGTTCTTCTGGCCTTCGTGTCCTCCAAGTCCTGAACCGCCTCTGGTCTTCTAGAACCTTTCCTTCCTGAACTTACTGGTCCAGCGACATAACCCGGCCCATGCTGATGGTTAGCTGGCCTGGTCGGGCCTCCTGCCTGGTGGGTCATGCTTCCCTCTTCATGGGCCTACCGGGTTATTATCCCCCCATCAGTAGCCCCCAGATTAACCTGGTTGCCAGGTTGGCATGCTCTGCTTCTATTCTTGAATATTGCTTCTTTGAGCAGAACTGTTATCCTGGCCAGCCGGGTTAATCACCTGAAACGTAAAATAACACATAACAGATTAAATACCAGGGTACGTCTCTTTTCTCCTTAGCTTGGCCAGTCCTTTTTGGCGGTTCACGCCGTAACCCGGCTGTCTCACGCCAGGTTCATATGCCTCTGGGTTTCATACTTAACACTTAGCAAAAATCACAACTCTGCTGCGGGCCTGTTTCCAGTTATAAATGTGGCCAAGGAATATTCCCTTTGCCTCCTCGGCTCGATGTTAACTTCCAGGAGAAGATACTTATCTTATCCACTCACTTTTTACCTCAATACCCCTAGGGTTTTCACCACGGTTATAAATAGAAGACCACGAGACACGCAGTCTTTTTTTCCCCATTCCGTTCATCTTTGTCATCCTCCTCACGCCTGCACTGTAGCAACCGCAGATCCAATCTCCAATCAAGCCTCCAAATCACCGCGAGAAGATCCACAGGTACGATTCTCTCACGCATCCGTATTCCGCATTTGATTCCGCTCTAAATCATGCCCAAATCCACTTCGTATCTTCCTCTCCCCACATCCACATCTACAGCTAGGGTTCCTCATCACCATTGTTGCAGCTAGAGAACCTCAAAGCTCCGCAACCATGGGGAAGGAGAAGGTGAAGGCTGGGGGTCCCCGTGCTGCAAAGAAGATTGCAAAGAAACCTCCCAGCTCCCACACTGGGGGATCTGGCTCCGCCGCCCCCGCTGCTGCTCAGTTCAACTAGACCAAATCTACAGTAACGAACCTGATGCTGCAAGAATACGTGAACTGCGACGAGCTCCCTCCCAAAGTGGAGATCAGCTGGCGCGCTGCTGGGGAAGAAATCCGCCCCAGCCCAAAAGAAGGTGAAGTGGTTGTTTTCCTCGATCATGTACAGCGCGGTCTTCGCCCCCCAGGTTCTCTGTTTTTCCTCCGGGTCTTGAAATACTACAGCCTTAGGCCCCAAGATATTGCACCCAACTCTATGCTGAACATCAGCAACTTTGTTGTGTTCTGTGAGGACTACATGCAAATGGCTCCAAGCCTCGACCTTTTCCTTGAATTTTTCTACTGCAACCCATCTCGCAAGGACCAAGTGATCCCGTATGGTGGAGTTGCAATCCAGCGCCGCAGGGAATGCGATTTCCCGGCTCTTGTTTTAGCCAGCCATCCCACGGGGTGGAAAAATACATACTTTTACTGTAAGGACACCTCACCCGAGTCTGACGACGCCCATTACCCAGCTTTCCGGAACTTGGGCCTGACCTACGAAGCTAAGATGAACAGTTATGCTGATGATGCTGACCGGGTCAAGCTCGAGCCCACACTTCGTTGGGCCAGAGCTTTACTCGCCCATGGCCTCAAGGGCACGGACCTTGTCAAGTGCTGGATTGGTTGGTTTATCCAACCACTCAGTATCAGGACCCGGCTATTTTGCCAATACACTGGTGAAACCACAGATAACATGCGTTATTCTGAGATGACGCTAACTGATGATCAAATTGTGAAGAATGCCAAGAGACTGCTTGGCAAAAAGAAAGATGCCATTGCACTAGACGGGCTTGCCCCATTTACTGCTAAGAATAAACCCTCCACGGTAAAACCAATCCTTGATCACTTATGCTAACTTTAACCCGATAATTTCATCCATAGAATGTTACTTACTTTAACTGCTTTTTCTCAGGACTCCAAGTGGTGGAGCGTGGATTTTACTCCCACATCCTCTCCTGATGGAGAAGACACAGAAAGTGAAGATGATGATGAAGAAGAAGAAGGTGAGCTAGACTCTGTAGGCCGGCTCTTCATCCAATTGATTAACAACGAAGTCCCCAACAAGGACACTTCTACTGATAACCCGGCAAATCTTATTCCAGGCCCTACTGACCCGGCTTCTGACGTACCGCCGGGTCCCCAAACTGCTGAACCTCCTACTCAAAAGAGGACCCGGGCCACCATTGCTAAGGTACCATATTCTCGTTTCTCAGTTTTCATGATGAACTCATCTCAAACCCAAGCACAAACACAGGAAAAATAAGTTGAGAAGGAGGCTGAGGCGAACAAGAGGCGCCGAACCCGATCTTCTACAAGCCACACTTCCCTGAGCCCAGGTATCCCTCAACGCTCTTTATCAAGCTGGGCTAAATCCATCCAGAAGACGCCCAGCAAACAGTACCCTTTAGCTGGCAAGATCCGGGTCGCTAAACCATCTCCTTTGTCAGATTCCTCCTCGGATGGTGTTACCACATCCGAGGATTTCCATATCAATGCCGGGTTAGAAATACTCTCCCATTATTTCATTCTTCTATATTTTCATGCCCCTTTTTTGCTTGACTAAATCACTATCTTGTTCTAGTGCCAGATCCTTTGCGGATGAAGACCCGGACTCTCCTCCAGCGGCGTCTCCTCCTCCAGCAACAACAGAGCCTTCTCCTATGGAGGCACATATTGAGGAGCCGGTGGACAGAAATGAGCCAACGGAGCATGTAACCCCCGTGTCTTCTCCAAAAAACACAGTTGATCCTATGCCAGAATCCTCCCCAGCTACTCATTCGCCCGGGTTAGGTTAAAAAACCAAAGAAGATGAAGTACAAGTTACTGGAACCCGGCACGTTCCAGTGCAAGGTGCTCCCGAAACTCTTGCTAAGGTGCCAGCTCCAGGTGCTAAGCCGGCGTCTCCTGCCAAGGGAAAAGACCCAGCTCCTTCATCAGATTTTCCTGCTCTGGGTGCCATGTCCGTCCCGTCTCTCTGCGAAGAATATTTCACTCGCCTTGCTCACCACAAGAATCTGGAGACTGAACTTGTTTCCCTGATTCAAAAACGATATCAGGTACACACTTTATTTCTTGCCTTTATATTTTCTTGCATAACTATACCCTGAGTAGCCCCCAAGCTCTAAGTTCATCACTTGTTGATGAGCTTGGTGCTTATAATATGAATTCCTCTGATAAAAAATTTCAATCCTGTAGCCCCCAAGTGCTGGGTTGTCTGTTCACAGCAACCTGGGACTAAAAACTTCCATCATTTAAAATTTGCCAACTTTCACATCAAAACTTGAACACTGTAGCCCCCAAGTGCCGGGTTGCCTGCCTGCAGCAGCCTGGGACTACCACACATCCACATTGCCTCTTATGCACTACTTAAGAACGTCAAAAGTGTAGCCCCCAAGTTTCGGGTTAACTTGCCTGCGGTAACCTGGGACTAACATAATCTTTTGAATTTTAACAGGAAGACCACGCCAAAGCCGAGGCAGAAATCACCCGTCTCAAGGACGCTGCGAAAACTGAATCTGAAACCCGGGTGACGCATGCTGAACAGCTGCAAACCCTGAAGAAAAATGTCACAGAGCTAACCCAGGAAAATTCTGACCTCAAGAAAGAACTGGAGGAACATGAAGAACACTGGAACGAGCAACGCGCCAACCTCCAGAAGCAACTAGATGCAGCTATCACTGAGCTAACCCGGCTGAAGAAAATGATCACCTCTATGGTTGAATCCTTAGTGGGTAAGCATTTCTCCTTTGAACTCGAACTAAACTGAGCAAGCAGACCCGGTTTTTAAATCTCACTGTTATGCCTTTCCTTACCCAGGCCCTCGTGATGGGAACCTTCGCAAAACTGCTGCAGAGAAGATCAAGTGCATGTACACGCTGACACGTCAGCTGTACTTCGGCAGCTGCGAGGTCATCAAAGCCGCAAGGGATTGGGAGAACCCGCCAAGCGTGTATACTGAAGTCCTTGGGCATCTGTCAACAATGCCACAATGGATACATTTGCTCAAGAGATCTGCATGCAGGGCCGGGGTTAAGGATGGCAACGGGGCGGGTTCGGGCGGATATACCAAAACCAGATCCAAATCCAAATCCATCAGCATCACTATGCCCCACCCACAAAAGTATCCATGGGCATGGATGTCGCCCCATATCCAAACCCGTCGGATATTCGGATATCCATGGATATCCACGAGTAATGCATATGAGTATTAAATTAAAAATATTTCAACCACAAAGCACTTAAAATATGTAGAATCTTAAACAAATCACACCACAAAGTACATGATCTCATCTCAATCTCATGAAACATAGCCAATACTTCTTATTACAAGTTTCCAACACAACAATTCATACATTCAAAAGATGTAGTAAAAGATAGCAGAAATGTTGTCTTGAATCTTGGATTATTTGGGCCTTATTCTTCAGTGACAAGTGGGTCCCACATGTATGTCGGGTATCCATTGGATATCCGTGGAGCAAAATCTTTGCCCGTGCCCAACCCATGAGTTAGCGGATATCCGTCCCATGAAATCCATGGGCAAAAACTTCCCTCCAAACCCTCATCCACCGGGTCGGATATCCATGGATACCCGGCTCCATGGATAAAATTGCCATCCTTAGCCGGGGTGATGCGAGGTCTTGCCTTGGCAAAGGCCTACCATCCCCAACTAAACCCGGCTCCCCTGAAGAATGGTTTTCCCCAATTCAACGCTGATGGTAAGGAATTTGACAAGAAGTGTTACTCCCGGGTTGTGAAGCAAACCCGACACGTTGCCACTGTGATTGCCAGGAAAATGAAGCTCACCACGTTGTAGTTTGGATACACCGAAAACGATGAAGAGATCATGGATGACGAGCCACAACGCATCGATCTCCTGCAAAGCTACAAGGATTCCATTGATCCAGCAAGACTGCTCCCAGTACCTCCACTGCACCCAGCTCTTCTACGCCAATTATTCCTCCTCCATCACGGGCCACGGTTGAAGAAGATGATGAAACTACTTCCAATCACTTCAACAAGTCACCCGGCGCAAGATCAAGGCCAAGGAGACCAAGGAGACAGAAGCTAACCCGGCGGCCGCCGAGGAAGATGACCCGGCGAAAACCACCGAGGAACGACCATCCAGCTCGCCTCCCGTGACCCGGCTCCTGAAGCCGAGGCTTGAAAAACTTATGCAGATGATTTCATCTCTGCAAAAAACAATTTCATTCGGCCCTTCGGGCGGGTTATTGTAATAACTTAGCGCTACTATCTCTTGCTTGCAGTGGTGTAGTAGTACACCTTTGAAACTTTGCTTTTATTACTTGAAACTTTGTGTGATGATACCTTTCTGTGGTTTTGATGACCCTTTTGATTTCTTTAACTGTGAGCCGGCTTTCGCATGGATACCCTGTCGCAACTTCGCTGAGAAAAACAGGGTCGAACCAAGTCCCAACGGGCCTCATGGTTGATTGAATTTCCAGGTGAGCAATCAGGCCATATAATTGCGAGTCACATCAGCTCAACAGCAAGATAACCAAGAATAAACTAGTGGCATAAAAGCCGGGTCTTGGGATTGCAGCTGCAAACTATTCAAGTAAGAGCCCCCAAGACCTGGATCAATGTTTATAAAGTAATGGCTTAACTATGCAACATTACCCCATTGATCCATATACTGGTGGGACGCGCTCTCTGGGCGTCCTCAAAGATAAAAAACAACTATAACACTTGTTCTATAACAGAAAACATAAACAACTGATATTTAAACTAAACATGCATGCTACTGAATCCAAAATACTAAAGCTAAAAACTGCTCTTACCGGGTCACAAAAATTTCGAGACCCGGATAATGTATGAGCCGGGTCTTGGGAAAAACTTTGCCACCTCAATGACCAGCCCCCAAGACCAAGCTGAACAAAAAACTGTTATGGCATACATTAAACGAAAAATAACTGGCTTGCCAATGTAAACTGAGACTGAAAAGACAAATTTCTGTTCAACCTTTACTTTATTGATAGAAAAGGTTAGGTCAGCAAGCCGCCTCATTAAAAACCTTCCAGCCCCCTTAGGTACCCTGGTAAGGAAAAGAGCGCGTCTGAAACCTGCTGCCTGTTACATCGTGTTACATCTCATATCTCTTTCTCATGCTAAGTATAGTATGGGCGCAGCTGGGCAATGTTCCATGGCCTCTCACGCTCTTCTAATGAAAAGGTAGAGTGCGCTGTGTCATTTACAGACTCGGACTTTTCTCTAGCATCCACCAAATAATATGAACCATTGTTCAATTTCTTGCTTATGATGAAGGGCCCTTCCCAAGGAGGAGATAACTTGTGCATCCCTTCCTTGGATTGCGTCCATCGCAGCACTAAATCTCCCTCCTGGAAAGTGCGAGTTTTAACCCGGCGACTGTGATACCGCCTCAAATCTTGCTGATATATTGCTGATCTCTCCAATGCTTGTTCTCTGTTCTCCTCTAAGGTCCACAGAATCCTGCCGGGTCTGCTCATTTTCTGTTTCAACGTAAGCCGCCACGCGAGGCGAGTCATGAATTATATCACTTGGCAAAACTGCCTCTGCCCCATACACCATAAAGAAAGGGGTCATCTTGGTGGATCTGTTTGGTGTTGTGTTGATTCCCCAAACTACTGATGGCAACTCCTCAACCCACGCTCCGGCGGCTCTGATGCACGGGACCCGGAGACGTGGTTTCAAACCTCGAAGCAACTCCTGATTTGCTCGTTCTACTTGTCCATTGGCCTGCGGATGAGCAACTGAAGCAACGTCTAAACGTATACCCTGGTTTCCACAGAACTTTGCCATCTCACCAAGGGACATGTTAGTGCCATTGTCTGTGATGATACTATGAGGATACCCAAACCTGTGTATGATCTTCTTCAAAAACTTGACTGCTGTAGCTGCTTCACAATTTGTAACAGGCATCACCTCAACCCACTTGTAAACTTGTCAATGGCAACCAAGAGGTGGGTTTTCTTGCAAGGAGACATGCTAAAAGGACCCACCATATCAAGCCCCCAAACTGCAAAAGGCCAAGTCAAAGGTATTGTTCGCAACTCCTGAGCCGGCACATGAATTTGCCTTGCGTATCTCTGGCAACCATCACATCTGCTTACCAGGCGCTCTGCATCTGCCTGGGCTGTGAGCCAAAAGAAACCGTGTCTGAAAGCTTTTGCTACTAAAGACCTTGTTGAAGCATGATGACCACAATCTCCCTCATGAATCTCTTCAGAATTTGCCGGCCTTCCTTTCCAGACACACATCTCTGAAACACTCCGGAAACACTTCTCTTATATAACTCGCCATCAATAACCACGTAAGCCTTAGCCCGGCGCACAATTTGCCGGGATATAACTTCCTGCTCTGGCAGCTCTCCACGCAAAAGATACGCCAAGTAAGGTTCTGTCCACTCTGGAATTTCATGAGTTGCTGCTACAACTGCGAATCCGGGTCTTCCTGACCCGCAGTTCTTCCACGTCCTGAGCTTGACTGATGGAGTCCATAGCTCGTCCAAGAAAACATTAGGTGGAACCGGCTCTCTACGTGAGCCGAGTCTTGACAAAGCATCTGCAGCATCATTTTTCCTGCGATCAATATGATCCACCTGATAGCCTGAGAAAAACCCGGCTACCCTGTCCACCTCTCTTCTGTAAGCCGCCATTGTCGCATCTTTTCTATCCCATGTTCCTGAAACTTGCTGTGCCACAAGATCTGAATCCCCATAGCAATTGATATGCTTGATGCTCATCTCCTTTGCCATACGCAAACCATGCAACAAGGCCTCATATTCTGCCACATTGTTAGAACAATCAAAGTGAATCTGCAAAACATAGCTCAACTTATCACCCTTGGGAGAAGTTAACACAACTCCAGCTCCTGAACCTTGTGCTTGCTTAGACCCGTCAAAGTGCATGACCCAAGGCTTGAGACCCGGGGTAAGGGGTGGTGCACTCAACTGTGTCCAATCATTAAGAAAATCAGCCAATGCTTGAGATTTGATAGCTGTGCGAGGCACATAGTCAATGTGGTACGGCCCCATCTCTATTGCCCACTTGGCAATTCTTCCTGTAGCTTCTGAATTTCTGATGATATCTGCTAAGGGTATTGAACTGACCACTGTGATTGGATGCTCCTGAAAATATGGTTTCAACTTTCTACTTGCCATGAAAACACCAAACACTAGTTTCTGCCAGTGTGGATAGCGCTGCTTTGCTTCTGATAACACCTCACTAACATAATAGACCGGCCTCTGAACCGGGTTTTCCTTGCCTTCCTCCTTACGCTCGACCACCACCACAGCACTCACAGCCTGAGGCCCGGCAGCGACGTATAACAACATGGGTTCCTTGGGACCCGGGGCCGCAGAACTGGCGCTTCTGATAACTGTTTCTTCAGAGCTTCAAATGCCTCATCTGCTTCCTGATTCCACACAAAGTTGTCTGTTTTCTTCAGTAACTTATACAAAGGGATTGCTTTTCTCCGAGCCGGGATATAAACCGGCTTAGCGCAGCCACACAGCCTGTCAACTTCTGAACATCTGCCAATTCCTCTGGTTTTTTCAAACTTTGGATGGCTCTGATTTTTTCCGGGTTTGCCTCAATTCCGCTCTGACACAATGAAACCAAGCAACTTTCCCGCTGGAACTCCAAACACGCACTTTGTAGGATTGAGCTTCATCTTGTACTTCCTCAAATTTTTGAATGTTTCTGTAAGGTCACTAATAAATGACCCGGCTTTTTCTGACTTGATCACCACATCATCCACATAAGCATGCACATTGCCCAATCTGATCATGAAAACAGTTTTGAATACACCTCTGATAAGTTGCCCTGCGTTCTTCAACCCAAAAGTCATGGTCTTGTAACAAAAAGCACCAAAGGGGTGATGAACGATGTCTTTTCCCAATCCTGCCTATTAAGCTTGATCTGATGATAACCTGAATATGCGTCCAGAAAACACAAGAGCTCGCTGCCTGCAACTGCGTCAACAATTTGATCGATGCGCGGCAGTGCAAACGGGTCCTTTGGACAATGCTTGTTGAGACTTGTAAAATCGATGCACATCCTCCACTCATTATTTTTCTTCAGAACCAAAACCGGGTTAGCCAACCACTCTGGGTGAAAAACCTCCATGATAAAGCCGGCTTCCAATAACCGGGCTATCTCCTCTCCTATAGCTTTTCTTCTCTCTGCATTCATTTTTCTCAAACCTTGTTTTACCGGCCTTGCCTTTGGATCAACATGTAAACGGTGCTCAGCGAGTTCAGTCGGAATGCCTGGCATGTCACTAGGTGTCCATGCAAAAACATCCCGATTCTCACGGATGAACTCGATGAGCGCGCTTTCCTATTTATCAGTTAGGCTGGTCCCTATGGCGAACTGCTTGGAGGAATCCCAGGCACAAAATCCACCATCTTGGTATCTTTTGCTGCTTTAAACTTTGCCCTGTCATCTTCTGTTGTTGGTTTTTTGAGTGCCTTGTTGTCCTGCGGGTCAAGATTAGACCTGTAAGCTTTCAACTCCTCTCTAGCACAAGTTTGCTCTGCCAGGGCTGCATCTCCCTCGTCACATTCTGCTGCAATTTCTCTGTTACCATGAATTGTGATGATCCCCTTGGGACCCGGTATCTTCAACTGCAAATACACATAACACGGCCTTGCCATGAACTTGGCATAAGCCGGCCTTCCGAACAACGCGTGATAAGGACTTGGAAATTTCACCACCTCAAAAGTGAGCCACTCTGACCTAAAGTTATGGATAGACTCGCCAAAAGCAACCTCTAATGAAATTTTTCCCTCTGGTGTAGCTGACTTCCCAGGAACTATACCATGAAACACCGTTGACGTTTTCTGTAACTGTGATTCCTTCAGACCCATGCGTACAAATGTCTCCCAATACAAGATATTAATGCTACTACCACCATCCATCAAAACCTTCTTTAGCTCAAAGCCATGAACCTGAGGAGCCACAACTAAAGCAAGCAGACCCGGATGTTCCACCACACCCGGGTGATCTGCTCTACTCCACGTAATAGCATGCTCTGACCATCTTAAATACCTTGGTACCCCTGCAGCCACTGAGTTAACTGCCCTTTTGACTATCTTTCTCTCTCTCTTGGTCGTGCCACTAGTATATATATGATATTGGCCAAGTTGCCTTGGCTGGTTTGAGAATCCACCCTGGTTACCTGTATTTTGGCCGGGTCCTGCGTTGCCAGTAGGTACCGCATTTGCTCCAGTTAAGGCCCCGCAGCCGGGTTAGCACTCGGGCCGGGTCCTCCCCTCTGTTTGCTCCTTGCAAAGCTCTCTGAACTTCATTGTTTTTCCACCTGTTCAGATCTACACACTGGGCCAATGAATGATTGGCGGGTCTGCCGTTCTTGCTATGACGAGGACACGGCATCCTGAAGGCCTCTTCAGTGCTCATTGGACGTGATCCTTGATAACTATTTCCACCACTGTAATTCCCATTGTTTCCCTGATAACCTCTGTTTTCCTGATAACCTCTGTTTTCCTGATAATTTCCGTCCATCCTTTGCCTCTGAAACCCGGCATTTGCGTTTGCCACTAGCTCTGAGTTTCCCTCCTGATGCCCACGCTTGTGCTGATTGTTGTTGTTATTGTTTCCCGGGCCATTGTTGCTCCTTCCTCCATTATTCGCAGTACCTTTCCCTTTTTCTTCCTCACTATCATCCTGGGTCTTGTCCGTGGCTGCGTGTCTGTTGCACGCATCCATCAACTCTGCCATAGTAACAGGCTTAACCCGGTGTCCCTCTTTCATGCGACCCAGCTTCTGGACCAAGGGAGCGTACTTGCAAGTTTTCTCCATCGATGAAATTGCGTCCTTGGGCTCGATACCTGATGAGGAGTGCAGGATCTGTGACCCGGCCCATCCAGTGACGTGCTGACTCGCCTTTCCTCTGTACACAACGATCAAGATCTTCAATGGAAAATAATCGCTTGCACGTACCCTGAAAGTGCTTGATAAAAATTGTTTTCAACTCATCCCAGGAACTGATAGATCTCTCTGGCAGATTCTTGAACCACAACTTCGCTGCACCATCACTCATCATCAAATACATGTACTTTGCACAAACATTCTCTGTGGCATTGCGTATACACATTGCCATCTCATAGCTGCTCAACCAGCTTGCCGGGTCCATGCTCGGCTCGTAATTGGAAATCTTGCTTGGCTCCTTGAACTTCTCAGGGAAAGGCTCCGCTCTAATGGCATCTGAAAGACACTTTGGCCCGCTAAGGTAGAAGAACTTGTCAAAAAATTATTGTTACCCGGCGAGCTTGCAGACGCTGCTGGCGCGGGACCCGGTCCTCCTTGTGGTACTCCAGCGGCAGGTACTGCCGGGTTTGCATTAGCTGCACTTCTTCCCGCTCGCGATCTATTGACTATCTGCTGAGCCACAGAAATTGCAGGGGCGGGTTGGTGCTGCTGATTGTTCTGGTTCTGGTTCTGCTGGGGCGGGTTTTGCTGCTGTGCCGCGGCAAACCCGGCCAATGGCGGGTTCCCACCGTGGCGACTCTTACTACGATAAGTTGTGGAATGAAGCGCGCTTTTCTCCTTTGAATACTGAACTTGCTGAACAACCGCAGTGCGCAACATGTCAATGGCACGCCGAGCTTCAATCTCTGCTGGCGAGTCTCCCAATGGAATACGGTCAAGTGCTAAAGTTGCGGCATACACGTTATCTGCTGGATTGGAAAAATGGCCCGCCGGCGTGTGGAACCTTGGTGTCCTAGGCGGCAGACCCGGATTTCCCCTGGCTCCCCCAGCGAGAAGACCCGGCACCGCTGCAGCTGTAACTCCAGCTCTTCCTGTTTCTCTTCCTGGTTCTGCATTTGTTCTAACAACTGGAGCCACCTGAGTTATATCGATTGGTTGATCTTCTGGGGTCTAAACAATACCGCTGGATTTATGACATTCTCTCCTTGGGTCAGCCGGCTCTGATGCCTCCTCCGGTGTGCCCTGGTCATCTCATTGAGACGATTTTCCTCATCCTCTATTTGCTTTCGCCTAACCTCCATATCTTGCTTCTCTGCCATTGTGTCTCTGCGCATCTGCTCCAAAGCCCGGCGCGTGTATCCAATTCTATAGCTCTAGCTGCTGCGTTTTCTGGGGTAACCATCCTCGTGAGTGCTGATGGATCTAGGACCAGGCCATTGTTAAACAAGGCCTGGGCCCCAGTTGTGTTGTTTCTTTCTCGCCCTGAGCCCGGTTATTGAGAAAACCGAAGCTGTTCCTGTAACGCGCCGTGTCTTCACTTTCCTCTGACACCGAAGCCGGGTCTCCATCAACTCTTTGACCCGCCAATTCCAGTACTGGTGGCAATGTTGCTGCTGTTGACCCGGAGTAAAAGCAGGTGGCACGACCGTTGACGGTGATGCTCCCACGTTGGTCGAAGGGGCGGTGTAAACTGCCACCCTCCTAACCGGGCTTGGGCTGGACTCTTGCTCCTCTTCATCCTCTTCTTCTGCTCCATATCCGAACCGGCCTTCAAACAGGGGCAAGATCGATTCTGAATCTGCATGGTCCACCACATCACCCGGGATTTGAGCGGGTTTCCCGATCGTTCCTCGTATGCGTCCAGGGGCAGCTCATCTTCAGCCGTACCAACTGATTCTTCTCCATCAGATTGAACAATTGTGGCGGCTCCTGACACAGATTCATATTCTCCATCACTAGCAGATCTAGTTGCAATCATACCAACAAAAACGTTAAACTTGCCAATTGGAATAACATCACCTGATTCAAGTAGATCTGATTCCGGCCCCCAGCCAGAATCATCAACGATGGGCTCTCCTTGCGAGTTGAGGGTGATCTCGCCGAAAACAAAATTCTCCACTCCTTGCATTGCTTCTCCCATGATGGTGACACCTTTGGACGCGTTCCCACAGACGGCGCCAACTGTCGTGGGGTAGATAACACGGCAGATGCTACCTTGGGGTAGCTTGAGATGATGGGCAAGGCGACTCTGGTATCTGGGAGATTGTTTAGCACTGCAGGGACAAAGGGTTTACCCAGGTTCGGCCTCTCCATTGGAGATAAAGACCTACTTCCTGCTATCTTATTATTGATCTCGATCTCGATAACCCGGCTACGACAACAGAGCCGGATCTCGATCTAGGTTACAAGGTTCGCTTGGTGGCGTATGTTTCTCTATGGTTCTCTCGCCTAAGCTTGGATCGTAAAGTCCTCTCTATCTAGAGCTCAGGGACCGGCTTATATAGATGACCAGGTCTCCTGGCGCTTTACAAGGTAAATCCGGGTTCTACCCAGACTCGGAGTCCTACTCTATTCTTCTGGCCTTCGTGTCCTCCAAGTCCTGAACCGCCTCTGGTCTTCTAGAACCTTTCCTTCCTGAACCGGGTTACCACCAAACTTACTGGCCCAGCGACATAACCCGGCCCATGCTGATGGTTAGCTGGCCTGGCCGGGCCTCCTGCCTGGCGGGTCATGCTTCCCTCTTCATGGGCCTACCGGGTTATTATCCCCCCATCATTGTTCCTACTACTTCTTCCGAATGTAAAATAAACCTACCACCCGCTCCGCCTCCTCAGGACGGAACGAACATCATCATGACACCACAGCCTCCCACACGCCAAGTACACAGGGCACATCATTAAATAAAGCGTCAGCCGGCTCGCGAAACACTTCCGAAAGAGAAAACGCCACGCAGTGAGACGGTTTGGGTTGTTTTGCGGGACCGCCGAGCAGTGAACCGGAAAAGGGCAATCCTGCCGACTCCCGGGAGTCGACCAGTACCAACAAAAATATGAGTAACACATTAAGACGGAGAAGCCCAAAGTCTAAGCCTGGGGAAGCGTCGGTGTTGATGAATATATGTTTTGTGCCACATTTTTTAATTACCGGCCATGCTGACATTTATTATTCTTCTTGCTGTCAGCTGCTCGCATTGAATCGTTGCCGTGAAGATCATATACGAAACAGAGGAACACAGTCCTAACACAGTAACACGCACTCAAAAGATTCCCACTCATTTACTCCTGTGGCACCAAAGGAGAAGTAAAGTAAACACGACCCCCCAAGCCCTGTTTGGGGAGTCATCAAGATCGAGGATAACCATGGGCATGATGTGGATCATCACGTTGACTAGGTTGGTCCCATCCAGAACACGTGGCAAAATTGAACGTCTGGTAACTGTACCGCGCCAGCACGTTATGGAGCGGTATGAGCCTCCACAGCTTAAACTTTTATCCCTCCCTGATCTTGTTTCATCATCCTCTCTCTTAAGACCTAAAAACTTCCTTCACACAATTATTCTCATCAACTTCATTAGACGGTTAATGAATAAAAACATGAATCCAATGGTTCCGTAAAGACACATCGCAAAAACTCAACATAAAAGGACACCGTGTAGGCACAGTGCCCACCTTAATAGTACGACACCACGTAGGTTGGCACAACATCCGTCTTAACAACGTGTAATAAAAAACCTAGTTGCTATGAAAATCCTTCAATACAAAAACGCCTCACACAACACCGCATAGGCAGTGGATCTCGCCGACATCACCCCTCCACAATTTCCGATCTCGCCGCCTCAGCCGCTACGTAGTTACATTGCCCGACTTAAGTGACTTCATCCGTGTGTATGCAAACATAGTTCTGTAACGGAACAGCCTCTCCGTCCTTCCGTACCATCTAATCGTGCCGACTCCCGGGAGTCAGCCTACTCCAAGGAAACTATGTCCAGTGCTTGGTACGCCGGTTGGTCAACGCGGCTTGGGTTACGTCGACTCCCGGAAGTCGGCTTGATTGGACAATGCATTAAGGCCCGGGTTTTTTCGTTACTGGTCGACTCCCGGGAGTCGGCAGGTATGAACTTCTCCGTCTGACTGGTCGGCGATCCCGCCGACTCGACTGGATCCAGGGAGTCGGCAGGACTGACCTTCTGAAGTCGGCGCACCACTCCAGAATAAAGAGAAAAAACATGCCAACAAAAAACGACCTCCTCTCACGATGGACAACCAACCCAAATGATCCAAAAAAACAACAACAACAACATAAACTAACCCTGAAGACGACTCCAGCGACAATACACTCAGCTTCGGCCGAGGTTGGTCAACGCGGCTTGGGTTACGTCGACTCCCGGAAGTCGGCTTGATTGGACAGTGCATTAAGGCGGATAAGCCGGCGGCATGGACCTTGTCATATCCATAAGAAGACGGGACGATCGGCGACGGCGTTGTTCCCTCATTGGTATGTGTGTGATCCCATCAGTCAGACCAGTTGGACTCGCCGGTACCCCATTAACAAATGTTGTGTTTGACGAACAATGCGTCTTTTCGGTACTGCAGTAAGCCGGATAAGGCCAATCCTGCCGACTCGGCGGCAGCGGCCGTGTAGTACAAATGTCATCGTACGAAAACCCAGCGGGGAGCCGGCAGCACTCGAGGAATCAGATATGTTCATAGGCGTTTAAAATCCTGAACGTGATGGCTAAAGACACTCATTTGGCTTGTTCTAAACCTAGGAGAGTGCGTCCACATCATTACCTTTTATCTATTTATAGAAATAATAACCTTATTCCAAATCTCTAATACGCTAGGAGATACCAAAGTGGATAAATAGCCAGGTAGGATATTTATGCCCCACGCACTTGATTTGGGGGCAATTACTTTTCGTAAAAATAAAATCAAACAATAGATCTATTGAAACAAAGTAGTTGTCGACGCGTGAAATGGACAACGACATGCTAGATCTTCAAAGGTTTCACCGTACGTCTACGTAGTTGCCCCACTTGGTTGCCAACCCGTCTGCGTTGTCGTGTCACTGCTTTCGGCTCTACTGGTATGGGCTTCTCCGTCTTAATGCAGCATCCGATAAAGCCGACTCAGGGAGTCGGCGCGAGATCCGTCTTAATACACCATCCGACCATTCCCTGTATGTATCCCAATCAATGCGCCGAATCGCGAAACAATTCCTAGAGAAACTAAAATTTCCATTTTCGCAACATGCTATAAAGCCAAGCGCCTTGGGGCTGCGCGTGTTTAACGCTGACGTTTAGTATGCGTTAGCTGAAGCCAGCATGACCAGCTTCCACAAATACATGTGTACCATATCGGTACTCTGTTTTTGAAAAACTGAAAAATATCTTTTTTGGGTCCTTCGTTCCCTTTTTTAGGCCGGATCTTTTTTCTGCCGTTTTGTATTATTTTGTTCCCCTAGTGGTTGCCAACTCCGCGGATAAGCTGGAGTCAACAGGAAGGAAGAGCAGTGAGACGGAGAAGGTAAGTCCTGCCGACTCCTTGTAGTCGGCTAGATTGCCGAGCGGTGAAAAGGAGAAGTCATTAGTGCCGACTCCCGGGACTCGGGCAGAACCAACATTTTCTGAAAACAACGACGTTCATACAAGCATTCCCGTCCGGGATACGATTGTCCTACGTGGTTCCTCTCCCTCGATTAGGTTGGGTTTGAAGAAGCCGGCACAGTAGGTTGTATGGAAGAAACTGTTTTGGTAGATTAAGTCGGTAAGGAAGAAGTCGGCACGACAGGTGGTAAAGAAGAAGTCTTGCCAGAACATTGATACTGTTTTTACACGTACTCAAAATATTTGTCAAGCCGTCCCCAAGCTGTTTTGGATATTTTTCAGCGTTCAAGTTCATGTATCCAAGGTCATGGAAATTCCACCACAAAACGAGAAAAAATTTCACATAATATAATTTTGTTATGATTCAAGAATTCATGCATCATGTTCACACGAACATCGTGACCTTTTTCTCAGATAGGACCTTAACGACCAAACGTCCTGACCCCACAAATACATGACTCAATGTATGCAAGTTTAAAATCCTATCACGAGACATGTGTACATTTCATTTTGATTTGTGGAGAAGATAACGTAACTGCGTCTGGCTACATCTTAGTGGTTGCGGACTCGCGGATTAGCTAGAGTCGGCGAGATCGAAGAGCAGTGAGACGGAGAAGGTCAATCCTGCCGACTCCTTGGAGTCAGCCGGATTGGCAAGCGGTGAAAGGGACAAGTCATGCCTACCGACTCCTGGAACTCGGCCAGTACCAACATTTTCTGAGAACAACGACGTGCAGACAAGCGTTCCTGTCTGGGATAGCGATCGTCCTACGCAGTTCCTCTACCTCGATTAGGTCGGGTTTGAAGAAGCTGGCACAGTAGATTGTATGGAAGAAACTGTTTTGGTAGATTAAGTCGGTAAGGAAGAAGTCGACACGGCAGGTGATACAAAGCCACAGAAATAAACTACTAAATAATACGGATCTAGCAGACAACCAGCAAGATAAACAAATAAGGAAGAACAAACAGATTAACACGACAGGAAAACACAAACTAATCTCAACGGAACAAACCATACCGGTAAGAACAGACCACTAAGCCGACCAGCTCCAACTGGGAACCGGCAACGCCCACCAGCCAAGATAACTCACCACCTAAATAACCGGAACCCGAAACAAAAACACCCACGTCTGAGATATTCCCTAATAAGAAACCGACCTGCAAAAAAAGATTGGCGAAAGAGGTCAGAATAGTAATATAAAAAACACGAAAGAAAGCAAACAACAAGAACACAAAACTAAAATAGCAGGAGAATGATGTGGGGAAAAAACGTGTGAAACAACGAATAAACAGCGCAAAAGCAACGAACAACTAAATAATACGGATCTAGCACATGACCAAGAAGATAAACAAATAAGCAAAGACAAATAGATTAACACGGCAAGAAAGCATAAACTAACCTCAACAGAACCGACTTAAACCGGAAGAACAACTGACCACTAAGCCGACCAGCTCCAACCGACCAGTAAGCCGGCCAGATCCAACGGGGAGACGGCAACGCCCACCAACCAGAATAACTCATCACAGAAGTAACATAAACACGAAGCCAAAAGGGCAAAAAATAAACACCCACGCATGTGATATTCCCGAGTAAGAGAACGCCCTGCAAATAAAATAAAATAAAATAAAATGATCATAAACCTAATATAAAAACATGAAAGAAACCAAACAACATATAAAACAAAATAGCAACAAACCGATCTGCAAAAACAAAATTGTGTGAAAACAACCAACAAACAATCATAGAAATACGAAAACACGAACCGGGAACCAATGAATAAAACATACCATTAGATTAGGTACATTAAAAGCACGGTTGATCCATAGGTGAACAAAAGCCGGTGCCGACGAAGAGGAATCAAGACCCGGCACATCCTGCACCGCAACCCGAAGAGAAAACCGATGACCTGCGAAAAAATAGAACAACAAACAGAAAACAAAGATGAGAAACCCAGAAAACAAAAAGAACAAACAGCATGGCAACAAACAAACATGAATCCAACACACGGTAAACAACATGAACAAAAACGACGAAAAACAGAGAGAGCAAGACACGTTAAGAATACCCAACCTGATCTCAATGGGAGCAAGCGTGACCGGAAGAGCAGCAAACGGAATCCATGGAAACACGCCGGGGCTCGAGAAAAGCACAGCGGAGCAAGAACAACGAGGAAGAAGAAAAGGGGGGAAATTGAGAGCTGCAGTAACCATCTGATCCAGAAAACAACCTATATACCCCATTCCCTATACACTGTATTTAGGTCGGTAACCACTTGGAACCAATGGCGAGCCGCCAGCGAGACGCGAAAACGGGTCTTCTGGCTACCAGAACAGTGCAACGTACCCGCCGACGAATGGAAGGAGGCCACCTCGGACGAAGAAAACGGGCATGAATTCTCCCTGACATCATGAATAGTGCAACGTACGCGAAATACCCAGCGTGCCCCGACATACTGTAGAAAATACGCAGCGAGAACCCACGCACGGGAGAGATTGGCGACGCAAACGTGCAGGGCAACCGACATGTGGGCCACAGAACGGAAGGGGCCCATCGTCAGCGAGAGAGAGGAGGGAGGAAGCACGTACGAAGAAAGCTATCCCAGAGAGGAACCGCTAAAACCCAGTACGGTAAACAAACATAATCAACCAATGGGAGGAACGCAGTGCGAATCTGCATCGCCCAGACCCGTCCGCCACACCGATTAAACGCGCAGCGTGAGGCTGACGTGCGGGCCCTCGGGCTACAGCGGGGATCCACGTAGGATGTCAGTGAGAGTGGGTGCAATAAGGCTGGCACGGTTAGCGACTTTGCAAATCCCTATTCATTCTGACTCCAGGAGCCGGCAGGGATCGGACGGAGCGGAGGCACTGAGCAGGGAGGATCGGACGGCCTGAAAGACCAAATCGTTGAGGAGCCTCCAAGTGGTCTCACCATTTATATCTTTAGATGCTTAATGTATATCTTGTGGTCATTCGTGTATTGGGTTGATGATATGTGTTTGCTTGATACCTTGCTAAGCCAAAAACTCTGTACTGAGAAGGAATGCTTCTCTTGCATCCAAATCCTTGAGCCAAATATCCATGCCATTTGTGTCCACCATACCTACCTACATGTGGCATTTCCTAGCCACTCCAAGTAAATTTTTCGTGTGCTACCTTTAAAATATCAAAATGTTATTACTCCTGTTTTGTGCCACTGCTTCCAAGCTCATGAGAAAGTAGTAGTTGGGTTTGTTATCTTCCATGCCAAATAAGTTTTCCAAGGACTTGTATGCTTCATCTACTTGTCCATTAATTTTGCAAAAAGAGCTGGCAACGAGGTGCCTGATACGTCTCAAACGTATCTATAATTTCTGATGTTCCATGTTGATATTGTACCAATTGTTACATGTTTTATATACACTTCATAGCATTTTTATGCATTTTCTGGGACTAACGTATTAACAAGATGCCACAGTGCCAGTTCCTATTTTCTGCTATTTTTGTATTCCAGAAAAGTTAGTATGGAAATATTCTCGGAATTGGACGAAACTTGGACAGGACCTCCTATTTTTCCAACACGTACACAGAGTCCAAAGGAGAGACGGAGGGGGCCGTGAGCCAGCCACACCATGGGTTGGCGGGCCCCACCCTCTGCCGCACCGTGGGGTGGTGTGGGCCCCACGGGCGTCTCCAGCCCCGCCCTTTCGCCTATTTATTCATCTTTACGGGAAAACCCTAGACACCCGAGCCATTATGCACGAAAAGTTTCAGAGACGCCGCCGCCGTCAACCCTAGCTCGGGAGGGTTCAGAAGCTCTTTCCGGCACCCTGCCGGAGAGGGGAATCATCATCAGAGGGCTCTACATCACCATGCCTGCCTCCGGAGTGATGCGTGAGTAGTTCATCCTTGGACTACGGGTCCATAGCAGTAGCTAGATGGTTGTCTCTCCACTTTATGCTATCATGTTTAGATCTTGTGAGCTGCCTATCATGATCAAGATCATCTTATTGTAATGCTACATGTTGTGTTTGCTGGGATCCGATGAATATTGAATACTATGTCAAGTTGATTATCAATCTATCTTATATGTTATTTATGATCTTGCATGCTTTCCGTTACTAGTAGATGCTTTGGCCAAGTAGATGCTTGTAACTCCAAGAGTGAGTATTTATGCTAGATAGTGGGTTCATGCCTCCGGTAATCTGGGAGAGTGACAACAACTTCTAAGATTGTGGATGTGCTGTTGCCACTAGGGATAAAATAACCGATGCTTAGCTTAAGGGTGCGCCGTTAGGTCTAATGCATTTGTTTACATTACGCACATTACTTAATGCATTATCCGTTGCTTGCAACTTAATACCAACGGGGAACTCGGTATGACAACCTGGAGGTGGATTATTAGTCATAGACGCTGTTGGATAACGGTCTATGTATTTTGTCGTAATGCCCACATGAATATCATAGTAATCATCATGTCATATATATGCATTGTCATGCGCTCAATATTTTGTCAATTGCCCAGCTGTAATTTGTTCACCCAGCATGTTAGTTATCTTTTATGGAGAGACACCACTAGTGAACTGTGGACCCCGGTCCATTCTTTTACACTGATAATACAACCAACTGCAAACATTGTTCCTTTTCATTCTCTGCAATTTACTACTGTTTTCCACACCATACGTTTAATCCTTTGTTTTCAGCAAGCCGGTGAGATTGACAACCTCACTGTTTCGTTGGGGCAAAGTAGTTTGATTGTGTTGTGTGCAGGTTCCACGTCAGCGCGCCACTGACAACCTTCAGAAGTGATTTCTTGCTCCTACTGGTTCGATTAAACCTTGGTTTCATACTGAGGGAAACTGCTGCTACACTGCTTCATACCTTCCTCTTGGGGTCTCCCAACGAACGTGTGATCCACGTCATCAAGCATTTTTCTGGCGCCGTTGCCGGGGAGCAAGAGGATTTCTGCAAGGGGAGTTTCACGCTTCCAATCTCTTTACTTTGTTATTGTCTTGCTTAGTTTATTTTTATTAGTCTTGTTTGCTTTATTTATCAAAAACACAAAAAAATTAGTTTTTTTTCGAATTGTTATTTTTCAGTCTTGTTATCATGTCTAGCCCTGTTCCTGTCATCATGTCACCTGAGGAAGAGATCTTCACTTTCAAGCAAGGGAGTGAGGAGAGTTTTAAAGATGCTTGGTCTAGAATTTTTGAGTCTATGCTAAAACTGAACCTAAAATGACTTTAAGCCTGCTCCTTAGTAGCTTTTATTTTGGTCTTGTTCTTTGCTACAGATATGCTTTAGATGCTGTGGTAGGAGGAGATTTCCTTCGTTATGATGGGGATCAAGCTTTTAATGCTATAAAAAATGATTACAATTTCTAGCCCTCCAATCAGTAAAATTGATTCGGCTTTGACAAGCATAAGTGATAGACTTAACACTCTTGAAACAAACATATCTGGTCTAAAAGAAGGGTATAATCAGATTCGTGAACACTATGATAATGTGCCAGTAAATTTTGAACCATCGGGATGGGTTCCCTCAGTAAAAGTTGTTATCAATGGTGAAACTTTCATGCTCGCTGTGATATTATGTCTGAATTCTGTTTAATGCCCAAGGATATTTTGATTCCTTAAATCTTTGGGAGCTTTCCAAATGCGAAGATTGTATAATTTTGGGTGATAATACTATTAAATTACCAAGAGGAGTAGCCGAAGGAGTATTTACAAAACTCCTGGGGATAACAATATCTATTGATTATCTTGTCATTGAATGTGCAGGAGTAGGACAAATTACGCTTGGAAGATCTCTGTTGAAACGCTTTGGAGCAATAATAGATGGGCCAAGGCACTATGAATTTCGCCTCTTCACCTATGTGTAACCAAGTATTTCCTAAAGATAAGGGTAAGGTAAGAGAGCTAAGCGTAAGATTGTTGATGCTTCATCACTTGGAAACACTTGATTCTTACTTTCTGCGCCTAGCTGAAAGGCGTTAAAGAAAAGCGCTTATGGGAGACAACCCATTTTTTATTTCTGCAATTTTTCTTTTCTTTTTGAGTCAAGGAGTTGTTTACTTCTGTAACAATTCCTTTGTATCTTTATTTTATCGCATTGTTGTGCCAAGTAGCCTCTAATAGGAAGATGATGCTAGATTTGGATTTCTGCGCAGGAACAGATTTCTGCTGTTCACCGTTTTACTTCTGTAAAATCACAGAAAAATTATTTAAATCTGCAAATTTTTGTGCGTGATCCTCAGATATGTACGCATCTTTCGTTAGTTTTGTTTTTCGATCTGAGCAACGTAAGTGCCTCGAAAAAATTCGTCTTTACAGACTGTTCTGTTTAGACAGATTCTGTCTTTTATTTTTCGCATTCTCTCTTTTACTAGTGTTGAGTGGAATTCTTTTTTAGGGTGAAGAGCTTCACATAACATCAGTGGCAGTAGTTAATGTTAAAAGTAACGGTCATGTTTGTGTCCTTATAGAACATGTGAGTTTTTGATTGTGCACTAACCCTCTAATGAGAATTACTCTGAGTTTGGTGTGGCGGAAGTTTTCAAGGGTCAAGAGAGAAGGATGATATAATGTGATCAAGAAGAGTGAAGAGCTTAAGCTTGGGGATGCTCCCATGGATCACCCCAGCATATTTCAAGAAGACTCAAGCGTCTAAGCTTGGGGATGCCCAAGGCATCCCCTTCTTCATCAGCAACTTATCAGGTCATCTCTAGTGAAACTATATTTTAATTCTTTCACATCATATGTGCTTTACTTGGAGCGTCTGTGTGCTTTTATTTTCAGTATTTTATTTTTCTTATGGTCAACTTGATTGGACCCTAGCATTCTTGATTGGGAGAGAGACACGCTCCGCTTTTTCATATGAATACTCCTATTCTTCACTTATACTTGTTGAGTATTCTTATCTAGCTATTGCTATGCTTTTAGCTCCTGTTTTGCATGCATCTCTTATTCAGAGCTGTTAGTTCTTTTAAAGAAAGTACTCTCTTGCTTCACTTATAATTGTTTGGAGAGTTTATGTTGAAATAAATTGATTGGTGTTTGGTTGGAACAGAAAATGTTGCATGTGGTAGATGGTATAATGGAAAAAGCTTACATATTCTTGTAGATCACTGTATTGGATAATTTGATACTTGTCAATTGTTTTGAGTTATCAAGTAGTTCATGTTTAAGCTTTTGTATCATGTAGTTAAAACCTATTAATGAAGAACTACCGTAAAGCTCGTTGAAATTTGGTTTGCATGATTGGTATCTCTAAGGTCTAGATATTTTCTAGTAAAAGGGTTTGGTTAACAAGGAAGACAGTGTAGAGTCTTATAATGCTTGCAATATGTTTTCATATAAGTCTTGCTGTGTCGGTTGATATCCTGTGTTTGCTTCAAATAACCTTGCTAGCCTAAACTCTGTACTGAGAGGGAATGCTTCTCGTGCATCCAAAACCTTGAGCCAAAATCCATGCCATCTGTGTCCACCATAACTACCTATATGTGGTATTTCCTTGCCATTCCAAGTAAATTTTTCATGTGCTACCTTTAAACTATTCAAAAATTATTACTCCTATTTTGTGTCAATGTTTACCAAGCTCATGAGGACGGGGTGGATGTCTTTATGTCAACTGTCAAACAGACTTTACCACCGGACTAGCGGCATATACATCCGCTTATCCATTAATTTTGCAAAAAGAGCTGGCAAATGGGGTGCCCAGTCCCAATTAATTACAACTTTAACCGCTTAATTCTCTTCACATTTTTGCCCTGATTTATCAGTCAAGCAATGACAAACAGTGAAATATCTGCATGTGTAAACAAAAGAGAAGAGGGATGATCTGCCTTGCTGGTAGAAATAACGTCCTTCATGGGAGCCGCTCTTAAAAGTCTGGTTGGCAGGGGTCATATTGTACTTTCCATTTTCTGATTCGTTGACAATTAACAAACACCTCCAAAACTTATTTTTACTCTCTTATGATTTCAAAAACTTAAAAAGCTCTAGCACATGATTTAATCCCTGCTTCCCTCTGCGAAGGGCCTTTCTTTTACTTTTATGTTGAGTCAGTTTTCCTACTTCTTTCTATCTAGAAGCAAACACTAGTGTCAACTTTGGTGCAACAATTTTTATATGCTTGTATATTGCACTTATTATATTGCTTTGTGTTGACAAATATCCATGAGATATATATGTTGAAAGTTGAAAGCAATTGCTGAAGCTTAAATCTTCCTTTGTGTAAATACCTTTTACTTAGAATCTATTGCTTTATGAGTTAACTCTTATGCAAAACTCTTTGATGCTTGTCTCGAAAGTACTATTCATGAAAAGTTTTTGCTTATATGATTCAGTTGTTTGCTCATTATCTACTTGCTAGCAAACTATAGACCATTGACCTGGATCACTTCATTCATAACATGTGCTTTACAATACTATTTGATCAAGATTATGATTGTAGCATGTCACCTCAGAAATTATTTTGTTTTTATCGTTTTACCTACTCGAGGACGAGTAGAACTAAGCTTGGGGATGCTTGATACGTCTCAAACGTATCTATAATTTCTGATGTTCCATGTTGATATTATACCAATTGTTACATGTTTTATATACACTTCATAGCATTTTTATGCATTTTCTGGGACTAACCTATTAACAAGATGCCACAGTGCCAGTTCCTGTTTTCTGCTATTTTTGTATTCCAGAAAAGCTAGTCTGGAAATATTCTCGGAATTGGACGAAACTTGGACAAGACCTCCTATTTTTCCAACACGTTTATTGCGTGGATCACACGTTCGTTGGGAGACCCCAAGAGGAAGGTATGATGCAGTGTAGCAACAGTTTTCCCTCAGTATGAAACCAAGGTTTAATCGAAGCAGTAGGAGCAAGAAATCACTTCTGAAGGTTGTTGGTGGCGGAATATGGCACGGCGTAGCACCAGGGAATCCGGCGCCGACTTGGAATCTGCACACAACACAATCAAACTACTTTCCCCAACGAAACAGTGAGGTTGTCAATCTCACCGGCTTGCTGAAAACAAAGGATTAAACGTATGGTGTGGAAAACAGTAGTAAATTGCAGAATGAAAAGGAACAGTGTTTGCAGTTGGTTGTATTATCAGTGTAAAAGAATGGACCGGGATCCACAGTTCACTAGTGGTGTCTCTCCATAAAAGATAACTAACATGTTGGGTGAACAAATTACAGCTGGGCAATTGACAAAATATTGAGCGCATGACAATGCATATATATGACATGATGATTACTATGATATTCATGTGGGCATTACGACAAAATACATAAACCGTTATCCAACAGCGTCTATGACTAATAATCCACCGCCAGGTTGTCATACCGAGTTCCCCGTTGGTATTAAGTTTCAAGCAATGGATAAATGCATTAAGTAATGTGCGTAATGTAAACAAATGCATTAGACCTAACGGCGCACCCTTAAGCTAAGCATCGGTTATTTTATTCCTAGTGGGAACAGCACATCCACAATCTTAGAAGTTATTGTCACTCTCCCAGATTACCGAAGGCATAAACCCACTATCTAGCATAAATACTCACTCTTGGAGTTACAAGCATCTACTTGGCCAAAGCATCTACTAGTAACGGAAAGCATGCAAAACTTGACATAGTATTCAATATTCATCGGATCCCAGCAAACACAACATGTAGCATTACAATAAGATGATCTTGATCATGATAGGCAGTTCACAAGATCTAAACATGATAGAATAAAGTGGAGAGACAACCATCTAGCTACTGCCATGGACCCGTAGTCCAAGGATGAACTACTCACGCATCACTCCGAAGGCAGGCATGCTGATGTAGAGCCCTCCGGTGATGATTTCCCTCTCCGGCAGGGTGCCGGGAAGAGCTTCTGAACCCTCCCGAGCTAGGGTTGACGGCGGCGGCGTCTCTGGAACTTTTCGTGGATAATGGCTCGGGTATTTAGGGTTTTCGCGTCGGTAAGAATAAATAGGCGAAAGGGCCGTGGCTGCAGAGCCACGTGGCCCCACACCACCCCACGGCGCGGCAGGGAGGGCCACGTGGCCTCTTCGTGTTGGAAAAATAGGAGGTTCTGTCCAAGTTTCGTCCAATTCCGAGAATATTTCCAGACTAGCTTTTCTGGAATACAAAAACAGCAGAAAACAGGAACTGACACTGTGGCATCTTGTTAATAGGTTAGTCCCGGAAAATGCATAAAAATGCTATGAAGTGTATATAAAACATGTAACAATTGGTATAATATCAACATGGAACATCAGAAATTATAGATACGTTTGAGACGTATCAAGCATCCCCAAGCTTAGTTCTTCTCGTCCTCGAGTAGGTAAAACGATAAAAACAAAATAATTTCTGAGGTGACATGCTACAATCATAATCTTGATCAAATAATACTGTAAAGCACATGTTATGAATGAAGTGATCCAGGTCAATGGTCTATAGTTTGCTAGCAAGTAGATAATGAGCAAACAACTGAATCATATAAGCAAAAACTTTTCATGAATAGTACTTTCGAGACAAGCATCAAGGAGTTTTGCATAAGAGTTAACTCATAAAGCAATAGATTCTAAGTAAAAGGTATTTAACCAACACAAAGGAAGATTTAAGTTTCAGCAATTGCTTTCAACTTTCAACATATATATCTCATGGATATTTGTCAACACAAAGCATATAATAAGTGCAATATACGAGCATATAAAAATTGTTGCACCAAAGTTGACACTAGTGTTTGCTTCTAAGATAGAAAGAAGTAGGTAAACTGACTCAACATAAAAGTAAAAGAAAGGCCCTTCGCAGAGGGAAGCAGGGATTAAATCATGTGCTAGAGCTTTTTAAGTTTTTGAAATCATATAGAGAGTAAAAATAAGTTTTGAGAGGTGTTTGTTAATTGTCAACGAATCAGAAAATGGAAAGTACAATATGACCCCTGCCAACCAGACTTTTAAGAGCGGCTCCCATGAAGGACGTTATTTCTACCAGCAAGGCAGATCATCCCTCTTTCTCTTTTGTTTACACATGCAGATATTTCACTGTTTGTCATTGCTTGACTGATAAATCAGGGCAAAAATGTGAAGAGAATTAAGCGGTTAAAGTTGTAATTAATTGGGACTGGGCACCCCATTTGCCAGCTCTTTTTGCAAAATTAATGGATAAGCGGATGTATATGCCGCTAGTCCGGTGGTAAAGTCTGTTTGACAGTTGACATAAAGACATCCACCCCGTCCTCATGAGCTTGGTAAACATTGACACAAAATAGGAGTAATAAAGTTTGAATAGTTTAAAGGTAGCACATGAAAAATTTACTTGGAATGGCAAGGAAATACCACATATAGGTAGTTATGGTGGACACAGATGGCATGGATTTTGGCTCAAGGTTTTGGATGCACGAGAAGCATTCCCTCTCAGTACAGAGTTTAGGCTAGCAAGGTTATTTGAAGCAAACACAGGATATCAACCGACACAGCAAGACTTATATGAAAACATATTGCAAGCATTATAAGACTCTACACTGTCTTCCTTGTTAACCAAACCCTTTTACTAGAAAATATCTAGACCTTAGAGATACCAATCATGCAAACCAAATTTCAACGAGCTTTACGGTAGTTCTTCATTAATAGGTTTTAACTACATGATACAAAAGCTTAAACATGAACTACTTGATAACTCAAAACAATTGACAAGTATCAAATTATCCAATACAATGATCTACAAGAATATGTAAGCTTTTTCCATTATACCATCTACCACATGCAACATTTTCTGTTCCAACCAAACACCAATCAATTTATTTCAACATAAACTCTCCAAACAATTATAAGTGAAGCAAGAGAGTACTTTCTTTAAAAGAACTAACAGCTCTGAATAAGAGATGCATGCAAAACAGGAGCTAAAAGCATAGCAATAGCTAGATAAGAATACTCAACAAGTATAAGTGAAGAATAGGAGTATTCATATGAAAAAGCGGAGCGTGTCTCTCTCCCAATCAAGAATGCTGGGGTCCAATCAAGTTGACCATAAGAAAAATAAAATACTGAAAATAAAAGCACACAGACGCTCCAAGTAAAGCACATATGATGTGAAAGAATTAAAATATAGTTTCACTAGAGATGACCTGATAAGTTGCTGATGAAGAAGGGGATGCCTTGGGCATCCCCAAGCTTAGACGCTTGAGTCTTCTTGAAATATGCTGGGGTGATCCATGGGAGCATCCCCAAGCTTAAGCTCTTCACTCTTCTTGATCACATTATATCATCCTTCTCTCTTGACCCTTGAAAACTTCCGCCACACCAAACTCAAAGTAATTCTCATTAGAGGGTTAGTGCACAATCAAAAACTCACATGTTCTATAAGGACACAAACATGACCGTTACTTTTAACATTAGCTACTGCCACTGATGTTATGTGAAGCTCTTCACCCTAAAAAAGAATTCCACTCAACACTAGTAAAAGAGAGAATGCGAAAAATAAAAGACAGAATCTGTCTAAACAGAACAGTCCGCAAAGACGAATTTTTTAGGCACTTACGTTGCTCAGATCGAAAAACTTTAAACTAACGAAAGATGCGTACATATCTGAGGATCACGCACAAAAATTTCAGATTTAAATAATTTTTCTGTGATTTTACAGAATTAAAACGGTGAACAGCAGAAATCTGTTCCTGCGCAGAAATCCAAATCTAGCATCATCTTCCTATTAGAGGCAATACTTGGCACAACAATGCGATAAAATAAAGATACAAAGGAATTGTTACAGAAGTAAACAACTCCTTGACTCAAAAAGAAAAGAAAAATTGCAGAAATAAAATAATGGGTTGTCTCCCATAAGCGCTTTTCTTTAACGCCTTTCAGCTAGGCTAGAATATTTTAATGATGCTCACATAAGGATAAGAGTTGAAACATAAAAGAGAGCATCAAGAAGCATATATAAAACATGTTTAAATCTAACACACTTCCTATGCATCGGAATCTTGTACGCAAATAAATTCATAAAGAACAAAGTAACAAGCATAGGAAGGTAAAACAAGAGCAACTTCAAAACTTTCAGCATATAGAGAGGTGTTTTAGTACCATGAAAATTTCTACAATCATATTTTCCTCTCTCATAATAATTTTCAGTAGCATCATGAACAAACTCAACAATATAACTATCACATAAAGCATGCTTTTCATGATCTACAAACACATACTTTTTATCAAGCTCCAAAATAGTGGGATTAAAACTTTCAAACCCACTTTTAACCATTTTATAACAAGATGATTGATCATTCTCAAGAGGTATGGGACTCCATCTAGATAAATTCAAGACCTCTCCTATCCCATTTTCATTAGTAGAATACATAATATTATCAAGCAATATAGGACCATCATCTAGAGCTTTATCATAAACATTTTCTAAACAAACTTTCTCATTACCATGCATTTCGAAATTACGCACAAATAAAGGATTATCATAAGATTTATCAAAATAGCATGGATTATCATAAATAACAGTAGCATACTCATTTCCACAAGTTTTACTCATAGGGAATATTTCAAGAGAATCCACAGGAACATAACATTCATCCTCCTTTGATAAGGATGGAGGGTGATCAAATAATGTAAGAGGTAAAGAGTTACTCTCATTAGAAGGTAGGCATGGGTAGCTAATCCATTCTTCCTTCTTTTGTTCATCACTCTCCTCCTCTTTTTCATCCAATGAGCTTTCAGCTTCAGCAGTAGTTTCTTCTTCTACAGGTTCCTGCAAGACAATGGTCTCTTCTTTTTGAGGATGTCTTTTCTCAAGAAATTCAGTAATATAAGGATTATCATTATAATACTCAAGGCAATATCCAAGCATAGCAAAAGTATCAGATCTATAAGGAGCATCATCATCTTGAATATAACCAGCAATTTCATAGGCACCCTTAAAAACAAAAAATTCTTCAATTTGTTCAAGATTAACAAAGTCATAGTTTCCTTTAGCATAAGCAGCCAAGGTTTCATTATCATTATAATCACATTGGAAAGGGAGGTGTTTATGCCTTCTACAACATAAAGATTCATTAAAGCAGTAGGATTCATCATAAGTAGAGCACAAGTTTTTAGCAAAATAATTCAATCTACTTATTTGTTCCCATAAATATTTCCCTTTTTGAGATAAGCGGTATTCCTTATAATAATTTTGTTGTTCCTATGTGAACCCACTTAGCCAATAAGATTTCGTTTCAGAGAGACCAGCCATTGATAGCAAGTAAACAACTAGACATAATAACAAACCGAAATAAACTAGATGCAGAAAACTAATTTTTTGTGTTTTTGATAAATAAAGCAAACAAGACAAATAAAAATAAACTAAGCAAGACAATAACAAAGTAAAGAGATTGGAAGCGTGAAACTCCCCTTGCAGAAATCCTCTTGCTCCCCGGCAACGGCGCCAGAAAATATGCTTGATTGCGTGGATCACACGTTCGTTGGGAGACCCCAAGAGGAAGGTATAATGCAGTGTAGTAGCAGTTTTCCCTCAGTATGAAACCAAGGTTTAATCGAACCAGTAGGAGCAAGAAATCACTTCTGAAGGTTGTTGGTGGCGGAATATGGCACGGCGCAACACCAGGGAATCCGGCGCCGACGTGGAATCTGCACACAACACAATCAAACTACTTTGCCCCAACGAAACAGTGAGGTTGTCAATCTCACCGGCTTGCTGAAAACAAAGGATTAAACGTATGGTGTGGAAAACAGTAGTAAATTGCAGAGAATGAAAAGGAACAGTGTTTGCAGTTGGTTGTATTATCAGTGTAAAAGAATGGACCGGGGTCCACAGTTCACTAGTGGTGTCTCTCCATAAAAGATAACTAACATGCTGGGTGAACAAATTACAGCTGGGCAATTGACAAAATATTGAGCGCATGACAATGCATATATATGACATGATGATTACTATGATATTCATGTGGGCATTACGACAAAATACATAGACCGTTATCCAACATCGTCTATGACTAATAATCCACCGCCAGGTTGTCATACCGAGTTCCCCGTTGGTATTAAGTTGCAAGCAACGGATAATTGCATTAAGTAATGTGCGTAATGTAAACAAATGCATTAGACCTAACGGCACCCTTAAGCTAAGCATCGGTTATTTTATCCCTAGTGGCAACAGACATCCACAATCTTAGAAGTTATTGTCACTCTCCCAGATTACCGGAGGCATGAACCCACTATCTAGCATAAATACTCACTCTTGGAGTTACAAGCATCTACTTGGCCAAAGCATCTACTAGTAACGGAAAGCATGCAAGATCATAAATAACATATAAGATAGATTGATAATCAACTTGACATAGTATTCAATATTCATCGGATCCCAGCAAACACAACATGTAGCATTACAATAAGATGATCTTGATCATGATAGGCAGCTCACAAGATCTAAACATGATAGCATAAAGTGGAGATACAACCATCTAGCTACCGCCATGGACCCGTAGTCCAAGGATGAACTACTCACGCATCACTCCGAGGCAAGCATGGTGATGTAGAGCCCTCCGGTGATGATTCCCCTCTCGGCAGGGTGTCGGAAGAACTTCTGAACCCTCCCGAGCTAGGGTTGATGGCGGCGGCGTCTCTGGAACTTTTCGTGGATAATGGCTCGGGTATTTAGGATTTTCGCGTCAGGAAGAATAAATAGGCGAAAGGGCGGCGGCTGCAGAGCCACGTGGGCCCCACACCACCCCACGGCGCGGCAGGGGGGCCCGCGCGGCCCCATGGTGTGGGTGCCACGTGGCCCTCCTCCGTCTCTCCTCTGGACTCCGTCTTCGTGTTGGAAAAATAGGAGGTTCTGTCCAAGTTTCGTCCAATTCCGAGAATATTTCAAGACTAGCTTTTCTGGAATACAAAAACAGCAGAAAACAGGAACTGACACTGTGGCATCTTGTTAATAGATTAGTCCCAGAAAATGCATAAAAATGATGAAGTGTATATAAAACATGTAACAATTGGTTTAATATCAACATGGAACATCAGAAATTATAGATACGTTTGAGACGTATCACACGTACACGGAGTCCAATGGAGAGACGGAGAGGGGCCACGAGCCAGCCACCATGGGGCAGTGCGGCCCCACCCTCTGCCGCGTCGTGGGGTGGTGTGGGCCCACGGGCGTCTCCAGCCGCCGCCATTTCGCCTATTTATTCATCTTCACGGGAAAACCCTAGACACCCGAGCCATTATCTACGAAAAGTTCCAGAGACGCCGCCGCCGTCAACCCGAGCTCGGGTGAAGCGTACCTGTACTTAGAAATTGGCAAGGTACCTGTGTATAGTGCAAACCCCTGGATCGATTATTTGCACACACAGTCTAAGATGAATTATCACAACATTGTATCAATTATTACACGCGGATCCATTACTTAGGAAAATATCCTTTACAAATTGCACAGCACGAAGCTAGCTTTTAAGAGTAAAGCAGCGGAAAATTATTCTTCATGGAGTCTCCATCATCATCATGTGCCACAGGCGAAAACATGTTGGTTGCAGACTCGAAACCCTTAACGAAACTCACTCATCGCCAGAACAATCTGCAACAAATAAAATTTTGCAACAGAGTGGGTCAGATACCATTAAAAATGGATCTGGCAAGTGACACTATGTGGACACTTAGTGGAATAACTCTAATAACCTATATGCATATTTGGCTGGTGGAGTTCAAGGCTGTTTTGCATAAAAGCCAATTTTGCCTAACACTTTGTAAAACATTTTCTTCAAATGTTTGAGACCATATGGCATGAAATCCATAGTCTCGTCTACCCTTGTTCACCCATCAAAATTTTACTTAGAGAAAATGAGATGTTGGGAGCCTCCGTTGACATCCTTGATCAGCTGCTTGAATTGTCCGTAACCGGGGACACGGCTAAGTACTTAGTTTTAACTCTGCAGAGGTTGTGCACTTTCACCATTAGACCCAACAAACCCAAACTATCCTCAAGCACTCAATTTGTGCTAAGGAAAAGGAGAGAGTTGAGACGAGACTTTTCAGAAGCATATTCCCCATCCCATACTGGCTTGACCCGTTCCACCTACATCCTCTACATCTGCTTGTCAAGCCGGGAGGAGTCCACGCAACTTAATCCATCTAGCCAGAGCCCATATGACTAATGGCTGCACGGTAAGCAACTTCACTTAGAGAAACATTGGTCCCTTTATTCCTGGGTGGCAACCACAAATGAATATCCCGTAGAGGTCACCCCTAGGGACAACACCCAACTCTTGCATCTTCTTATCAAAACCAAATCCACCCAGGTGGTACATTAACTTAGTAGAGTTAAGCTTTTCAATAAAACACTTTTGCATAGCATCAATATTTCTACTAAGTTATCAATAGGATTCTAGACACAACTAGTAAAGGAGATAGTGGTTTTAGCATAGCAATACTATCCAACACATGCATATAAAGAAATACACTAAATAATGCATATAAAAATACTTAGGAAATTTCATGGGGGTGTGCCACTTGCCTTGGCAACAGGGAGTGCAGTAGTAGCAGTTGCAACAACCTTCGTCTCTCTCCGAAATTTCTAACACATCAAACAATTCTCAATAAATATGCAGCCAAACAATACTTAAGAAAATATGACATGCATGAGATGCAGAATGATACAAGGAATTATGATGTGAATGACATACAGAACAAACTAAGGAAAAAGACATAAAATAACCTAATCCAATTGGTTAAGGCAAGGTCAAGGTTGAGCAAAATTAACTTGATAAAACGACAACTTGAAAAGTTGTAAGGCTTCTTCAAGTCTTCACATGTTTGATCTTCATAACATCTTCAACTCCTTTGTAGTTTCATTGATCTTCAATAGTCTTCAATTAGCACTCTAGGAACTTAGTCTTAAACACCAAGGACTTGGTCTATGTCCACAGTGTGACAAAAATAGAAAGAAAGAGAAGATAGAAAGAAAGTAGTTGGTCTTCCAAGAATCTTCTCCAGACTTCCTTGTAGCTTTCTCCTTGGTGTGCTGACTTCTTTGAAATTTGTAGACGTGATGGTTCTGCAGACTTGATGGTGTTGGCAGCATCCAGGTTGGTTTTGAATATAACTTAGTCACCATGAAGTCTAAGAGAAGAAGGAAGAAAAGGGGCAGAAAGGAAAGAAGGACTTAGAAAAATGTAGGTGGTTGGTCTTCATGAACTTCTTCTTGATTTTCTTCTAAGTACTCTTACTTCTTGGAGATGCTTCTGGAGTCTTGCTTTCTTGGCTAAGTCCTTCATTGGTTTCCACTAATTCTAACTTAGTGGTTTTCGACTAGGAGGGTCAAAAGGGCTAACATGCATCCTCAAATTTTCTAAGGAGGAATGTCATGTAAGAAGTGCAAAAATATTTCTAAGGACTAGATATGCATGCAATGCCATGAAAATTACTCTAAGTAATGCAAGGCAAGTATGTTGGTCCAAAAATAACTAAGGACCAAAGAGGTCAAACAATAAGTCAAAATAATTTCTAAGTAAGATTTCATAAAATAAGGTGTTGGTATTTTTCTAAGGAAGAATACTTTAAAACAATAGTTGATAAAATTTATAAGGACAAACACTTGTCAAAAATAACACTTAGGAAAATATTCTAAAACAACTAAGTTTTCAAGATGCTAATTTTTTCTAACGAGATTTTTCTAAGGAAATAGTGTTGTCAAAATAATTATCAAATATTTTCTAAGGAAGAAAATACTTTGTTTGGAGAGGCAAAATATTTCTAAGCACTTTTTGTAACTAAAGTGATCAAAATATGACTAAGTCATTTTATTAGTTGAATAGGTGAAGAAAAATAATTTTAATCAATTTTAATTATTAAAATAACACCTAAAAAGCAATTAATCAATATTAATTACAAAAATCATAGAAAATACTTTTACAAAATTGGTAGAATATTCCTACGGCCAATTATTAATTAAACAAAGTTAAAGCAGTTGGATTTGCCCAAAAATAGTTTTTAAAACTCAAGTTAAGTCAAATTTACTTAAACAACACATTTTAAAATTTGAGCCAATTTAAATTTGTCAAAACATAAATTTAACTATGCCAAAAGTTTCTACATGTCATAAGCTTTCCAAAAATATAAAGTTTGCAAAATTTAGCCGAGCCAATAAAAAGATATGATAAAACTAAGATCTAGGGTCTTTTCTGCAAAACTGCCATTTAAATCTAATTCGGAAAATGCTCAGAAAAAGGCTTTGCCACTTGTCGTCTTCTGATTGGCCGGGGATGCTGACTGTGCTGCTGACGGGGCGTTGACGTGGCGCTGACGTGTTTAAGTGATTTGGTCTGGGCCGTTGGATCTGAGATCTACGACTGAAAATCGCTCGTACCCCTTCGATCTAAATGATCTAATCTTGAGCGTCTAAACTAGATCGGACGGCCGGAGAGAAGTGACCATACCGTGGCGACGCTCGATCGCCGAGATGGAGGCGGCGGCGAGCTGCGTCTCGGCTGTGGATGTTCGCGACGCTCTGGTGCTCCTCTGGCCTCGGGGAGATGGCGACGGAACGCGGTACACCACGGCGAAGAAGATGGGAGGGTCTGCGTGCTTGAGCCCGTCCTGTAACGCCGGTGACGCTCGGCCGAAGAAGCTCCAGATGGCGACGAGCTTCTGTCGAGCTTGAGTTCGACGTTTAGCTGTGAATAAAAAATCGAAGAAGGGGTCAGGGAGATGCACAGGGTGACAAGGAAGTGAGGGGGAGGGTTTGGAGCAGCTCGGGAGGTCGACGTTCACCAGAAGACGGAGATAACGCCAGCGGCAATGGCGGCACGGCGGGGTTCAATACGGGCAGCCTGGGGGCTCTCTCGCAGCGATTGGTTTGGGGCAAAAGAATGAGCGGGCTGGGGTATTTATAAGGGGGGGAAGGCACGAGCAAATCGTGAACGAATCCTAACGGATTTTGCTCCGATTTTTGCTAGGGTTTCAGAGTCCTTGGCTTGCACGGGAGGTTGAAGGCGGTGACGTCACCGCTTGCGTCGCGCGTGGGACCCGCATGTCAGCGAGAGGGAGCACGCGGCGGGGCTGTGGGCTGCTAGGCGCTGTGCGTGCGTGGTAGTTAGTAGTTGGGCTTGGCCCATTTAGCTAGGCTTCGCATTTTTTTCCAGAAAACATTTTTCTTTTCTGTTTTATTCAAAATCAAATAACTTTTGAATTTTAAATCCAAAACAATTCAAACCACTTTCAATAATTTTGTAAAAACAAACTCTTTGATTTGCAGCCTTTAAATATCATTTTCCAAAACATTTTATTTCAAGCATTTTCAAAAGAAATGTGATTACAAGAATTTTGACAGTTGTGGCTTAAAATATATTAAAATAAAATACCACAAATGTAACCATTTGCAAGATAATTCATTTTACAAAAGTTCAAACAATTCTCAGTCAAACATTAAGTAGAACATATAAACAAGAAAAGTCAAAATAATATATAGGACATAAATTGTCCTTTTGATATATTTTCTCAAATATGTTTTCAAGTGGAATTATAATTCCCACTTTTGAAATATACAAATGCAAAATACAATATGCAGATGAATGCATGCATGATTTTTCTTTTCAAAGCAAAATACATAATAGTTTTCAAAAGTTTTAAATTTTTCTGTTTTTTCAACCTTTTGAAAAACCTGGGATGTTACAGACTACCACCCTTAAAAGGAATCTCGTCCCCGAGATTCGGAAAGGCTAGCAAGAGGTTATGACGAGGATGTCTAGGTGGCTACCACCCTTAAAAGAGATCTGCGTTGGTATTAAAATTCCAATGGCAAATATTACAACCTTATCACCATTACATTGACTCTGGTCCTACTTGGCTAAACTCCTCCTGAAGTTTCTCTGTGTACTTCATTTCTGGTTTTACATTGATATCTGATCCGCCTTTTATCTGGTGTGGTGAGCGTGACCACTTTGTTGGCTTGATCAATCTAACCATCATATTTGGACATCCAGTCCTTGCCTATGATTATATCAAAGCCTTGCAGGTCCAGCACAAACAACTCGCTTGGAAAATTATGTGTATCAATTTCCAAGATCATGTTTTGGCATACAGTGTTTGCTGACATCTTCCCTTCTGTAGAGCTTACTCTGATGGGTCTTTTATGTCCTCGATTGGGGATCTTATTTTTACTCACAAAGTCTTTTGATATCAATGAATGTGTTGCTTCAGTATCAAAGAGTACTAAGGCAGGATAAGAGTTGATCATCAATCCTTCAATAACTGGGTCTGGTTTCTTGAGAACTCTCTCTATGTTTATAGAAAACACATGCCCCTTTCGAAACTGAATTGGCTTGGTCCCATTACCAGTCTTCCTTTCTGGATAGCTTCGGGAGTAGTGTCCCATTTTCTTGCATTTGAAACACTCTACCTGACTGAGGTCCTTATTGGGTTTTGGGTGGAGATTCTGACTACAGTTTTCTCCCATAAGGTGCTCATCTTCGAGGTCATAAACTTCTTCAGTATGAGCTGGGCTATGGTGACCATGGTTGAGGTGGTGGTCATCCTCTCCATGAACATCGTGTTCATTAATATTACGACAATGGTGGTTATGGTCTTCATGGTGGTTGAACTCAAAACGAACATGTTCCTCATGTGAAGTGCTCCATTTTCTGCTGTGATGCTGAGTGATGGTTCTCCAATTTTTGCTTTTGTTTCTTGTTTGCAAATTGCTTCAGTTTGCTTTCCAAGACTACAGCTTGATCAACAAGTGAATGGTAGTCAGGAGTATAGGCAACTGTCAATAGAATGGATAGTTCACCATCCAGACCATTTAGAAACCTCTTCCTTTTCTTGGCATCTGTATCAACATCATCCAGTGCGTAGCGCGCCAGATTATTGAACTCATTCATGTATTCAATTACATTTCGGTCGCCTTGTCGAAGGTCGAAAAATTCCTCTCTCTTCAGTTTCATCACTCCTGATGAAATATGTGCAGCACGGAATCTTTCTTGGAACAAATCCCATGTCATCTCTTCAATGGGGTAAGTGATTTGGTAGCTGTCCCACCAGTCTGCTGCAGGTCCTTCTAGTAGATGTGCCGCGAATCTAACCTTCTCAGCATCTGTGCATCCCATGGTCACTAAATCCTTAGTTACTGAACGTAGCCAATCATCAGCCAAAATAGGTTCAGAAGTTCTTGAGAACTTCGTTGGTCGAAGCTTTAAGAATTTGATCAGCATATCCATTTGAGATGGAGGTGGTGCAAGAATGTCCTTGTTGTCTTCTTGTTTTTGGTTCATCAGCAGGCTCAACTGATTTTGTGCTTCTAATAGTTGAATTGCGTTTGTCTTCTCATCAACGTTGGGGCTTTGGCGAGGCATCTGTTTGGGTTTAGCATAGATGAGTAGAGATAGAAAGATCTAAGAGGAATATTCCTACCCATACAAGCAATTTTACACAAACAACCACACATGATAAAAACTCACAAACTTTTGAGAAAACCAAACTAGTCGTTTTTGGATCGAAGTACACCTAGGATATGGGGAAACAATATGATAGTACTGCTATACCACAATTTGATAGGTCAATACATCAACATGGTTTCTTTATTCTAATACATAAGGGGGTCTAGCCTATGTCCTTGAGTTCATCGAGTTCCTCCTCTATTTCCTTGAGTTCATCAAGGTATTTTTGAGTGTTGTGAAGTCTATATTGAAGTCTTCCCCCAAGGTACTTGATGGCCTCCCATGCTGCACTTCTTGCTGAATCAAAAAATGATGTGTGAAGTATTGGGTTGGTGATCATGCAGCAACCTTTGGTCTTGGGTCATCCTCTTTGCCCTTGTACATATGGAGTTGCACCCACTAGTACTCTTGACCTTCACCCATGAAAGGAAAACCTTTGTAGACTGCTGCTCCTTCAAGTCCCATGCCCAACATGAGGTCCCTCAAAGCTTTTGGAAACTCAGTCTCACATTGCAGGGTCATGGTAATTGCTGGACCTTTCTTGAGTGATTCCAGGAGGCGGGACATCTATAAATAAGAGAAGGCATTTAGAACGTGAATAGTTAAGAAGTTACAAGAATGATATCAAAAGGTTTTAGACGAAGAACAAATAAATTTTTGTCCTATGGGCTTTCTTATTTCTAACCAGACTTAGGGTTTCGATCCTACAGGCAACACAGTGCTCTGATACCATCTGAAGCGTACCTGCACTTAGAAATTGGCAAGGTACCTGTGTATAGTGCAAACCCCTGGATCCCCAGGCTTAAGCTCTTCACTCTTCCTGATCACATTATATCATCATTCTCTCTTGACCCTTGAAAACTTCCACCACACCAAACTCAAAGTAATTCTCATTAGAGGGTTAGTGCACAATCAAAAACTCACATGTTCTATAAGGACACAAACATGACCGTTACTTTTAACATTAGCTACTGCCACTGATGTTATGTGAAGCTCTTCACCCTAAAAAAGAATTCCACTCAACACTAGTAAAAGAGAGAATGCGAAAAATAAAAGATAGAATCTGTCTAAACAGAACAGTCCGCAAAGACGATTTTTTTAGGCACTTACGTTGCTCAGATCGAAAAAACTTTAAACTAACGAAAGATGCGTACATATCTGGGGATTACGCACAAAAAATTTCAGATTTAAATAATTTTTATGTGATTTTACAGAATTAAAACGGTGAACAGTAGAAATCTGTTCCTGTGCAGAAATCCAAATCTAGCATCATCTTCCTATTAGAGGCAATACTTGGCACAACAATGCGATAAAATAAAGATACAAATGAATTGTTACAGAAGTAAACAACTCCTTGACTCAAAAAGAAAAGAAAAATTGCAGAAATAAAATAATGGGTTGTCTCCCATAAGCGCTTTTCTTTAACGCCTTTCAGCTAGGCTAGAATATTTTAATGATGCTCACATAAGGATAAGAGTTGAAACATAAAAGAGAGCATCGAGAAGCATATATAAAACATGTTTAAATCTAACACACTTCCTATGCATCGGAATCTTGTACGCAAATAAATTCATAAAGAACAAATTAACAAGCATAGGAAGGTAAAACAAGAGCAACTTCAAAACTTTCGGCATATAGAGAGGTGTTTTAGTACCATGAAAATTTCTACCATCATATTTTCCTCTCTCATAATATTTTCAGTAGCATCATGAACAAACTCAACAATATAACTATCACATAAAGCATGCTTTTCATGATCTACAAACACATACTCTTTACCAAGCTCCAAAATAGTGGGATTAAAACTTTCAAACCCACTTTTAACCATTTTATAACAAGATGATTGATCATTCTCAAGAGGTATGGGACTCCATCTAGATAAATTCGAGACCTCTCCTATCCCATTTTCATTAGTAGAATACATAATATTATCAAGCAATATAGGACCATCATCTAGAGCTTTATCATAAACATTTTCTAAACAAACTTTCTCATTACCATGCATTTCGAAATTACGCACAAATAAAGGATTATCATAAGATTTATCAAAATAGCATGGATTATCATAAATAACAGTAGCATACTCATTTCCACAAGTTTTACTCATAGGGAATATTTCAAGAGAATCCACAGGAACATAACATTCATCCTCCTTTGATAAGGATGGAGGGTGATCAAATAATGTAAGAGGTAAAGAGTTACTCTCATTAGGAGGTAGGCATGGGTAGCTAATCCATTCTTCCTTTTTTTGTTCATCACTCTCCTCCTCTTTTTCATCCAATGAGCTTTCAGCTTCAGCAGTAGTTTCTTCTTCTACAGGTTCCTGCAAGACAATGGTCTCTTCTTTTTTAGGATGTCTTTTCTCAAGAAATTCAGTAATATAAGGATTATCATTATAATACTCAAGGCAATATCCAAGCATAGCAAAAGTATCAGATCTATAAGGAGCATCATCATCTTGAATATAACCAGCAATTTCATAGGCACCCTTAAAAACAAAAAATTCTTCAATTTGTTCAAGATTAACAAAGTCATAGTTTCCTTTAGCATAAACAACCAAGGTTTCATTATCATTATAATCACATTGGAAAGGGAGGTGTTTATGCCTTCTACAACATAAAGATTCATTAAAGCAGTAGGATTCATCATAAGTAGAGCACAAGTTTTTAGCAAAATAATTCAATCTACTTATTTGTTCCCATAAATATTTCCTTTTTGAGATAAGCGGTATTCCTTATAATAATTTTGTTGTTCCTATGTGTACCCACTTAGCCAATAAGATTTCGTTTCAGAGAGACCAGCCATTGATAGCAAGTAAACAACTAGACATAATAACAAACCGAAATAACCTAGATGCATAAAACTAATTTTTTGTGTGTTTTTTATATATGAAGCAAACAAGACAAGATAAAAATAAACTAAGAAAGACAATAACAAAGTAAAGAGATTGGAAGCGTGAAACTCCCCTTGCAGAAATCTCCTTGCTCCCCAGCAACGGCGCCAGAAAATATGCTTGATTGCGTGGATCACACGTTCGTTGGGAGACCCCAAGAGGAAGGTATAATGCAGTGTAGTAGCAGTTTTCCCTCAGTATGAAACCAAGGTTTAATCGAAGCAGTAGGAGCAAGAAATCACTTCTGAAGGTTGTTGGTGGCGGAATATGGCACGGCGCAACACCAGGGAATCCGGCGCCGACGTGGAATTGCACACAACACAATCAAACTACTTTGTCCCAACGAAACAGTGAGGTTGTCAATCTCACCGGCTTGCTAAAACAAAGGATTAAACGTATGGTGTGGAAAACAGTAGTAAATTGTAGAGAATGAAAAGGAACAGTGTTTGCAGTTGGTTGTATTATCAGTGTAAAAGAATGGACCGGTCCACAGTTCACTAGTGGAGTCTCTCCATAAAAGATAACTAACATGCTGGGTGAACAAATTACAGCTGGGCAATTGGCAAAATATTGAGCACATGACAATGCATATATATGACATGATGATTACTATGATATTCATGTGGGCATTACGACAAAATACATAGACCGTTATCCAACATCGTCTATGACTAATAATCCACCGCCAGGTTGTCATACCGAGTTCCCCGTTGGTATTAAGTTGCAAGCAACGGATAATTGCATTAAGCAATGTGCGTAATGTAAACAAATGCATTAGACCTAACGGTGCACCCATAACCTAAGCATCGGTTATTTTATCCCTATTGGCAACAGAACATCCACAATCTTAGAAGTTATTGTCACTCTCCCAGATTAGCGGAGGCATGAACCCACTATCTAGCATAAATACGAACTCTTGGAGTTACAAGCATCTACTTGGCCAAAGCATCTACTAGTAACGGAAAGCATGCAAGATCGTAAATAACATATAAGATAGATTGATAATCAACTTGACATAGTATTCAATATTCATCGGATCCCAGCAAACACAACATGTAGCATTATAATAAGATGATCTTGATCATGATAGGCAGCTCACAAGATCTAAACATGATAGCATAAAGTGGAGATACAACCATCTAGCTACCGCCATGGACCCGTAGTCCAAGGATGAACTACTCACGCATCACTCCGGAGGCAAGCATGGTGATGTAGAGCCCTCCGGTGATGATTCCCCTCTCCGGCAGGGTGTCGGGAAGAACTTCTGAACCCTCCCGAGCTAGGGTTGATGGCGGCAGCGTCTCTGGAACTTTTCGTGGATAATGGCTCGGGTATTTAGGATTTTCGCGTCAGGAAGAATAAATAGGCGAAAGGGCGGCGGCTGCAGAGCCACGTGGGCCCCACACCACCCCACGGCGCGGCAGGGGGCCCGCGCGGCCCCATGGTGTGGGTGCCACGTGGCCTCCTCCGTCTCTCCTCTGGACTCCGTCTTCGTGTTGGAAAAATAGGAGGTTCTATCCAAGTTTCGCCCAATTCCGAAAATATTTCAAGACTAGTTTTTCTGGAATAGAAAAACAGCAGAAAACAGGAACTGACACTATGGCATCTTGTTAATAGATTTGTCCCAGAAAATGCATAAAAATGCTATGAAGTGAATATAAAACATGTAACAATTGGTTTAATATCAACATGGAACATCAGAAATTATAGATACGTTTGAGACGTATCACACGTACACGGAGTCCAATGGAGAGACGGAGAGGGGCCACGAGCCAGCCACACCATGGGGCGGCGCGGCCCCACCCTCTGCCGCGTCGTGGGGTGGTGTGGGTCCCACGGGCGTCTCCAGCCGCCGCCCTTTCGCCTATTTATTCATCTTCACGGGAAAACCCTAGACACCCGAGCCATTATCTACGAAAAGTTCCAGAGACGCCGCCGCCGTCAACCCTAGCTCGGGTGAAGCATACCTGTACTTAGAAATTGGCAAGGTACCTGTGTATAGTGCAAACCCCTGGATCGATTAATTTGCACACACAGTCTAAGATGAATTATCACAACATTGTATCAATTATTACACGCGGATCCAGTACTTAGGAAAATATCCTTTACAAATTGCACAGCACAAAGCTAGCTTTTGAAGAGTAAAGCAGCGGAAAATTATTCTTCATGGAGTCTCCATCATCATCATGTGCCACAGGCGAAAACATTTGGTTGCAGACTCGAAACCCTTAATGAAACTCACTCGTCGCCAGAACAATCTGCAACAAATAAAATTTTGCAACAGAGTGGGTCAGATTCCATTAAAAATGGATCTGGCAAGTGACACTATGTGGACACTTAGTGGAATAACTCTAATAACCTATATGCATATTTGGCTGGTGGAGTTCAAGGCTGTTTTGCATAAAAGCCAATTTTGCCTAACACTTTGCAAAACATTTTCTTCAAATGTTTGAGACCATATGGCATGAAATCCATAGTCTCGTCTACCCTTGTTCACCCATCAAAATTTTACTTAGAGAAAATGAGATGTTGGGAGCCTCCGTTGACATCCTTGATCAGCTGCTTGAATTGTCCGTAACCGGGGACACAGCTAAGTACTTAGTTTTAACTCTGCAGAGGTTGTGCACTTTCACCATTAGACCCAACAAACCCAAACTATCCTCAAGCACTCAATTTGTGCTAAGGAAAAGGAGAGAGTTGAGACGAGACTTTTCAGAAGCATATTCCCCATCCCATACTGGCTTGACCCGTTCCACCTACATCCTCTACATCTGCTTGTCAAGCCAGGAGGAGTCCACGCAACTTAATCCATCTAGCCAAGCCCATATGACTAATGGCTGCACGGTAAGCAACTTCACTTAGAGAAACATTGGTCCCTTTATTCCTGGGTGGCAACCACAAATGAATATCCCGTAGAGGTCACCCCTAGGGACAACACCCAACTCTTGCATCTTCTTATCAAAACCAAATCCACCCAGGTGGTACATTAACTTAGTAGAGTTAAGCTTTTCAATAAAACACTTTTGCATAGCATCAATATTTCTACTAAGTTATCAATAGGATTCTAGACACAACTAGTAAAGGAGATAGTGGTTTTAGCATAGCAATACTATCCAACACATGCATATAAAGAAATACACTAAATAATGCATATAAAAATACTTAGGAAATTTCATGGGGGTGTGCCACTTGCCTTGGCAACAGGGAGTGCAGTAGTAGCAGTTGCAACAACCTTCGTCTCTCTCCGAAATTTCTAACACATCAAACAATTCTCAATAAATATGCAGCCAAACAATACTTAAGAAAATATGACATGCATGAGATGCAGAATGATACAAGGAATTATGATGTGAATGACATACAGAACAAACTAAGGAAAAAGACATAAAATAACCTAATCCAATTGGTTAAGGCAAGGTCAAGGTTGAGCAAAATTAACTTGATAAAACGACAACTTGAAAAGTTGTAAGGCTTCTTCAAGTCTTCACATGTTTGATCTTCATAACATCTTCAACTCCTTTGTAGTTTCATTGATCTTCAATAGTCTTCAATTAGCACTCTAGGAACTTAGTCTTAAACACCAAGGACTTGGTCTATGTCCACAGTGTGACAAAAATAGAAAGAAAGAGAGGATAGAAAGAAAGTAGTTGGTCTTCCAAGAATCTTCTCCAGACTTCCTTGTTGCTTTCTCCTTGGTGTGCTGACTTCTTTGAAATTTGTAGACGTGATGGTTCTGCAGACTAGATGGTGTTGGCAGCATCCAGGTTGGTTTTGAATATAACTTAGTCACCATGAAGTCTAAGAGAAGAAGGAAGAAAAGGGGCAGAAAGGAAAGAAGGACTTAGAAAAATGTAGGTGGTTGGTCTTCATGAACTTCTTCTTGATTTTCTTCTAAGTACTCTTACTTCTTGGAGATGCTTCTGGAGTCTTGCTTTCTTGGCTAAGTCCTTCATTGGTTTCCACTAATTCTAACTTAGTGGTTTTCGACTAGGAGGGTCAAAAGGGCTAACATGCATCCTCAAATTTTCTAAGGAGGAATGTCATGTAAGAAGTGCAAAAATATTTCTAAGGACTAGATATGCATGCAATGCCATGAAAATTACTCTAAGTAATGCAAGGCAAGTATGTTGGTCCAAAAATAACTAAGGACCAAAGAGGTCAAACAATAAGTCAAAATAATTTCTAAGTAAGATTTCATAAAATAAGGTGTTGGTATTTTTCTAAGGAAGAATACTTTAAAACAATAGTTGATAAAATTTATAAGGACGAACACTTGTCAAAAATAACACTTAGGAAAATATTCTAAAACAACTAAGTTTTCAAATGCTAATTTTTTCTAAGGAGATTTTTCTAAGGAAATAGTGTTGTCAAAATAATTATCAAATATTTTCTAAGGAAGAAAATACTTTGTTTGGAGAGGCAAAATATTTCTAAGCACTTTTTGTAACTAAAGTGATCAAAATATGACTAAGTCATTTTATTAGTTGAATAGGTGAAGAAAAATAATTTTAATCAATTTTAATTATTAAAATAACACCTAAAAAGCAATTAATCAATATTAATTACAAAAATCATAGAAAATACTTTTACAAAATTGGTAGAATATTCCTATGGCCAATTATTAATTAAACAAAGTTAAAGCAGTTGGATTTGCCCAAAAATAGTTTTTAAAACTCAAGTTAAGTCAAATTTACTTAAACAACACATTTTAAAATTTGAGCCAATTTAAATTTGTCAAAACATAAATTTAACTATGCCAAAAGTTTCTACATGTCATAAGCTTTCCAAAAATATAAAGTTTGCAAAATTTAGCCGAGCCAATAAAAAGATATGATAAAACTAAGATCTAGGGTCTTTTCTGCAAAACTGCCATTTAAATCTAATTCGGAAAATGCTCAGAAAAAGGCTTTGCCACTTGTCGTCTTCTGATTGGCCGGGGATGCTGACTGTGCTGCTGACGGGGCGTTGACGTGGCGCTGACGTGTTTAAGTGATTTGGTCTGGGCCGTTGGATCTGAGATCTACGACTGAAAATCGCTCGTACCCCTTCGATCTAAATGATCTAATCTTGAGCGTCTAAACTAGATCGGACGGCCGAGAGAGAAGTGACCATACCGTGGCGGCGCTCGGTCGCCGGAGATGGAGGCGGCGGCGGAGCTGCGTCTCGGCTGTGGATGTTCGCGACGCTCTGGTGCTCCTCTGGCCTCGGGGAGATGGCGACGGAACGCGGTACACCACGGCGAAGAAGATGGGAGGGTCTGCGTGCTCGAGCCCGTCCTGTAACGCCGGTGACGCTCGGCCGAAGAAGCTCCAGATGGCGACGAGCTTCTGTCGAGCTTGAGTTCGACGTTTAGCTGTGAATAAAAAATCGAAGAAGGGGTCAGGGAGATGCACAGGGTGACAAGGAAGTGAGGGGGAGGGTTTGGAGCAGCTCGGGAGGTCGACGTTCACCAGAAGACGGAGATAACACCAGCGGCAATGGCGGCACGGCGGGGTTCAATACAGGCAGCCTGGGGGCTCTCTCGCAGCGATTGGTTTGGGGCAAAAGAACGAGCGGGCTGGGGTATTTATAAGGGGGGGAAGGCACGAGCAAATCGTGAACGAATCCTAACGGATTTTGCTCCGATTTTTGCTAGGGTTTCAGAGTCCTTGGCTTGCACGGGAGGTTGAAGGCGGTGACGTCACCGCTTGCGTCGTGCGTGGGACCCGCATGTCAGCGAGAGGGAGCACGCGGCGGGGCTGTGGGCTGCTAGGCGCTGTGCGTGCGTGGTAGTTAGTAGTTGGGCTTGGCCCATTTAGCTAGGCTTCGCATTTTTTTTAGAAAACATTTTTCTTTTCTGTTTTATTCAAAATCAAATAACTTTTGAATTTTAAATCCAAAAAAATTCAAACCACTTTCAATAATTTTGTAAAAACAAACTCTTTGATTTGCAGCCTTTAAATATCATTTTCCAAAACATTTTATTTCAAGCATTTTCAAAAGAAATGTGATTACAAGAATTTTGACAGTTGTGGCTTAAAATATATTAAAATAAAATACCACAAATGTAACCATTTGCAAGATAATTCATTTTACAAAAGTTCAAACAATTCTCAGTCAAACATTAAGTAGAACATATAAACAAGAAAAGTCAAAATAATATATAGGACATAAATTGTCCTTTTGATATATTTTCTCAAATATGTTTTCAAGTGGAATTATAATTCCCACTTTTGAAATATACAAATGCAAAATACAATATGCAGATGAATGCATGCATGATTTTTATTTTCAAAGCAAAATACATAATAGTTTTCAAAAGTTTTAAATTTTTCTGTTTTTTCAACCTTTTGAAAAACCTGGGATGTTACAGACTACCACCCTTAAAAGGAATCTCGTCCCCGAGATTCGGAAAGGCTAGCAAGAGGTTATGACGAGGATGTCTAGGTGGCTACCACCCTTAAAAGAGATCTGCGTTGGTATTAAAATTCCAATGGCAAATATTACAACCTTATCACCATTACATTGACTCTGGTCCTACTTGGCTAAACTCCTCCTGAAGTTTCTCTGTGTGCTTCATTTCTGGTTTTACATTGATATCTGATCCGCCTTTTATCTGGTGTGGTGAGCGTGACCACTTTGTTGGCTTGATCAATCTGACCATCATATTTGGACATCCAGTCCTTGCCTATGATTATATCAAAGCCTTGCAGGTCCAGCACAAACAACTCGCTTGGAAAATTATGTGTATCAATTTCCAAGATCATGTTTTGGCATACAGTGTTTGCTGACATCTTCCCTTCTGTAGAGCTTACTCTGATGGGTCTTTTATGTCCTCGATTGGGGATCTTATTTTTACTCACAAAGTCTTTTGATATCAATGAATGTGTTGCTTCAGTATCAAAGAGTACTAAGGCAGGATAAGAGTTGATCATCAATCCTTCAATAACTGGGTCTGGTTTCTTGAGAACTCTCTCTATGTTTATAGAAAACACATGCCCCTTTCGAAACTGAATTGGCTTGGTCCCATTACCAGTCTTCCTTTCTGGATAGCTTCGGGAGTAGTGTCCCATTTTCTTGCATTTGAAACACTCTACCTGACTGAGGTCCTTATTGGGTTTTGGGTGGAGATTCTGACTACTGTTTTCTCCCATAAGGTGCTCATCTTCGAGGTCATAAACTTCTTCAGTATGAGCTGGGCTATGGTGACCATGGTTGAGGTGGTGGTCATCCTCTCCATGAACATCGTGTTCATTAATATTACGACAATGGTGGTTATGGTCTTCATGGTGGTTGAACTCAAAACGAACATGTTCCTCATGTGAAGTGCTCCATTTTCTGCTGTGATGCTGAGTGATGGTTCTCCAATTTTTGCTTTTGTTTCTTGTTTGCAAATTGCTTCAGTTTGCTTTCCAAGACTACAGCTTGATCAACAAGTGAATGGTAGTCAGGAGTATAGGCAACTGTCAATAGAATGGATAGTTCACCATCCAGACCATTTAGAAACCTCTTCCTTTTCTTGGCATCTGTATCAACATCATCCAGTGCGTAGCGCGCCAGATTATTGAACTCATTCATGTATTCAATTACATTTCGGTCGCCTTGTCGAAGGTTGAAAAATTCCTCTCTCTTCAGTTTCATCACTCCTGATGAAATATGTGCAGCACGGAATCTTTCTTGGAACAAATCCCATGTCATCTCTTCAATGGGGTAAGTAATTTGGTAGCTGTCCCACCAGTCTGCTGCAGGTCCTTCTAGTAGATGTGCCGCGAATCTAACCTTCTCAGCATCTGTGCATCCCATGGTCACTAAATCCTTAGTTACTGAACGTAGCCAATCATCAGCCAAAATAGGTTCAGAAGTTCTTGAGAACTTCGTTGGTCGAAGCTTTAAGAATTTGATCAGCATATCCATTTGAGATGGAGGTGGTGCAAGAATGTCCTTGTTGTCTTCTTGTTTTTGGTTCATCAGCAGGCTCAACTGATTTTGTGCTTCTAATAGTTGAATTGCGTTTGTCTTCTCATCAACGTTGGGGCTTTGGCGAGGCATCTGTTTGGGTTTAGCATAGATGAGTAGAGATAGAAAGATCTAAGAGGAATATTCCTACCCATACAAGCAATTTTACACAAACAACCACACATGATAAAAACTCACAAACTTTTGAGAAAACCAAACTAGTCGTTTTTGGATCGAAGTACCCTAGGATATGGGGAAACAATATGATAGTACTGCTATACCACAATTTGATAGGTCAATACATCAACATGGTTTCTTTATTCTAATACATAAGGGGGTCTAGCCTATGTCCTTGAGTGCATCGAGTTCCTCCTCTATTTCCTTGAGTTCATCAAGGTATTTTTGAGTGTTGTGAAGTCTATATTGAAGCCTTCCCCCAAGGTACTTGATGGCCTCCCATGCTGCACTTCTTGCTGAATCAAAAAATGATGTGTGAAGTATTGGGTTGGTGATCATGCAGCAACCTTTGGTCTTGTGGTAATCCTCTTTGCCCTTTTACATATGGAGTTGCACCCACTAGTACTCTTGACCTTCACCCATGAAAGGAAAACCTTTGTAGACTGCTGCTCCTTCAAGTCCCATGCCCAACATGAGGTCCCTCAAAGCTTTTGGAAACTCAGTCTCACATTGCAGGGTCATGGTAATTGCTGGACCTTTCTTGAGTGATTCCAGGAGGCGGGACATCTATAAATAAGAGAAGGCATTTAGAACGCGAAAATCTAAGAAGTTACAAGAATGATATCAAAAGGTTTTAGACGAAGAACAAATAAATTTTTGTCCTATGGGCTTTCTTATTTCTAACCAGACTTAGGGTTTCGATCCTACAGGCAACACAGTGCTCTGATACCATCTGAAGCGTACCTGTACTTAGAAATTGGCAAGGTACCTGTGTATAGTGCAAACCCCTGGATCCCCAGGCTTAAGCTCTTCACTCTTCCTGATCACATTATATCATCATTCTCTCTTGACCCTTGAAAACTTCCACCACACCAAACTCAAAGTAATTCTCATTAGAGGGTTAGTGCACAATCAAAAACTCACATGTTCTATAAGGACACAAACATGACCGTTACTTTTAACATTAGCTACTGCCACTGATGTTATGTGAAGCTCTTCACCCTAAAAAAGAATTCCACTCAACACTAGTAAAAGAGAAATGCGAAAAATAAAAGATAGAATCTGTCTAAACAGAACAGTCCGCAAAGACGATTTTTTCGAGGCACTTACGTTGCTCAGATCGAAAAAACTTTAAACTAACGAAAGATGCGTACATATCTGGGATTACGCACAAAAAATTTCAGATTTAAATAATTTTTATGTGATTTTACAGAATTAAAACGGTGAACAGTAGAAATCTGTTCCTGCAGAAATCCAAATCTAGCATCATCTTCCTATTAGAGGCAATACTTGGCACAACAATGCGATAAAATAAAGATACAAATGAATTGTTACAGAAGTAAACAACTCCTTGACTCAAAAAGAAAAGAAAAATTGCAGAAATAAAATAATGGGTTGTCTCCCATAAGCGCTTTTCTTTAACGCCTTTCAGCTAGGCTAGAATATTTTAATGATGCTCACATAAGGATAAGAGTTGAAACATAAAAGAGAGCATCGAGAAGCATATATAAAACATGTTTAAATCTAACACACTTCCTATGCATCAGAATCTTGTACGCAAATAAATTCATAAAGAACAAATTAACAAGCATAGGAAGGTAAAACAAGAGCAACTTCAAAACTTTCGGCATATAGAGAGGTGTTTTAGTACCATGAAAATTTCTACCATCATATTTTCCTCTCTCATAATATTTTCAGTAGCATCATGAACAAACTCAACAATATAACTATCACATAAAGCATGCTTTTCATGATCTACAAACACATACTTTTTACCAAGCTCCAAAATAGTGGGATTAAAACTTTCAAACCCACTTTTAACCATTTTATAACAAGATGATTGATCATTCTCAAGAGGTATGGGACTCCATCTAGATAAATTCGAGACCTCTCCTATCCCATTTTCATTAGTAGAATACATAATATTATCGAGCAATATAGGACCATCATCTAGAGCTTTATCATAAACATTTTCTAAACAAACTTTCTCATTACCATGCATTTCGAAATTACGCACAAATAAAGGATTATCATAAGATTTATCAAAATAGCATGGATTATCATAAATAACAGTAGCATACTCATTTCCACAAGTTTTACTCATAGGGAATATTTCAAGAGAATCCACAGGAACATAACATTCATCCTCCTTTGATAAGGATGGAGGGTGATCAAATAATGTAAGAGGTAAAGAGTTACTCTCATTAGAGGTAGGCATGGGTAGCTAATCCATTCTTCCTTTTTTGTTCATCACTTCCTCCTCTTTTTCATCCAATGAGCTTTCTGCTTCAGCAGTAGTTTCTTCTTCTACAGGTTCCTGCAAGACAATGGTCTCTTCTTTTTTAGGATGTCTTTTCTCAAGAAATTCAGTAATATAAGGATTATCATTATAATACTCAAGGCAATATCCAAGCATAGCAAAAGTATCAGATCTATAAGGAGCATCATCATCTTGAATATAACCAGCAATTTCATAGGCACCCTTAAAAACAAAAAATTCTTCAATTTGTTCAAGATTAACAAAGTCATAGTTTCCTTTAGCATAAACAACCAAGGTTTCATTATCATTATAATCACATTGGAAAGGGAGGTGTTTATGCCTTCTACAACATAAAGATTCATTAAAGCAGTAGGATTCATCATAAGTAGAGCACAAGTTTTTAGCAAAATAATTCAATCTACTTATTTGTTCCCATAAATATTTTCCTTTTTGAGATAAGCGGTATTCCTTATAATAATTTTGTTGTTCCTATGTGTACCCACTTAGCCAATAAGATTTCGTTTCAGAGAGACCAGCCATTGATAGCAAGTAAACAACTAGACATAATAACAAACCGAAATAACCTAGATGCATAAAACTAATTTTTTGTGTGTTTTTTATATATGAAGCAAACAAGACAAGATAAAAATAAACTAAGAAAGACAATAACAAAGTAAAGAGATTGGAAGCGTGAAACTCCCCTTGCAGAAATCTCCTTGCTCCCCAGCAACGGCGCCAGAAAATATGCTTGATTGCGTGGATCACACGTTCGTTGGGAGACCCCAAGAGGAAGGTATAATGCAGTGTAGTAGCAGTTTTCCCTCAGTATGAAACCAAGGTTTAATCGAAGCAGTAGGAGCAAGAAATCACTTCTGAAGGTTGTTGGTGGCGGAATATGGCACGGCGCAACACCAGGGAATCCGGCGCCGACGTGGAATCTGCACACAACACAATCAAACTACTTTGCCCAACGAAACAGTGAGGTTGTCAATCTCACCGGCTTGCTGAAAACAAAGGATTAAACGTATGGTGTGGAAAACAGTAGTAAATTGCAGAGAATGAAAAGGAACAGTGTTTGCAGTTGGTTGTATTATCAGTGTAAAAGAATGGACCGGTCCACAGTTCACTAGTGGAGTCTCTCCATAAAAGATAACTAACATGCTGGGTGAACAAATTACAGCTGGGCAATTGACAAAATATTGAGCACATGACAATGCATATATATGACATGATGATTACTATGATATTCATGTGGGCATTACGACAAAATACATAGACCGTTATCCAACATCGTCTATGACTAATAATCCACCGCCAGGTTGTCATACCGAGTTCCCCGTTGGTATTAAGTTGCAAGCAACGGATAATTGCATTAAGTAATGTGCGTAATGTAAACAAATGCATTAGACCTAACGGTGCACCCTTAACCTAAGCATCGGTTATTTTATCCCTATTGGCAACAGAACATCCACAATCTTAGAAGTTATTGTCACTCTCCCAGATTACCGGAGGCATGAACCCACTATCTAGCATAAATACAACTCTTGGAGTTACAAGCATCTACTTGGCCAAAGCATCTACTAGTAACGGAAAGCATGCAAGATCGTAAATAACATATAAGATAGATTGATAATCAACTTGACATAGTATTCAATATTCATCGGATCCCAGCAAACACAACATGTAGCATTATAATAAGATGATCTTGATCATGATAGGCAGCTCACAAGATCTAAACATGATAGCATAAAGTGGAGATACAACCATCTAGCTACCGCCATGGACCCGTAGTCCAAGGATGAACTACTCACGCATCACTCCAGAGGCAAGCATGGTGATGTAGAGCCCTCCGGTGATGATTCCCCTCTCCGGCAGGGTGTCGGGAAGAACTTCTGAACCCTCCCGAGCTAGGGTTGATGGCGGCAGCGTCTCTGGAACTTTTCGTGGATAATGGCTCGGGTATTTAGGATTTTCGCGTCAGGAAGAATAAATAGGCGAAAGGGCGGCGGGTGCAGAGCCACGTGGGCCCCACACCACCCCACGGCGCGGCAGGGGGCCCGCGCGGCCCCATGGTGTGGGTGCCACGTGGCCCTCCTCCGTCTCTCCTCTGGACTCCGTCTTCGTGTTGGAAAAATAGGAGGTTCTATCCAAGTTTCGCCCAATTCCGAAAATATTTCAAGACTAGTTTTTCTGGAATAGAAAAACAGCAGAAAACAGGAACTGACACTATGGCATCTTGTTAATAGATTTGTCCCAGAAAATGCATAAAAATGCTATGAAGTGAATATAAAACATGTAACAATTGGTTTAATATCAACATGGAACATCAGAAATTATAGATACATTTGAGACGTATCACACGTACACGGAGTCTAATGGAGAGACGGAGAGGGGCCACGAGCCAGCCACACCATGGGGCGGCGCGGCCCCACCCTCTGCCGCGCCGTGGGGTGGTGTGGGTCCCACGGGCGTCTCCAGCCGCCGCCCTTTCGCCTATTTATTCATCTTCACGGGAAAACCCTAGACACCCGAGCCATTATCTACGAAAAGTTCCAGAGACGCCGCCGCCGTCAACCCTAGCTCGGGTGAAGCATACCTGTACTTAGAAATTGGTAAGGTACCTGTGTATAGTGCAAACCCCTGGATCGATTAATTTGCACACACAGTCTAAGATGAATTATCACAACATTGTATCAATTATTACACGCGGATCCAGTACTTAGGAAAATATCCTTTACAAATTGCATAGCACGAAGCTAGCTTTTGAAGAGTAAAGCAGCGGAAAATTATTCTTCATGGAGTCTCCATCATCATCATGTGCCACAGGCGAAAACATGTTGGTTGTAGACTCGAAACCCTTAATGAAACTCACTCGTCGCCAGAACAATCTGCAACAAATAAAATTTTGCAACAGAGTGGGTCAGATACCATTAAAAATGGATCTGGCAAGTGACACTATGTGGACACTTAGTGGAATAACTCTAATAACCTATATGCATATTTGGCTGGTGGAGTTCAAGGATGTTTTGCATAAAAGCCAATTTTGCCTAACACTTTGCAAAACATTTTCTTCAAATGTTTGAGACCATATGGCATGAAATCCATAGTCTCGTCTACCCTTGTTCACCCATCAAAATTTTACTTAGAGAAAATGAGATGTTGGGAGCCTCCGTTGACATCCTTGATCAGCTGCTTGAATTGTCCGTAACCGGGGACACGGCTAAGTACTTAGTTTTAACTCTGCAGAGGTTGTGCACTTTCACCATTAGACCCAACAAACCCAAACTATCCTCAAGCACTCAATTTGTGCTAAGGAAAAGGAGAGAGTTGAGACGAGACTTTTCAGAAGCATATTCCCCATCCCATACTGGCTTGACCCGTTCCACCTACATCCTCTACATCTGCTTGTCAAGCCGGGAGGAGTCCACGCAACTTAATCCATCTAGCCAGAGCCCATATGACTAATGGCTACACGGTAAGCAACTTCACTTAGAGAAACATTGGTCCCTTTATTCCTGGGTGGCAACCACAAATGAATATCCCGTAGAGGTCACCCCTAGGGACAACACCCAACTCTTGCATCTTCTTATCAAAACCAAATCCACCCAGGTGGTACATTAACTTAGTAGAGTTAAGCTTTTCAATAAAACACTTTTGCATAGCATCAATATTTCTACTAAGTTATCAATAGGATTCTAGACACAACTAGTAAAGGAGATAGTGGTTTTAGCATAGCAATCCTATCCAACACATGCATATAAAGAAATACACTAAATAATGCATATAAAAATACTTAGGAAATTTCATGGGGGTGTGCCACTTGCCTTGGCAACAGGGAGTGCAGTAGTAGCAGTTGCAACAACCTTCGTCTCTCTCCGAAATTTCTAACACATCAAACAATTCTCAATAAATATGCAGCCAAACAATACTTAAGAAAATATGACATGCATGAGATGCAGAATGATACAAGGAATTATGATGTGAATGACATACAGAACAAACTAAGGAAAAAGACATAAAATAACCTAATCCAATTGGTTAAGGCAAGGTCAAGGTTGAGCAAAATTAACTTGATAAAACGACAACTTGAAAAGTTGTAAGGCTTCTTCAAGTCTTCACATGTTTGATCTTCATAACATCTTCAACTCCTTTGTAGTTTCATTGATCTTCAATAGTCTTCAATTAGCACTCTAGGAACTTAGTCTTAAACACCAAGGACTTGGTCTATGTCCACAGTGTGACAAAAATAGAAAGAAAGAGAAGATAGAAAGAAAGTAGTTGGTCTTCCAAGAATCTTCTCCAGACTTCCTTGTAGCTTTCTCCTTGGTGTGCTGACTTCTTTGAAATTTGTAGACGTGATGGTTCTGCAGACTTGATGGTGTTGGCAGCATCCAGGTTGGTTTTGAATATAACTTAGTCACCATGAAGTCTAAGAGAAGAAGGAAGAAAAGGGGCAGAAAGGAAAGAAGGACTTAGAAAAATGTAGGTGGTTGGTCTTCATGAACTTCTTTTGATTTTCTTCTAAGTACTCTTACTTCTTGGAGATGCTTCTGGAGTCTTGCTTTCTTGGCTAAGTCCTTCATTGGTTTCCACTAATTCTAACTTAGTGGTTTTTGACTAGGAGGGTCAAAAGGGCTAACATGCATCCTCAAATTTTCTAAGGAGGAATGTCATGTAAGAAGTGCAAAAATATTTCTAAGGACTAGATATGCATGCAATGCCATGAAAATTACTCTAAGTAATGCAAGGCAAGTATGTTGGTCCAAAAATAACTAAGGACCAAAGAGGTCAAACAATAAGTCAAAATAATTTCTAAGTAAGATTTCATAAAATAAGGTGTTGGTATTTTTCTAAGGAAGAATACTTTAAAACAATAGTTGATAAAATTTCTAAGGACAAACACTTGTCAAAAATAACACTTAGGAAAATATTCTAAAACAACTAAGTTTTCAAGATGCTAATTTTTTCTAAGGAGATTTTTCTAAGGAAATAGTGTTGTCAAAATAATTATCAAATATTTTCTAAGGAAGAAAAATACTTTGTTTAGAGAGGCAAAATATTTCTAAGCACCTTTTGTAACTAAAGTGATCAAAATATGACTAAGTCATTTTATTAGCCAAATAGGTGAAGAAAAATAATTTTAATCAATTTTAATTATTAAAATAACACCTAAAAAGCAATTAATCAATATTAATTACAAAAATCATAGAAAATACTTTTACAAAATTGGTAGAATATTCCTACGGCCAAGTATTAATTAAACAAAGTTAAAGCAATTGGATTTGCCAAAAATAGTTTTTAAAACTCAAGTTAAGTCAAATTTACTTAAACAACACATTTTAAAATTTGAGCCAATTTAAATTTGTCAAAACATAAATTTAACTATGCCAAAAGTTTCTACATGTCATAAGCTTTCCAAAAATATAAAGTTTGCAAAATTTGGCCGAGCCAATAAAAAGATATGATAAAACTAAGATCTAGGGTCTTTTCTGCAAAACTGTCGTTTAAATCTAATTCGGAAAATCCTCAGAAAAAGGCTTGACCACTTGTCGTCTTCTGATTGGCCGGGGATGCTGACTGTGCTGCTGACGGGGCGTTGACATGGCGCTGACGTGTTTAAGTGATTTGGTCTGGGCCGTTGGATCTGAGATCTACGGCTGAAAATCGCTCGTACCCCTTCGATCTAAATGATCTAATCTTGAGCGTCTAAACTAGATCGGACGGCCAGCAGAGAAGTGACCATACCGTGGCGGTGCTCGATCGCCGGAGATGGAGGCGGCGGCGGAGCTACGTCTCGGCTGTGGATGTTCGCGACGCTCTGGTGCTCCTCTGGCCTCGGGGAGATGGCGACGAAACGCGGTACACCACGGCGAAGAAGATGGGAGGGTCTGCTTGCTCGAGCCCGTCCTGTAATGCCAGTGACGCTCGGTCGAAGAAGCTCCAGATGGCGACGAGCTTCTGTCGAGCTTGAGTTCGACGTTTAGCTGTGAATAAAAAATCGAAGGAAGCGAGGGGGAGGGTTTGGAGCAGCTCGGGAGGTCGACGTTCACCAGAAGACGGAGATAACGCCAGCGGCAATGGCGGCACGGCGGGGTTCAATACGGGCAGCCTGGGGGCTCTCGCAGCGATTGGTTTGGGGCAAAAGAACGAGCGGGGCCGGGGTATTTATAAGGGGGGGAAGGCACGAGCAAATCGTGAACGAATCCTAACGGATTTTGCTCCGATTTTTGCTAGGGTTTCGGAGTCCTTGGCTTGCACGGGAGGTTGAAGGCGGTGACGTCACCGCTTGCGTCGCGCGTGGGACCCGCATGTCAGTGAGAGGGAGCACGCGACTGGGCTGTGGGCTGCTAGGCGATGTGCGTGCGTGGTAGTTAGTAGTTGGGCTTGGCCCATTTAGCTAGGCTTCGCATTTTTTTCCAGAAAACTTTTTCTTTTCTGTTTCATTCAAAATCAAATAACTTTTGAATTTTAAATCCAAAACAATTCAAACCACTTTCAATAAGTTTGTAAAAACAAACTCTTTGATTTGCAGCCTTTAAATATCATTTTCCAAAACATTTTATTTCAAGCATTTTCAAAAAGAAATGTGATTACAAGAATTTTGACAGTTGTGGCTTAAAATATATTAAAATAAAATACCACAAATGTAACAATTTGCAAGATAATTCATTTTACAAAAGTTCAAACAATTCTCTGTCAAACATTAAGTAGAACATATAAACAAGAAAAGTCAAAATAATATATAGGACATAAATTGTCCTTTTGATATATTTTCTCAAATATGTTTTCAAGTGGAATTATAATTCCCACTTTTGAAATATACAAATGCAAAAATACAATATGCAGATGAATGCATGCATGATTTTTCTTTTCAAAGCAAAATACATAATAGTTTTCGAAAGTTTTAAATTTTTCTGATTTTTCAACCTTTTGAAAAACCTGGGATGTTACATCGGGAGGGTTCAGAAGCTCTTCCCGGCACCCTGCCGGAGAGGGGAATCATCACCGGAGGGCTCTACATCACCATACCTGCCTCCGGAGTGATGCGTGAGTAGTTCATCTTTGGACTACGGGTCCATAGCAGTAGCTAGATGGTTGTCTCTCCACTTTATGCTATCATGTTTAGATCTTGTGAGCTGCCTATCATGATCAAGATCATCTTATTGTAATGCTACATGTTGTGTTTGCTGGGATCCGATGAATATTGAATACTATGTCAAGTTGATTATCAATCTTGAATACTATGTCAAGTTGATTATCAATCTATCTTATATGTTATTTATGATCTTGCATGTTTTCTGTTACTAGTAGATGCTTTGGCCAAGTAGATGCTTGTAACTCCAAGAGTTAGTATTTATGCTAGATAGTGGGTTCATGCCTCCAGTAATCTAGGAGAGTGACAGCAACTTCTAAGATTGTGGATGTGATGTTGCCACTAGGGATAAAATAACCGATGCTTAGTTTAAGGGTGCGCCGTTAGGTCTAATGCATTTGTTTACATTACGCATATTACTTAATGTGATTATTCGTTGCTTGCAACTTAATACCAACGGGGAACTCGGTATGACAACCTGGAGGTGGATTATTAGTCATAGACGCAGTTGGATAACGGCTTATGTATTTTGTCGTAATGCCCACATGAATATCATAGTAATCATCATGTCATATATATGCATTGTCATGCGCTAAATATTTTGTCAATTGCCCAGTTGTAATTTGTTCACCCAGCATGTTAGTTATCTTTTATGGACAGACACCACTAGTGAACTGTGGACCCCGATCCATTCTTTTACACTGATAATACAACCAACTGCAATCATTGTTGCTTTTCATTCTTTGCAATTTACTACTGTTTTCCACACCATACGTTTAATCCTTTGTTTTCAGCAAGCCGGTGAGATTGACAACCTCACTGTTTCGTTGGGGCAAAGTAGTTTGATTATGTTTTGTGCAGATTCCACGTCAGCGCGCCACTGATAACCTTCAGAAGTGATTTCTTACTCCTACTGGTTCGATTAAACCTTGGTTTCATACTGAGGGAAACTTCTACTACACTGCTCATACCTTCCTCTTGGGGTCTCCCAACGAACGTGTGATCCACGTCATCAGTGCCCAGCCCCATAAAAGATAAATTACAACTTTTATCAAAAAACTCTCCTCACATTTTGTTCCTAAGAATTCTATAAAACATCTGCATGTGTAAACAAAGGAGATAGAGGAATGATCTGCTTGCTGCAGAAATAACATTCCTCATGGGAGCCGCTATTAAAATTTGTTTGGTATGGAAGATATCAAGAACTCTATTACCATTCGTTGACCATAGTATGCACCACCCTAAAGAAATATTTTTATGTCTCTATATGCTTTCAAAAAGCAAAAAAGCTCTAGCACACGATTAATCTCTGCTTCCCTTTGCGAAGGGCATTTCTTTTATTTTTATGTTGAGTAAGTTTTCCTTTCCAATCTTTATCTCTCAAGCAAATGTATAGTATCAATTTTTGGTACAAGTCTACTACATTTTATCTTTACGCTTAACTGTGAAAACTTTTGTATTGACATTATCCAATGATAAGTATGTTACTAGTTGAAGCTCTTGCTGAAAACTTAAATCTTCCTCTGTGTTGGTTGGACACCTTTTTCAAAAGTATATTGCTTCGTGAGCTGTCAAGCATGCCGAGTTTTATAATTTTCAAGTCTCCAAAGTACTATTCATGAAAAATTCTTGCTTAGATGTTATACATATTCAATCATTGTTTACTTCATTTTAAACTATAGACCATTGTCTTGGATCACTTTCATTCAGTTCATGTGCTTTACATTATTATTTGATCAAGACTATGTTAGAAGCATGTCACCAAAAAAAAATTCGTTTATCATTTACCTACTCGAGGACGAGCAGGAATTAAGCTTGGGGATGTTGATATGTCTCAAACGTATCTATAATTTTTTATTGTTCAATGCTTGTTATATATCATTGCCACATGTTTTTATAATGTTTTTATATCATTTTGACATATTTTATGGAACTAACCTATTGACAAGATGCCCAGTGCCAGTTCCTATTTTCTGCTGTCTTTTTGTTTCAGAAAAGTTAGTAGGGGAAGTTTCTCTGAATCGCCTAAAAATTTACGGGAATTATTTTAAAATGGAAACAAAGACTGCGCCCGAAGGAGACCTGCAGGGGGCCCCGCAGGCCCCAGACGACCCCCAGGCGCGGTCAAATGGTTGACCGCGGCTAGGGCCCACCTGGGCACCTCAGGTGCCCTCCCAAGTCGCCCTTTTCGCCTATAAATTGCCTTCGTCCTGAAAACCCTTGATACCTGATCATATTTTCCAGAAAATATTAGAGGCTGCCGCCGTCGCCAACCCTAGATCGAGAGGGTTTTGAAGCTCTTCCTGGCACCCTGCCAGAGGGGGAGATCATCACCAGAGGCATCTACACCACCATGCCTGCCTCCGGAGTGATGCGTGAGTAGTCCACCACGGGACTACGGGTCCATGCCAGTAGCTAGATGGTTGTCTCTCTCCCTTGTACTCCATTGTTTAGATCTTGTGGGCTGCCTACCATGATCAAGGTCATCTATTTGTAATGCTACATGTTGTGTTTGCGGGGATCCGATGAATTATGGAGTCATGACATTATTGTTCAGTTTATTTATCATATGTTTTATTTATGATCTTGCATGCTCTCCGATGCTTGTGGATGCTTTGGCCGGAGTAATTGCCAGTATCTTAGAGAGGGTATTTATGCTAGATAGTGGGTTCATGCCTCTCTTGTCTGAGCTCGAGTTGACAGAAATGATTAAGACTTGAGATGTGTTGTTGCTACTAGGGATAAAACATCGGTGTTTATTGCTATATGTTGTAACCATTGCTTACATTACACACCATGCTTATTGCAATTATATGTTGCTTGCAACTTAATACTTTCGGGTGACAGGCTGGATAGCGATCCCGGGGTGGATTATTAGTCATAGATGCAGTTGGATAACGGTCTATGTATTTTGTCGTAATGTCCATATTAGATGAAACAGTGAACTTTGTGTCATGATAGTATTGTGTTGCGCCCATGTTTGTCAATTGCCTCGCTGTAATTTGTTACCCAACATGTTTATCTTTTGGAGAGATGCCACTAGTGAACTGTGGACCCCGGTCCTATTTTCCTATATTGTTTACAACCATTTTAATAGCTTTTCCTAGTCATTTGCTCGCTGGTCATTTTTGCTCTCATATTATTTTACACACATACATTTAATTCTCTGTGTTCAGCAAGCCGAACAGATTGACAACCTCTCTGTTTCGTTGGGGTAAAGTAGTTTGTTCGTGATTGTGTGCAGGTTCATGTTTACCTACTAGCGCCAGGGGAGGGAGACACCTTTCCGAAGCCTTCTCCAAGTCCAACTGGATCGATATACCTTGGTTTTGTATCAAGGGAAAATTGCCGCTACGGTACATCATACCTTACTCTGGGGGTCTCCCAGCGAACGTGTGATTCACGCCATCATTGACGACATACCGATTTTTAGTACAAACGTGATTGTGATAAATGAGGTGTAGTCTTTTCTATCAACATGTTTTGCATGAAAGGTATGGGAGAAGCTGGTGTGATTATGAACGTTAAGCCGGTCAAGGATGAGAGTGAGATTACGTTAACACAATCACACTATGTTGAGAAGGTATTGAGCCGGTTTGCTTTATAGACAACAAGCTTTCCCCAACACCTTGTGATCCCATCGTGACACTTTGAAAAAACAAGAAGGAGATGAGAGATTAATTAAGCTTCTCTCAAATAATCGTTTCACTTGTGTACCTTACGAGCGCGGCGAGGCCTAATATCTCTTTTGTTATGAGCAGGTTCATGTCAAACCTAGGAATTGATCCTTAGCATGCATTTGAATGGGTCGTGCACTATCTGAACGGGACTGAGAGTTATGGTATTCACCATTCAGGGCACCCTGCCGTGCTTGAGGATACAATGGCTTGAACTGGATTTCAAATGTTAATGAGTTGTACGCCACAACTGGATAAGCATTTATGTTAAAGATGGTGCACTGTCATGGAGGTCTTGTAAACATACCGTTTAGACGAGGCCAACCATGCAAGCATAACTTACTACTTTACATAGAGGCACCGTTGAGGCCGAATGGTTGCGTGAGCCCTTGATGAACTTGCCGGTGGTTGGAAACCATTATCGATCATCCTTATGAATTGTGGCAACCAAACAGTTATTGTCAAAGTAAACAATTCTAAAGATAACACGAAGTCATCAAGACACGTAATAAAAGTCGTTTGAAGTCTGTCAGGAAGTTGGGAAACTTCGGAGTAATAATTGTCGTGTATATTCAAATAGACAAAAATCTGGCAAATCCCTTTACAAAGGGACTATCACAAAATGTGATAGATAGTGCATCGAGAGAGATGGATATGAGACCCATGAGTGTTACACCACAGTGGTAACCCAACCTATGTGATCGGAAATCCCATGAATTAGGACCTGAGAAGAACAAGCTATTGATTAACAAAGTAGAGTATTATGTAACCCTCTCCATGTGTAGATGCAAAGCTCTCAATATGTGTAAGGCGGGTTGACAACATGCCTTAATGTGTTTCTATTGGCTATTTTTATCAGAGATGTTGTCCTACAAAACATTCTTAAAAGAACACAACTATATGCGCCGACTGTTAAACGTCACAGTCTATTAGACTTGGGTGGTCTCTGATAAGCTCACAAAGAGACTCGAGAGTACGACCTATAATGCTACACCCCATGGTAGGCTATTGGCAGCCAAGTACTTGTTATAACTTTCAGTTAAATATATTGGCACCAAACTTGCAATACAAGGCTTGGTCCGTTGTTCAAGTTGTTGATAGATGTAGTTTAAAGCTCCAGACGGAAGTTCAACTTAACACTCTATGCAAAAACCCTGTTATATAAACACTATAGTTGTTATCGCGTATATGCTACTACTGTTCAAGTTAATTACTGCATCTAATATGTTTGAGTTTCACATGGCAGTAGTTGTTGTCATCATGTTTAATATTTTATAATTAACCATGAAATCGTTGTCTAATTATTCAACATGTTCGCCTCTGGTCAAAACATGGAGACACTAGTGCTAGTAAACATGAGTTGTGTTTGTATTTCTTTGCGGGCAAAACGTGAGTTCGTGTTAGGAGAACACAACATCGTCTAATTTTTGTGACTTGACGGGAAAAAAAGTGCCGAAGATGTAACTACATCTAATGTTTATCGTGGCAGGGGCGGAGGCAAGAAAAATATTTGATTGGCGGCGGGGGGAGGGGGGACACATAAATATCAGAGCGTTAAAATTACTGGGGAGGGCCAAAATGCATAAATATATAAAAAATTGAGGGGCTTAATTTACAAATTTAAGTATGTTTTAGCATAAAAATGCTGGTGTATACAAGAAAGAAAAAAAATCCTTGTGGGGTGGTGGGGGGAGGGCACCTGCTTGTCCCTGCCTCTGCCCTTGTATCGTGCCAAGCTACACGAATCTGGATGTGAAAGAGCATCCTTGCTCTTGATTTTGATTTGGTGATTTTGACAATACAACATTATGCTCCTAATCTGTTGTTTGAGTGTGAACAGGATTCTACAATCATCCCCGCTGAATTCATATCAAGAAAAGAAGAAAAAATAGCCATTTCTGTATTGGAGCGGTAGTACCGCCCCTCCAGGCGGTAGTACCGCTGCCTTCAGTCTGGCTAAGGCGTAGCGGCGGTACCGCTCCCGGTACCGCCCAAAGCCTGCTTCGGTCACCATGTGCGACAGTGGTGGCGGTACTAAGTGTGGTACTGCCGCCCCCTGTTTTCCTTGCTAGGCCGAGGCAGCGGTAGTGCCGCCCGCACTACCGCCTAGAAGGGGTTCGGATGCTCATGTGCGGCACTAGCCGCGGTACTACCGGTGATAGTACCGTTGGCGTGGGAGTAAGGTCGGTCAGCGCCTCGCTTTGACCGATGCGTGGTCGCTGGAGGGCCGTTGACCGCGGCGCAGAAGGCGCCAACGGTAGTACCGCCCGGCGCAGCGGTACTACCGCTGGCTCGGGCTGAAGGGCTCCAACGGCCAGATTTTGACAAGGGTATTTAATCCCCTCCACCTACCTTGGGACAACTAGCTCGCCCAAAATTGAAGACCTCCATTATTGCAAGCTCAAGAATCACTAGATCTCCTAATCCCTCCACCCAAACTCGTTGATCTTTGGAGGATTGAAGGAGAAGGCCTCGATCTACATCTTCACCGAGCCGATTTACATTTCCCCCTCATTCACTTGAGTGACCATTTACTAGAGTTTCCCTTTGGAAAACCTAGCCCCTTGTTGTATGATGACGTGGATCACACGTTCGTTGGGAGACCCCAAGAGGAAGGTATGAAGCAGTGTAGCAGAAGTTTCCCTCAGTATGAAACCAAGGTTTAATCGAACCAGTAGAAGTAAGAAATCACTTCTGAAGGTTGTCAGTGGTGCGCTGACGTGGAAACTGCACATAACACAATCAAACTACTTTGCCTCAATGAAACAGTGAGGTTGTCAATCTCACTGGCTTGCTGAAAACAAATGATTAAACGTATGGTGTGGAAAACAATAGTAAATTGCAGAGAATGAAAAGAAACAATGATTGCAGTTGGTTGTATTATCAGTGTAAAAGAATGGACCGGGGTCCACAGTTCACTAGTGATGTCTCTCCATAAAAGATAACTAACATGCTGGGTGAACAAATTACAGCTGGGCAATTGACAAAATATTGAGCGCATGACAATGCATATATATGACATGATGATTACTATGATATTCATGTGGGCATTACGACAAAATACATAGACCGTTATCCAACAGCGTCTATGACTAATAATCCACCTCCAGGTTGTCATACCGAGTTCCCCGTTGGTATTAAGTTGCAAGCAACGGATAATCGCATTAAGTAATGTGCGTAATGTAAACAAATGCATTAGACCTAACGGCGCACCCTTAAGCTAAGCATCGGTTATTTTATCCCTAGTGGCAACAGCACATCCACAATCTTAGAAGTTGTGTCACTCTCCCAGATTACCGGAGGCATGAACCCACTATCTAGCATAAATACTAACTCTTGGAGTTACAAGCATCTACTTGGCCAAAGCATCTACTAGTAACGGAAAGCATGCAAGATCATAAATAACATATAAGATAGATTGATAATCAACTTGACATAGTATTCAATATTCATCGGATCCCAGCAAACACAACATGTAGCATTACAATAAGATGATCTTGATCATGATAGGCAGCTCACAAGATCTAAACATGATAGCATAAAGTGGAGAGACAACCATCTAGCTACTGCTATGGACCCGTAGTCCAAGGATGAACTACTCACGCATCACTCCGGAGGCAGGCATGGTGATGTAGAGCCCTCCGGTGATGATTCCCCTCTCCGGCAGGGTGCCGGGAAGAGCTTCTGAACCCTCCCGAGCTAGGGTTGACGGCGGCGGCGTCTCTGGAACTTTTCGTGGATAATGGCTCGGGTGTTAGGGTTTTCCGTGAAGATGAATAAATAGGCGAAAGGGCGGCGGCTGGAGACGCCCGTGGGCCCACACCACACCACGGCGCGGCAGGGGGGGGCCGCGCCGCCCCATGGTGTGGCTGGCCCGCGGCCCCCTCCGTCTCTCCTTTGGACTCCGTGTACGTGTTGGAAAAATAGGAGGTTCTGTCCAAGTTTCGTCCAATTCCGAGAATATTTCCAGACTAGCTTTTCTGGAATACAAAAACAGCAGAAAACAGGAACTGGCACTGTGGCATCTTGTTAATAGGTTAGTCCCAGAAAATGCATAAAAATGCTATGAAGTGTATATAAAACATGTAACAATTGGTATAATATCAACATGGGAAATTATAGATACGTTTGAGACGTATCAAGCATCCCCAAGCTTAGTTCTACTCGTCCTCGAGTAGGTAAAACGATAAAAACAAAATAATTTCTGAGGTGACATGCTACAATCATAATCTTGATCAAATAGTATTGTAAAGCACATGTTATGAATGAAGTGATCCAGGTCAATGGTCTATAGTTTGCTAGCAAGTAGATAATGAGCAAACAACTGAATCATATAAGCAAAAACTTTTCATGAATAGTACTTTCGAGACAAGCATCAAAGAGTTTTGCATAAGAGTTAACTCATAAAGCAATAGATTCTAAGTAAAAGGTATTTAACCAACACAAAGGAAGATTTAAGCTTCAGCAATTGCTTTCAACTTTCAACATATATATCTCATGGATATTTGTCAACACAAAGCAATATAATAAGTGCAATATACAAGCATATAAAAATTGTTGCACCAAAGTTGACACTAGTGTTTGCTTCTGAGATAGAAAGAAGTAGGAAAACTGACTCAACATAAAAGTAAAAGAAAGGCCCTTCGCAGAGGGAAGCAGGGATTAAATCATGTGCTAGAGCTTTTTAAGTTTTTGAAATCATAAAGAGAGTAAAAATAAGTTTTGGGAGGTGTTTGTTAATTGTCAACGAATCAGAAAATGGAAAGTACAATATGACCCCTGCCAACCAGACTTTTAAGAGCGGCTCCCATGAAGGACGTTATTTCTACCAGCAAGGCAGATCATCCCTCTTCTCTTTTGTTTACACATGCAGATATTTCACTGTTTGTCATTGCTTGACTGATAAATCAGGGCAAAAATGTGAAGAGAATTAAGCGGTTAAAGTTGTAATTAATTGGGACTGGGCACCCCATTTGCCAGCTCTTTTTGCAAAATTAATGGATAAGCGGATGTATATGCCGCTAGTCCGGTGGTAAAGTCTGTTTGACAGTTGACATAAAGACATCCACCCCGTCCTCATGAGCTTGGTAAACATTGACACAAAAAGGAGTAATAATTTTTGAATAGTTTAAAGGTAGCACATGAAAAATTTACTTGGAATGGCAAGGAAATACCACATATAGGTAGTTATGGTGGACACAGATGGCATGGATTTTGGCTCAAGGTTTTGGATGCACGAGAAGCATTCCCTCTCAGTACAGAGTTTAGGCTAGCAAGGTTATTTGAAGCAAACACAGGATATCAACCGACACAGCAAGACTTATATGAAAACATATTGCAAGCATTATAAGACTCTACACTGTCTTCCTTGTTAACCAAACCCTTTTACTAGAAAATATCTAGACCTTAGAGATACCAATCATGCAAACCAAATTTCAACGAGCTTTACGGTAGTTCTTCATTAATAGGTTTTAACTACATGATACAAAAGCTTAAACATGAACTACTTGATAACTCAAAACAATTGACAAGTATCAAATTATCCAATACAGTGATCTACAAGAATATGTAAGCTTTTTCCATTATACCATCTACCACATGCAACATTTTCTGTTCCAACCAAACACCAATCAATTTATTTCAACATAAACTCTCCAAACAATTATAAGTGAAGCAAGAGAGTACTTTCTTTAAAAGAACTAACAGCTCTGAATAAGAGATGCATGCAAAACAGGAGCTAAAAGCATAGCAATAGCTAGATAAGAATACTCAACAAGTATAAGTGAAGAATAGGAGTATTCATATGAAAAAGCGGAGCGTGTCTCTCTCCCAATCAAGAATGCTAGGGTCCAATCAAGTTGACCATAAGAAAAATAAAATACTGAAAATAAAAGCACACAGACGCTCCAAGTAAAGCACATATGATGTGAAAGAATTAAAATATAGTTTCACTAGAGATGACCTGATAAGTTGCTGATGAAGAAGGGGATGTTGTGAGATCCTGGCTCAGGGCTCGATAGGATTGATAGGATACTCATGTCAACAAGTTGCAACTTCTTTTCCGGAAGCTCATCTGGAAAGAACTCCGAGGTTAAGCGTGCTTGGCCCGGAGCACTCCAAGGATGGGTGACCGACCGGGAACTGGTTCCCGGGTGCGCACGAGTGAGGACAAAGTGCGCAGAAAAGACTAGTGTTGATCTGTGGGGCCAGTCTGGAGATCCTAGAGAGCTGCCAGGGGTGACAGGCCCGGCCCGGGGGTGGCCGGGGTGTTACAATTTGGTATCAGAGCCGACCCTCGCGGTAACTCAGGCGTGTGCGGGTCAGTGGGTGGACATGTGGAGCATGTGCCGGCACTGGGCGCACAGACGGTGCCAAGGGGGGAAGTTCCTAGACTGGGGGCTGACCGACGAGGGCGTCGGTCTTCTAAGGGGGGAAGGATGTGAGATCCTGGCTCAGGGCTCAATAGGATTGATAGGATACTCATGTCAACAAGTTGCAACTTCTTTTCCGAAGCTCATCTGAAAAGAACTCCGAGGTTAAGCGTGCTTGGCCCGGAGCACTCCAAGGATGGGTGACCGACCGGGAACTGGTTCCCGGGTGCGCACGAGTGTGGACAAAGTGCGTAGAAAGACTAGTGTTGATCTGTGGGGCCAGTCTGGAGATCCTAGAGAGCTGCCAGGGGTGACAGGCCCGGCCCGGGGGTGGCCGGGGTGTTACAGATGTCTTGGGCATCCCCAAGCTTAGACCCTTGAGTCTTCTTGAAATATGCTGGGGTGATCCATGGGAGCATCCCCAAGCTTAAGATCTTCACTCTTCTTGATCACATTATATCATCCATCTCTCTTGACCCTTGAAAATTCCGCCACACCAAACTTAGAGTAATTCTCATTAGAGGGTTAGTGCACAATCAAAAACTCACATGTTCTATAAGGACACAAACATGACCGTTACTTTTAACATTAACTACTGCCGCTGATGTTATGTGAAGCTCTTCACCCTAAAAAAAGAATTCCACTCAACACTAGTAAAAGAGAGAATGCGAAAAATAAAAGACAGAATCTGTCTAAACAGAACAGTCTGTAAAGACAAAAAAATTCGAGGCACTTACGTTGCTCAGATCGAAAAACACAAAACTAACGAAAGATGCGTAAATATCTGAGAATTATGCACAAAAATTTGCAGATTTAAATAATTTTTCTGTGATTTTATAGAAGTAAAACGGTGAACAACAGAAATCTGTTTCTGCGCAGAAATCCAAATCTAGCATCATCTTCATATTAGAGGCTCCACTTGGCACAACAATGCAAGAAAATAAAGATACACAGGAATTGTTACAGAAGTAAACAACTCCTTGACTCAAAAAGAAAAGAAAAATTATAGAAATAAAATAATGGGTTGTCTCCCATAAGCGCTTTTCTTTAACGCCTTTCAGCTAGGCGCATAAAGTAAGAATCAAGTGTTTCCAAGTGATGAGGCATCAACAATCTTACGCTTAGCTCTCTTACCCTTACCCTTATCTTTAGGAAATACTTGGTTACACATAGGTGAAGAGGCGAAATTAATGCCTTGGCCCTTGTCTATTGTTGCTCCAAAGCGTTTCAGCAGAGATCTCCCAAGCGTAATTTGTCATGTTCCTGCACATTCAATGACAACATAATCAATAGATATTGTTATCCCCAGGAGTTTTGTAAATACTCCTTCGGCTACTCCTTTTGGTAATTTAATGGTATTATCAGCCAGAGTTATCCAATTTTCACATTTGGAAAGCTCCCAAAGGTTTAAGGAATCATAAATTTCCCTAGGCATTAAACAAAATTCAGACATGATATCACAACGAGCATGGAAGGTTTCACCATTGATAACAACTTTCATAGAGGGAATCCATCCCGATGGTTCAAAATTTACTGGCACATTATCATAGTGTTCACGAATCTGATTATACCCTTCTTTTAGACCAGATATGTTTGTTTCAAGAGTATTTAATCTATCACTTATGCTTATGAGAGCTGAATCAATTTTATTGATTGGAGGGCTAGAAATTGTAATCAATTTTTTTATAGCGTTAAAAGCTTGATCCCCATCATGACGAAGGAAATCTCCTCCTACCACAGCATCCAAAGCATATCTGTAGCAAAGAATAAGACTGAAATAAAAGCTACTAAGGAGCAGGCTTAAAGTCATTCTTGGTTCGGTTTTAGCATAGGACTAAAAATTTCTAGACCAAGCATCTTTAAAACTCTCTTCACTCCCTTGCTTGAAAGTGAAAATCTCTTCCTCAGGTGACATGACTACAGGAACAGGGCTAGACATGATAACAAGACTGAAAGTAACAATTCGAAATAAGCAACTAATTTTTTTTGTGTTTTTGATAAATAAAGCAAACAAGACTAGATAAAAATAAACTAAGCAAGACAATAACAAAGTAAAGAGATTGGAAGCGTGAAACTCCCCTTGCAGAAATCCTCTTACTCCCCGGCAACGGCGCCAGAAAAATTTGCTTTATGACGTGGATCACACGTTCGTTGGGAGACCCCAAGAGGAAGGTATGAAGCAGTGTAGCAGAAGTTTCCCTCAGTATGAAACCAAGGTTTAATTGAACCAGTAGGAGTAAGAAATCACTTCTGAAGGTTGTCAGTGGCGCGCTGACGTGGAACCTGCACACAACAAATCAAACTACTTTGCCCCAACGAAACAGTGAGGTTGTCAATCTCACCGGCTTGCTGAAAACAAAGGATTAAACATATGGTGTGGAAAACAGTAGTAAATTGCAGAGAATGAAAAGAAACAATGATTGCAGTTGGTTGTATTATCAGTGTAAAAGAATGGACCGGGGTCCACAGTTCACTAGTGGTGTCTCTCCGTAAAAGACAACTAACATGCTGTGTGAATAAATTACAGCTGGACAATTGACAAAATATTGAGCGCATGACAATGCATATATATGACATGATGATTACTATGATATTCATGTGGGCATTACGACAAAATACATAGACCGTTATCCAACAACGTCTATGACTAATAATCCACCTCCAGGTTGTCATACCGAGTTCCCTGTTGGTATTAAGTTGCAATCAACGAACAATCACATTTAGTAATGTGCGTAATGTAAACAAATGTATTAGACCTAACGACGCACACTTAAGCTAAGCATCGGTTATTTTATCCCTAGTGGCAACAGCACATCCACAATCTTAGAAGTTGTTGTCACTCTCCCAGATTACCGGAGGCATGAACTCACTATCTAGCATAAATACTAACTCTTGGAGTTACAAGCATCTACTTGGCCAAAGCATCTACTAGTAACGGAAAGCATGCAAGATCATAAATAACATATAAGATAGATTGATAATCAACTTGACATAGTATTCAATATTCATCGGATCCCAGCAAACACAACATGTAGCATTACAATAAGATGATCTTGATCATGATAGACATCTCACAAGATCTAAACATGATACCATAAAGTGGAGAGACAACCATCTAGCTACTGCTATGGACCCGTAGTCCAAAGATGAACTACTCACGCATCACTCCGGAGGCAGACATGGTGATGTAGAGCCCTCCGGTGATGATTCCCCTCTCCGGCAGGGTGCCGAGAAGAGCTTCTGAACCCTCCCGAGCTAGGGTTGACGGTGGCGGCGTCTCTGGAACTTTTCGTGGATAATGGCTCGGGTGTCTAGGGTTTTCCCGTGAAGATGAATAAATAGGTGAAAGGGCTGCGGCGGGAGACGCCCCTGGGGCCCACACCACCCCACGGCACGACAGAGGATGGGGCTGCGCCGCTCCATGGTGTGGCTGGCTCGCGGCCTCCCTCCGTCTCTCCTTTGGACTCCGTGTACGTGTTGGAAAAATATGAGGTCCTGTCCAAGTTTCGTCCAATTCCGAGAATATTTCCAGACTAGCTTTTCTGGAATACAAAAACAGCAGAAAACAGGAACTGGTACTGTGGTATCTTGTTAATAAGTTAGTCCCAGAAAATGCATAAAAATGTTATGAAGTGTATATAGAACATGTAACAATTGGTATAATATCAACATGGAACATCAGAAATTATAGATACGTTTGAGACGTATCATTGTACTCACTTGTTGTGTTTGTGAAAGATTGTAGCCGTTCAGGAGCCCGCAATCCAGTTGTGGGTTGTGCCCCGGATTGTTGTTGTAAAGGCTCCGGACTCCGCCTTGAAGGTTTCCGATAGTTGAAGGTGAACCAAACCTTTGTGGTGCGGTTCATCGGAGAAGAAGGTGAAGCCTTTGTGGCTGTTGAGTCATTGTGTTGACTCACACCACTCCAATGAGACGTACTTCCCTAAAAAGGAGGAACTCGGAAATACATCCTTGTCTCCGCGTGCTTTCACTTCGGTTACCTCTATCCTTGTTATAGCTTTTACTTCATGTACCTTGCTTAGTCGCTAGCTTGTCATATAGGTAAATTCACCGTAGTTGCATATCTAGAGAATTTACCTTTTGGGTCAAGCCTAATTTGAAAATGTACTAAAATTTGAACCCCCTCTAAGTGTCATACGATCCTTTCAATTGGTATCAGAACCTCGGCTCTCTTGTTGGGCTTAAACGCCCGAGAGAAGTATGACACAAGGAGAGGTGCCCGCGGAGGTGCCCTGCTCTCAATATTTTTTAAGGGTTGCTCTCAAATCTTTGCAGTAAAATAAACTCCTTTAGAATCATGTACCTGAATCTTTATATCATGTACAATGTTTGTCATGCTGCATGGTGCATCAGCATCACATTTAGTAATTAGTATCTAAGTCACGAACAATCCTTTTGAAAATTTTACTGCACAATTGGTAGAAAGTCTCATTTGAGATCTATTTCTCCGGTTGTTACATTAGTTACTCGAGTACATTTGTGATGCTTCCCTTTGCACAAACATGTTGATGCGGCAAAACAACTACACTATGGTGCTGGCCAAAGTAAAATAAAAGGCTAAGTAAAATTTTAAAAGGGGTAAATTAGGCGTAAATTATGCGTGTAGAGAATGTATGGAGGTATGTGCATGTCAAGTTTGAAACTAAAATACAAAAGTATGTCACTTCTACGAAAAAAGACAGTGTCCAAGGTATGTACAGTCAAAGGAATTAAAAAGTTCAATTTTCTTTTTCTGTGTAGGCCACGTATGTTCGTATTTATTTCTCAAAAGTTTGTGTGAGTAAGTATCGAGCCAATATGCAAATGCGTGAATTATTTAAAAAAATTCTGAAATTTTGAAATACGTTTTTTAGACGATTTGAAATTCACAGTCATGTGCACCCATGTCCACCATGCTATTTTTGGCTGGTAAGGTGACTATTATACTACCCGATATAAAGAGTTGGGGAACATAAATGGGAAGATATTTAGTAAAAGAATAAGTAGTATACAACTTAATATGTACTAGACATAATGATATGTGCACGACACTTTCCAGATTTAAATTCTTCAACTCTTTGAGTTACCCATCTTGAGAATTTTCAGGTCCACGCCGTGTTGTAAAATTCAGTTTTGCCCATATGGGACTGCTACACTCCTGTATATGGTGAACTTTGTTTCACGCATTCTGAAGCCCACACATGCTTGCCTTTCCGTTGTGGATTTTTCCGTCATTGCCGCACGCCTGGTCGGTTTGTCGTCGGCAACCACTGCTTATGGCAGAGCACCAAAAGAGAGGAAGGGGAGTGCAGATTGAAGGGAGCAAGCAGTCAATACGGAAACAAAAATAAAAATACGGTGTGGAGGGTGGGGTACAAATGGAAATAGAGAAATCCCACAATCTTGTCACATCCTCAAAATTATAAACTAGGAAGATTAGTTTAATAAGCCAAAAGTTTGAACCAACAATTAAAATGTTTTTTAGGGAAACTTTAAAATGTTTTACTAGCCATTATAATTTTCCTTTCGAAATTATTTGTTCGACTTTGTGTGAAATGTTGATTTTGGTGGTAACCCACAAAGATCTCCTTCGGAACCAACCTAATCAAATATGCTCCTTATGATGATGTCGTAACAATAAAATACTCGTGCTACTCGCTAAAATTAATTTTGAACACACTCCCATTTGAAGGTTTTGATTTAGCAGAAGAAGCAAGGGCCTAGATTTGTAGTAAGAGGACAAACTTTTTCAAGATAAACTACTTAAGAGTCTTGGTGTCTTTCTAATGAATAAAAAAAAGAGTAAACATGAGATGCTATAGTTTGATTCTGCCGTGTCTAGCTATCACAGCACAGCCCACCTAGGCCCGTTTGGCCCAACTATGACCTCCAAAACCCTAATCCTCGTAACGGACGGCCACGAAAGCACGAGCCTACCCTGCCTCGCATCTAACGCTCCGTAAGTTTCCTGTCTTATGGAACTCACCCATATAAAGGCGCCGCCTGGCTAACGAGCGCCTTCTCCCCAGCCGCCGTCTGACCTCTCGCCGTCGCCCCGTCGACCCTAACCAGCCGCCGGCGAAATGGTACGCTCCTTTTCTCCCTTCACCCGTCGATGCTCCGCAGGTGCAACTCGAGAAAGTCAAATCCCACCCGCCGTCCCCAACCCCCCTCTCTGACAGGCTTCGCTTTTCCGTACTCCCGATTCCACCCATCCATGGCCTCCTCCGCTCCCGCGCCGCCTAGCCTGCTAGCCTAGGGTTTCGGGTTCCGAGATCGAAACCGCCTTCGCCGCCGCCGCATTGCCCGGCTCGCCGGAGCAGGTCGTGAGCGAGGTCGGCAAGCGCCTCGCGCAGCCGCGCGTCGGCAAGGATGCCCTCGTCAAGCTCCTCTAGGTGACCGCGCCCCGTCCCGTCCCGCCCGGTCCTCCCTCGTCGGATCTAAACCTGCTCGCTTCCATTTCGTACGAGACGCTGCGCTCCGTTTGGGGTTTTGAATGAATTGTTTCGTGGAGTACTGCTGATTGTGGTGGTATTTTTCGGGGGTTCTCGAACAGTGACGTATTACTAAAATCAGCGGTGGTGTTCATGAGTCGGCTCTAACCGCTATAGGGCTAGTAGGGGCGCGGGTACTGACGGCTTGGTGAATTCGAGCACCATGTAGCAATTCGTACTGATTTCCCCCCTCACACGGGTGTGATGGGGCACGGGGGTATGCTGAAGAGGCTGTATAATCACAGTTTGAGTGAATCTAGCTTGTGAGTTAGATATTTACTACCGATTTCCCCCTCGGACTACACGCAAAATTTCTTGGGTGTTCTCGAGCTACTTCACTCGGATCTTTGCTGCCGTTGAGATAGATGTAGCTACTAAGCATCATGCGCTGATCGTAAATCTTGCAGGCTCCGAAGCGAGGTGGCAAGGCGCCTGTCCCGGCAAAGAAGAAGACGGTGCGCCTCTGCTCCCTGACACCTACTCGCTCTCGTTCGATTCGTTCTGTTTTTAGTTCGATATTGATATGTTTGTTGGTGGTTACAGGTTCAGGTGACGAACCCTCTGTTCGAGAAGAGGCCGAAGCAGTTCGGCATCGGCGGCGCGCTCCCGCCCAAGAAGGACCTCCACCGCTTCGTCAAGTGGCCCAAGGTTGTGCGCATCCAGCGCCAGCGCCGCATCTTGAAGCAGCGTCTGAAGGTGCCCCCGGCGCTCCACCAGTTCACGCGCACGCTCGACAAGAACCTTGGTATACTTACTGACTAAGCCGGTGTTTCTGATGTGTTGTGCTGTTCGGTCGATGCTAAAAGCCGTACTGATGGAGCATACTGTAGTAGGGACTAGTATAGCCAGTATCCACATTGCATTGTTGCAAGAGCCTAAAATTTTAGAAGTTATCTCTCTGTTTTTAGAGTTCATTAGCCTCAATGCATTGGGTCTCTTAAGTATGCTGTGCACATGACAACCCACTGAAGTACCCATGCCTATTTCGTCACTAGTTTTAATTTTGAACATATGCCATTGGTTTAGACCTTGGAATTATCTCTGAGCTTTAAGTGGCATGCGTGGTCTGTGTTAGGAACTTAGGATCCAATGCTCTGTTTAGTGGAGGGTTATAAGCTATGAGCAGTGTTTTAGGCTGTGGAGGAAGTATTGGCACAGATGCAGAGTGGGATTCAAGTTCATATCAAATAATGCTCAATAGGTTTCATCAATCTTAATAAATTTCCATTCTCTTGGCCATTGCAATCTTGTAAGGCAACAGATTTTATTTGTCATTCTTATCTCTTCTAGTTAACAAACTTTTTAAACTAAAACCTTCATCATTATTTTAAAAGTAAATTAAACTGCTGTATGGAACTATAATATTTCATCATCCCCATTCTCGATACTTGGATATATTTTATTGTCGAAGTTGTAATGTTTGACTCTAAATGATTATCTGACTAATATTTTGAATTTGAAGTTTCCCTCAGTCTGTTTACCCTCTGACCATGGATACATAAATGTGAGGTTGCCCTGTTACCTTTTTGTTATGGCGATGACTGATCCGTACTTATGTAGCTGATCTTATGGCGTTGGTTTGAGTCCTAATATTAGCTGAATAGGTTGTTTGTCTTGTGAGGTGCTTTCCTTAGTCCTTTACTCCTACTGATTGTGTTGACTTCCCTACTGTCAAACTTATGTTTCAGCAACAAACTTGTTCAAGATGTTACTTAAGTACCGTCCTGAAGACAAAGCTGCCAAGAAGGAGAGGCTTCTAAAGAGGGCCCAGGCTGAGGCTGAAGGGAAAACTGTTGAGGCAAAGAAGCCGATAGTTGTGAAGTATGGCCTAAACCATGTTACTTACCTAATTGAGCAGGTACGTCCCCTCCTTTCCCTTTTATTGCCGGTAGGCAACTGATAGACTTGTCCAGTCATTGGACTGAACTTTGTGATAATTGAAGTGTCTATGCCTTCTTGCAGAGCAAGGCCCAGCTGGTTGTCATAGCTCATGATGTTGATCCGATTGAGCTAGTTGTGTGGCTCCCAGCCCTTTGCAGGAAAATGGAGGTTCCTTACTGCATTGTTAAGGGAAAATCTCGCCTTGGATCGGTATAATTTCTGTTGCTACCAAGTGTGTTTTAAATGTTGTCAAGTGAACATGATCTAATGATTATTTTTATAGATTGTTCACAAGAAGACTGCCTCTGTTCTGTGCCTGACCACAGTGAAGAACGAGGATAAACTTGAGTTCAGCAAGGTCCTTGAGGCTATTAAGGTTTGTTTATCTGCTTTCTGTTGTTTCTTGGTTTCCTTCTTTTCTGCTTATTTGTCCAGTAACCAGCTGAGTAATTTACCAGGCAAACTTCAACGACAAATTCGACGAGGTCAGGAAGAAGTGGGGCGGTGGTGTCATGGGCTCCAAGTCGCAGGCGAAAACCAAGGCTAGGGAAAGGCTGATCGCGAAGGAGGCTGCACAGCGGCTGACATAAGTTGTAGCCTTGTTAAACCATATCTATTGCTCATCCTTGAGTACTGTGCAAGCATACTGTGGCTGTTTGGATCTAGCTTTGAAAGTCATTTTTGTTTGTTGAGACATCTTGGAAAAGAACAGTGTAAGAATGGAGTATTTTTGTGTAATTCCAGTTAGTATCCATGATGAAGGTCTCCTTTTCTCAACGACCTGCAATGATTTTTTTTTCATATACCATCGTCGTCCTGTGACTTGAACCAGTTCTGCTTGTCAGCCATTCTAGCTAAAATTGCCTTAAACTCTTTGTTTATGTTTGCTACTTATTTGTATACAGATGCACATCATCCCACCTTGAAGTCGCCATTTTTCTATTCAAAGCTACAGTTGATCCGAACCTAAAACTAGGTCGACTTGGAATTTGGGTATATTGATACAAGTACAAGAATACCACTGCATTATGCAAGTACTTTCAGGATTATGATTGTGATCGGACGAGCCTGAATCCCTGGAAGGAGCCAGTGAGCAGGTTGCCAATTATTGGTTCCGCCCATGGAGTCCACAGCTTAGCAGCCGACGGTGTTGCCGTAGGCGTTGGACACGTAGAACATTTCGTCGGCCATGCCTTCCCTGGTGTTTGATAGCCGCCCGGATGATTTTTCTAGATCAAGAGGGCCCCTAAAAGGGGAGCCCCGGCTCCATTTCATCAAAGGAAAAGGAAAACTGGAAGCTACAAGTTCGCGAGGTTTTTAGCAACCCATTACAGATCAAAACACAAACTGCGAGCCAAACGAGAGAAGCAGTGAGAACTACACGGTTTCTTGAGGTGGGAAAACATCTGTCGCCAGCAGTGGTCTTCCCCAGTTCGCTGGCCAGAAGGGGATCATTGCTGAAGAAGCTGTGACCTGGGAGTGCCATGGTGGAGTAGCAGGCGCGAACGCAACAACTCTCGCTGATGGGAGGGAGGCCGCAAGAGAGTCCAGCAACATCACGCAGGGGTCTGCTACACCCCGGCAGAGCTGGTGTTTCTTTTAGCTTCTGAAGGACCATTTGGGTAAAGCTGTCGATCTCCGCTAGCATGTGTTGTTTGAAGAACAGCAGTCTCCACTTCTTGATTGTCCTGAGCAGGCATGTTTGGTTATCAAATATTAGAGCATTCCTACATTTCCAAATACTCCACAGCACCGCAACACAAATTGCATTTATAGTAGAATGCTTTTTATTTGAAATTCAGTACTTGGCTATAGACATGTAATTGGTTCCGATGCTAAGCTTAAAGAAAGAGGAGACAAATGACCAAATGTTAGAAGAGACAATGCAATCAAGAACAAATAATTCACCGACTCAAGCTCATTGCAGAAGACGCAGTCTACAGGCTTGTGCATTTGGCGTTTAAGCAAATTATCTCTAGTCATCAGTTTGCTATTTGCTTTTACGTGCCGTGAAGTGGCGAGACCGGTGCGTGTTGGGCGGCGCGAGGTCCATGCAAGCAAGTCCATGTCACGCACCGTGGCCCCTTATCCTGGGCAGGATACGGCGAGCACGACTGATATACAAGTGGAGTAGTAGTGGACTGCTTTGCTTGGAGAAGAGATCCGTCAAACATTTGATTATCCGGTGGAGAAATTCACGAAAGCTGCGGCGAAAGAACAACTTGTTTTGTTTGGACGCTAGATTTGCCTCTGATTTTTGGTAGACTCAAAGGATCTGCATTGAGGAGGACAACATCGATCCACTGGATCAAGCTGCAAGTTTGCAACAGCGATTGAAAAGACAGTTTGGCAAGGAACCTTGACATCAGCAGGCGGGCGATGCCCAACTTCGTGAAGTGGCCAACTGAAGTTTACTGTTTTAGAAGATATATCCTTGGCCAACGCATTATGCATGCAAAACACTCGTCAGACGACCCGGTGGGCACTGGGCTGGAAGCAACTCCAGGAAAAGATTGTTCGCCACGGGAAGGAGAAGTAGAATCTGTAACTAGCAAGACGATAGCGCGAGTAGTTCCACGACCATATTGCTAGCTAGCTGGAAAATGAATCGAGTCGTGTGCTATGGTGATGCATGATCTCTGAATCTTAATGGGCACTGTGCCGAGGAGCGCGAACTGGACAAGTTCGCCTGAATGGCCACTCAATTCAGCATCTCAATCTATGGCAGGGGTGGATAATCGGCTTTCGTCAGGCATTCCAGAGTAACCCCAGTACACGCGCGGCCACCACCGTTGGGCGTTAGGGCGTAGTGCTAACGATCTTCCATCGTCGCTGCGCATCGCCTCGTCACAACTCAGTGTGACGGACTGACTGACGGGCTCGTAAAATAATAGTCATGTATCAGTTTGAGTCGAACAATGAAAACATCCGGGAAGATCATCGCATCATGCGTGCTGCATCAGCCGTACTATTATACCGTGGAAACGGACAGATCAGAAAGATTTTCCTTAAGGATTTGCATCAGTTTCTCCGATCTCATGCGGCTGCATCGTTCTGCTTGACATGTTTGGCCTGCAACAGCTAGCATCCTGTCACAGTCATGTATTCGACTTTCCATATAGATTTGTAACGAAAAATGTTCTCCCATTGTTAACATTTTTTTCCAGAGAATTGGACCAACCTTGAATAAAATCTTCATCTCCTGCACATATGAGAAAGGGAGAGACTTAATGTACATACAACCTTTTTTTGCTGGTATCGAAAATATCCGAGTGCGTCCATGATATATTGATATTGATGTTTCCCATGGCGTTTCATTCCTTTTTTGGTTCTTCCGTCGTTGTCTCGTGGCAAGGACACACAGGTGGCACCAAACGGAACAAAACCAGCTAGCCTGCCTGCCGTATCCCATGATTGGCCAGCATCTTCTTCAGTGAAATGTGCATTACATTTGTTTTTCTTGAGTGAAATATGCGCATTACATTCGAGAGTGGGTGCGCCATGTGAAGGAGAAAGAGAGATCCACAACAACCAGCAATGGTAGGGCCTTGGAAATCTCTCGTGGACCCTAGTGGGCCATGTTTATTCGGCTACCCAACATGAATGTGACCTTTTTGCGCGCAAGGATGCGCTCCGTCTGGCCCATGTTGGCCCAGAAATGTGAGGCTCGGAAACGTTGCAGATAACACTTTCCCAACAAACACGGAGGATCAAGTGAAATGATGGTGCATATCTAACAGCTTTGTGCTTTTCTTTTGGCAAACAACTGCTTGTGCTGGTGTGTTTTCGGTTTTAGTGATCTTCACCCGACGAAAATATCTAGAGATGGACACTCTTGCTAGAGTGAACCGCTTTTCAGCAAAAAGTGTGAGGATGTTGCTGATAGCTGTTTCCTTAAAACCATTCTTAATAATAAAAATCCCAGCAACTCGTACGAAGGTATAATAATGCACACATTATGGTAACTTAGGGCTAGTTTGGGAGCTCTGTTTTCTCTAAACTGCAGTATCCAGATACTGAAGTATTAGAGTGCCCGGCGAAGGAATACTTCAGTTTCAACATACGGCATTATTTCTCAGTTTTGCCAAAAACTGTGAAGCGTTTGGAAACTATCATTTAACTATCGCTTTGACCGAGAGTGCATGGATGATTCCTTTGACCATCGATTGCTGCATGGCGCTTGCATGCATGGTTGTGCATGAGTTGCGCACGTTGAATGCTTCAGCTTCATCTAATTAGCTCCCCTATAAATGATGCTTCTAATCAACAACGAGATATTATGTTAGATCCTACTTCCTCTACTCACGGAAATCCTTCCTTCGTTGTCATAGCATCCGGCGACCGGCGATCGCGCTCAGGTCCGCCGCGCGGCCGTCGGCGAGAGCAGGTTCTTGCATTTCCCTCCTACTTTTGCTCTCATATGTGGATCATTTTGTATGCAGCTATATTCTATAGACGTACGTCTTTACTTTTCGTAATTTTATGTTGTTTCTTGATTCGGATCATGTTGATTAGTGCTTGTAAATAGCAAATCAAATACTTATTACAATCTTCAAAAATATTTATGCCGTAGATGTGATATGCAACAGGTTAGCAGGTATGTTCTAATAGCAAGCAACTATTTTCCGTAATGTGGGGAAACTTTTTGATGCGCAAACGAAGAGATGATGATGAGTTGGCCATCATCGAAGCTTTATATAGTAATGAAAAAAGCTCAGTCAACCGCACACGTATTCATACTTCCATTCTTACGGGTCATATGCACGTGAGAGAAGTTCTAGAGGGTCATGAATTGAGATGTAAAAGGGATTTTCGGATGGAAAAACATGTCTTTCATAATTTGGTAAAGTGCCTTCGAGAGAAATGTCGTCTCAGAGATACGGATTGTGTCTCTGTCGAAGAACAAGTTGCCATATTCCTATATGCTGTTTCTAAGAATGCAACCAACCGTACACTTCAAGGGCAATTTCAGCATAGTGGTGAGACTATAAGTCGGTACTTCCATATTGTGTTGAACGCACTCATGATAATTTCTGCAAGTGTAATACAGTTACCTCCAATTAATGTTCCTTCCAAAGTTGCAAGCAACCCAAAATTTATGCCATATTTTAAGGTATTATTATGCCATGTTGCTCTGTTCTTTTTTCTGCAACAAGTGTTACTTTACATTAGTCATCATAAGTTTTCACACCTTGGAGAGCTAGTTAGATCTGTTCACCGGTAGTATAAATAAGACCCTTTTGTGTAAGTTTGTATCAAACTAACTAGATAATACCCCAAGCAAAGGCGTTTGTGTAGCCCAATCGACTATATAATGTGAGGCAAATATGAATATGAGTTGTCAAAAACAGCAGATTGCATGCAAGAATGAATGAAACTAGGAACGATGGGTGCATGCATGCTTCCTGGTAGGCTACGCGCTCATGAAAACCTTGAGGTCTTGTGGTGTACGGCGTACTACGGCTGTGGCTTCGTGGATTTCTTGGACGGAGCCGGCCGCCGGGACAGGCATGCTAGGTGCGAGCTGAGGTTCGGCGTCCGGGCCATCCGACATGACAACAGCAACAGTTCGTGCGGAGGCTATGGAGCGCCAAAATCGGATCCGTGGCATACGTGTATGCTCGGATCTGGGCGAGAAACCAAGCCCTAGATGGCAGCAATGATGCAATCCAACAGAGAGAATTGCGGACTGGAATAAGATCAGAGCAAAACGTACCTTCTTTTTCACGTGATGAACCTCCTCTCTCCATGGCTGAGGAAGAGGACATGGATGAAGACGAGGGCGTCCTAGGCGACGGAGGAATAGATGCGTTCTTCGAGGAGGAAGAGATGCCTTTCTCCGTTTAGAAAAAAAGAGGTCGGGACCGAAGTCTCAGATACGGCAAAAATACTGCAGTTTTTACAATACTTCAGTTTAGAAAACCACGTTTTCCATCGGAGCCAAACAGCTTAAAGTATTCTATACTTTATTATTTCTAGAAACTGAAGTATCCTCAGAATACTTCAAAAAAACGGAGCTGCCAAACTGCCCCTTAATTGCTAATTTTTCTGTTTTATAGTGAAGTCTTGAAGGAAGCTGATACTGCGTGTACCGTCTGAATGGTGAGTCCTGTAAAAATGTTCGAGCGGTGTTTCTACTTTCCGCATCTGCTCAACCGAATGCATGCCATGGATACATGTGACTGAGCAACTTATCGAGAAGACGCCGAAAGCAAGAACGAGAACTGCAGTCACTCACTTTCCTCCAGACACGGCTGAGTCACTGCCTCATAGGCTAGTAGTAGCAGCTCACGTGCCCGCTGAATCGAGATTTCCTGCAGAAAAGAAGATGATCGAGGACGAAAGGCTAGCTAGAGATTAACGTTGTTTTCCTGCTATCTCTCTGCTGTCTAGCTCCTTGAGCAGTGCGTCGCCTCGGTCTCTGCATGTGTGCATCGACCTGCCTGCGTGCCTAGCTTCCCTCTTCGGGAACAGCTCTTTGTCTCTAGTTGTTCGCTCGAGATCAGTTCCTCGTTTCATTACCTTCTTTCTCTGGCAACACAGTCTCTTGATTGGTGGTCTGATGAAATCCTGGAGAGATTCAGATTTCCAGAGGGGCGGCAAGGTCGGAGCTTCAGAAAGGTGTCTCATTCATTCAGACTAGACAAATGAAAACTCAAGATGCACCGGGCAGATGATCATGCAAAGGTCGACAGGAATAACCCATGCTATATACCTATAGAGAAATGGCGTAATGGAACCGGCATGCAAAGGTTTCGCTATCACGTGACATACACATGGTTCGGCGTCACATCAACGACTCAAATCATATTATTAGCGCCGCGGCAGCACACGAACCCGCATCTGATCGAAAAACAAACACACGACCGGGTAGAGCTCCTGTGCCGTACCATGCCCGGCCGTACCAAGTATAGATGGGATCCTAGCTAGGCGGCATGCAAATGCAGCCAATGCTTGGCCGACTCGTCACCATCCATCCGTCTGACACCTCCAGCCCCTGCGTGTCGCCCCCTCCCGTCGCCGCCGAACAGCACGCAGCCAATCCAAACTCAGTCCGCCCGCAGCCAGCGATCTCGCAGCCCGCGCCGGCGTGGACCCGTCCGTCATATGGCGCGGCATGGACATGGGATCTCTCAACTCTCGCCTTGGCTCTCCTCTTCTCTAGGAAGATACACGCCTAGATTCGAGATTCGACCCCGCCCGGCGCTCCAGCAGCCGCGTGACCTCATTGGGTGGCCGCGCGTGCTAGCGACGCCGTGACCACTGCGATGCCGCCTGCGCCGGGGGCGATGGGACGCGGCAGGGCGGTCTGCCTTCCTGCGCCTTTGCATGCGGGCGCGAAATGGCCGTACGCGAGGCGCGGATACACCGCGGATTCGGCTGCCGGTTGGTGGATCCATGGATACACCGCGCCCATCCGCAGCAGCAAGTTACGACGGCTCAGGCCAGGTGCGTCGTGCGTTGCAGGGTTCAGATTATCGCCCGGGATACGGCGGCAGGATAACGATATCCGCCATCTTGGACGCATACGTACAGTCAGTCACACAGTATAATGTCAGTATACCACTAGCTCAAAATAGGGTAATTTATTATCTCTTGGCCGATTTTGTTCGTTTGCACTGACCGACGGACATACAGGCGTGGTTTCTTCAGTTCGCACGAGATGGGAGACCACTCTAGCTAGTCTACACTAGCAGCAAGCCAACAATGGGCAACTGGGTTCTGTTATCATAATCCTAAGGTGTTTCAACCTACCCCTAGCTAGCTAGTATCCCTAGCTACTGGTTCTTCCAAGATGATAAAACTCCAGAAAGAGGACCCTGGCCTAACCTAATGGTGCAAGATCACACTACGTACCTAGACGTGGCCCCGGAACCAATCGAGTCCGTCCATTTTGGTTCGTCTGACATGCATGCATGCCCGAAACATAGCATGTAGTACTACGTCCGAAGAAACTTCCTGCCGTTACCGATGGACCGGAGATCCATCTTGAGTTTTCATTTGTCTAGTCTGAATGATCGATCTCCGTACCTTTCAAGCTTTCATCCATGCCCATCCGATCTTCGGAAGAACAAGATGCACTTTGCTATGAATCAAGGACCTTTTCACTGTTGGCAGATATATATCTCCCTTTGCCGTTTTTCAACTCGTGGCTAGCCTTTTGGGGGTAGCTAGAGATCGAGCCGGAAGGACTCGAGAGCGTGCAGCCAATGGGAAACCTCCCAACAAGATGGGTGGGGACTGGCCGGGAGCCATCGATTTTTGATTGAACTAGAGGAGCGCTAGCTCGAGATTTACAATCAGTGCATGCATCTTTCTTCCATCATCATGCCGCAATAACAGCGCCTTCAAACGTTTGCACTTGCCACCCTTCCTGTCTAGCACGGTCGTCACACGCTTAGAGCATCTCTAACAGAGCCCTCAAAAGGCGGAACCTTAAAACCTGTTTACGGTTGGCGAACGTCGCGTTTTTTTTGGCCAAAACGACGCGCGACATAGCAGAAACGGTAAAGAAGAACCTTAAAACAGAAATATTCTGTTTAAAGGTTTTCTTATGGCACGCGTCTCTCCAACCTGTAAACCTAAAAATATATACTACTCAAATTCATCATAAATATGTCAAATTGCTCACAATTTCGACATTAGTTTAGCAAATAACATTGTTTCAGGAATCTAAGACGGCAATTAACATAGTTTTGAATCCGTATGGCCAAAAACTTGCATCCAAAATCCCACCCGCATCATCTAAAATGACCTAGACTTAGACTTCACCACCATGAACACCACCACCACTAGCACCACCATGAACACCTTCACCTTCACCACCACAACCACCACCACCATCACCACCACCATGGACACCATCACCACCACCGCTTGTTTTGATCAATACTTGCTTCCTTCGATGCAAGATCTCCCTCCTAACGATGTCATGCCACTCCAACGTGAGTTCATCCATGTCACCTCGGTTCATCATCATGATCTTGTTCTCCTCGACAAGGAGCTTGTCCACGGACTTGTTCTCCTTCGCAATGGCTCTTCTTTGCTCAATTTCGGCCTTGCGCATCCCCTCCTCCGGAGTAGTTGCCACCTCTCTTTCTTCTCTTGAGCTTTCTTCTCAGCCAATACTTGCTTTGCCTCCAATGTTTTGGCCACCATGGTCTCATTTGATTTCACCATTTGGTCAAGCTTCTCCCTCAAGCTTGTAGCCTCGGCTTGCCTCAAGATTCTTTCTTCACTAGTACAGAACGACACATCGGATACCCCTCTATGGAAATGGCAGACGTTAGGCGACGGAGAATCGCGCTTTCCGCGCGGCCAGTGCGTACAAACCTGACCTGGGCCGCGGCTGGCCCGTCATCATAGGTAACGGAGAAAGTATTAACTCCGTTACCCATAGAATTGGCAACGGTCTTAATTCTGGCTCCGTTTCGATATGTGGCTCTATAGCAACGGAGACTTTTGGGCGTCCGTTTCCAATGTGGACACGTTACATCTTGGAATTCGAAGCGAGGCGAGTAAATGCCATGGCGTAGTGGCACCGCCCACTACTCCTTGAAAACCCCAATCCTTGCTAGCTCAAGACGCCACCGAATCTGCTCTCTCTCTCTCTCTCTCTCTCTCTCGCTCGCTCGCTCCCTCCTACTGATTAGCGAAGATGCCTCACAGCAACGACACACAGGAGCACACTGAGTCGCCGCGGGACAGTCCCCCCGTCAGCGGCGAGTTCGTTGAAGGACCGACGCCGGAGACGAGCGACGACGAATACGCCAACTTCCATGATCCCACCTTGATGTTGGGCCCGCCGAAGGTTGATTCTGATGACGAGTCAACCGAAGAGGAGAAGGAGGAGGAGGAGGACGACGAGGAGGACGAGGCGGAGGCGCCGGTCCCGAAGAAGTGAGCCCCGGCGATGGAGAAGAAAGCCGCCGCCACCGCCTCCGATATGCTGCCGCCGCCGCCACCACCTCCAATGGCCCCCAATAAGCGAGGCCGTGAGAAGGACGAGGATTGTGCGGAAGCAGGGCGCAAGAAAAACAAGAAGTAGCTAGTAGTAGTTCGATAAGTTCTCTAACTGTAATTTACTTTATTATTATTAATATGTACTGCGTATGTAATGTAGTAATCACTAATATTAATAAATCCTATAAGTGGTTTTCTCCATATAGTAGAGATTAGGAAAATATTATTCCAGAGAGTAGAAGAAATTCCACAGAGTGGGCGCGTAGGTCCCACACCTCAGTGGAATAAACACAAAGGAAACGGTCCTTCTAAAGAACCATTTCCTATGTTTTTACCTATATATATGGGCGTAGAGAGCAAAACCTAACACTCGTTTCCTCACTCTGTCCCAGTATGCTAGATCTGTTCGTGGCGGCGCCTCCTGGCGTTGCGGCCATCGTCGGCGCCGTGGCGGCGCCGTCTCCGCCCAGACGACGGCTATCACGGCGAGGTCTTCGCCATCTACCCTGACACGGCGAGGTCTTCGCCATCTCCCCCGACACGGCGAGGTGTTCGCCATGTACCCCGACACGGCGAGGCCGTCGCTCTATCCGCTTCCTCTGCCTCCACCACTTCCTGATCTGCTAGATCGATCCAACGGCGACGTGAAGAAGGTATCAGATCCACATCCGGTAGTTCTATCTAGATCATTTCTTGATGTAGTTAACTTGCCTATTGTGCACTTGCAACTAGTTGTAGTTTAGCTTACTTGTTGATAGTAGTTCAGTTCACATCCGGTAGTTCTATCTAGATAATTTCTTGATGTAGTTAACTTGCCTATTGTGCACTTGCAACTAGTTGTAGTTTAGCTTACTTGTTGATAGTAGTTCAGTTCACATCCGGTAGTTCTATCTAGATAATTTTTGATGTAGTTAACTTGCCTATTGTGCACTTGCAAGTAGTTGTAGTTTAGCTAACTTGTTGAAAGTAGTTCAGTTCACATCCGGTAGTTCTATCTAGATCATTTCTTGATGTAGTTAACTTGCCTATTGTGCACTTGCAACCGGTTATAGTTTAGCTAGCTAGTCCATGTGAAAACAGGAGTCTATTTCGGTGACACTGCATAAAAAAGTCGGAGACACAGAACAAACAACGAACATTACTCAAGAGAGTAGTGTTTGTTGACTTCCCCATAATGGCCTCCAATTATATACACATGTCAGTACACACTATATACTACTGTATACTTCATATTATTGTGTTAAATTATTTGTTCTATTTAGTAGTGTCAGAACTAACATAAATCCTTATTTACATTTAGGGATATCAAGCTATTCCCTTTCAAACTCCACCATACATATCCACCGTCGCTATTGTGACATTTTGGTACACTGCATAAAATGTTTTTTTTAAGTAAGAGTGTTTTATACAGTGTCGCCGAAATGTCACATCGGTGACGTATTAGATTAGATTTCGGTGACACTGCATAAAAAATCCAGAGCCGGTGGTGGCCTCCATGGAAAGGATGATCGTTGTCAGGCATCTTATGAAGCTGCTGACATCGCAATATCTTGTTGACAAGCCGTGTGTTGGCTGCTCCGGTTCATCAATAAGAGCCACCTCAAGACATAGGTAAGATATCGTTTCAGTTTGCTTAAATTCATAGTGTATTTGTTTTAGCATATGTATTTAACAATTGTAACTCTATTTACTAATGTATAGTGTACAAAGCTTCAACATCCTTCTCTCAATAAGTTGAGATAAGAAGAGATAGCTAGAGTGACACCTGCGAGGATTGTGGAAAAGGATGTAGGGAAGAATCATATATTCTTTCCGTCCTTTGACATGATAGGCTTAGTATAGATGAAATCTGTTATCGTTTTGCCTCTTATGTTTGTCACATCTTGTGATGCAATTGTAAAGGTGAAATTGTGATGGAAATGTAAAGTTACATTGTGATATGAATGAAATCTGTTACCGTTTTAGTATTTGAGCTTGTGCTGTGAGATTTTAAGTATCTAGTGGCATTTGTAAACGTGGCATCCTGTAACTGAAATATGAGAAATGCTCAGTGCAAACGGGTGGATGGCAAACTTCGTATCTGATGAAGGAAAACTAAGGAAACGGAGGTCTGCGCACAACCGTTGCCAAATGGAGACCTCATCGGAAACGGTTTTTGGCCTCCGTTAGCGATGAAGGCCTTCACATCAGTGACAGAGACGGGGACACGGACCCTTTCTCCGTTGCGAAGGGGTTTTTGGCCCGTTTCCGATGTGTCGTTCTGTACTAGTGCTTTGGCTTTCTTGTTTCCTTCGGGCTTGTTCTTGTTCCTCTCTCCATCTTCATCTTCATCATCATGGATATGTATTTCACCCTTTTTAGTTTCTTGGTCCCTCAAATTCCATTTCTCACTATGTTGGAGAATTTTCCAACAATGGTCAAGCGTAAATGGCTTCTTCTTCGATGCGGGCATGTCCTTGCATCGTTCTCTTGCAATGCGTTCCTACAAAAATGAAACCATGTCCATGATGAACAATAGCAAACAAGGCAACATAGTGACACAATGGTAAAGTTGTAAATGTAGCTCACCCAATCGGCCTCCACTGTACCACATGGAGAAGCATTATACACTTGCTGCAAGCATCCACTCCACCGGCTACACGTTGTTTTGATCACGTCCCAACGGCCTTGGAGTGATCGGTTCTTGACGGTCGAATCGGCCACCGGCACGGGAGCGGCGGCAGAGCTAGCCCCGATCTGTCCCGGGCCAGCTGGATCTGTCGATGAGGCCGCCGCAACAGGGACGGTGACCAGGGACGGATCGGCGGAGCTCATGGCGGTGCTTGGGCCAGGAACGCGGTTGGCCGGAGTAGGGGAAGAGGATTCGGCGGTGGCGGCGGAAGGAGAGTGGTGGTTTCGCGGGCTAAATGTTCCTTCCCGTCAACGCAATGAAAGGATAGGGTTTGCCCTACGGGTCGGCGGCCAAAACCAAAGTTTCGCGGTTCCACGAGCCGAATTGCCGGGCGCTCTCAAAAACGTTTACGGGTCCGCGGATTTTAAGGGGACTGCTATGTCCGTTTTAAGGTTCCGAAACCGTCTTTGGCGGTTATTTTAAGGTTTCGTGGCTTTTGAGGGCTCTGTTAGAGATGCTCTTAGCGCAACTCCAGGCAGGGGCACTCAAAAAAAAAAATTGACCGCTTTTCAACAAATTGTTATCGTTAGGGCCGGGCGCCCTGACAAGTATCCGCAAATACTAGGGTGTGTTTGTCACATGATATGATTTGATGTATGAGGGTATCCCAACCACGTGGTTAGATAACCAAATTTTCTATTTGGTTGAGTGTGTGCAGGATGTGCTAGTTTTTTTTATGAAGGTTGGCAGAAGAGCTGCCAAATCCAATGATTAGAAAAAAGATGGTACAATGACTCAAGCTTTCATCGTCGTTTCTCAAGCTCAACTCAGCACGACGGACTGACGGTCGCGTGGATCTTACGTGATTAGCACTTAGTTATGTATCAGTTTGAGCGGGACACCGAAAATATCCGGATCATCGCAGCAGCAGCATACTGTTATACTAACACGGAAACGGCCAAGGAGAGAGATTTTCCTTAAGGGTTTGCATCATTTTTGTTCGCTCTCGTGCTGCATTGATCACCAAAAGATCTGCTTGACATGTTTGGCCTGCAACAGCTAGCATCCTGTCACAATCCTAAAAGCGCATGCTGGATGAGGCAACAAAAATATCCGAGCGCATGATATATTAATATTGATACTGATGTTTCCATGGCTTTTCATTCTTTTTTTCTTTTCCGTTCTTTCCATCGGTGTCTCGTGGCAAGGATACACAAGTGGCACCAAACGGAACAAAACCAGCTAGCCTGCCTGTCGTTTGGAAATCTCCTCGTGGAGCCTAGTGGGCCATGCCTCGTGTACCCAACATGAACTTGACCTTTTTACGTGCAAGGATGCGCTCCGTCTGGCCCATGTCGGCCTAGAAATGTGAGGTTAGCAAACGTTGCGGATATCGACTTTCCCAACAAACACGACGGAAATGATGCATATCTAACAGCATTGTGCCCATGTAAAAAAACCGCTTTGTGCTTTTTTGTTGGCAAACAACAGCTTTGCGAAAAAGTCCACCGATTTATTAATAATCATCACTAGTTGAAAGGATCGGTATGACACCTAGAGGGGGGGGGGGGTGAATAGGTGCTACTCCAATTTCAGTCTTTTTCAATTTAGGCTTGACACAAAAGGTAAATTCTCTAGATATGCAACTACGGTGAATTTACCTATATGACAAGCTAGCAACAAAGCACGAAAAATAAGGCGGTAAACAAGGATAGAGGTAACCGAAGTCAAAGCACGCGGAGACACGGATGTAATCCCGAGTTCCTCCTTTTTAGGGGAGTACGTCTCGTTTGAGAGGTGTGAACCAACACAATGGTTCAACGGCCACAAAGGCCTCACCCTCTTCTCGGTGAACCGCACCACAAAGGTTTGGTTCACTTCAACTATCGGAAACCTTCGAGGCGGAGTCTGGAGCCTTTACAACAACGACTTGGGGCACAACCCACAAAGAGTTGGGGGCTCCCAAACAGCTACATCTGTCACAAAGACAAACAAGTGAGTACAATGGGGGGCTAGGTTTTCCTAGTGGAAACCCTAGCAAATGGGCCCTCAAGTGAATGAGGGGGAAATGAAGAACGGCTTGGTGAAGATGTAGATCGGGGCCTTCTCCTTCAATCCTCCAAAGATCAACGAGTTTGGGTGGAGGGATTGGGAGATCTAGTGATTCTTGAGCTTGTAAGAATGGTGGACTTCTATTTCTGTCGAGCTAGGCTTCTTGGAGAAGAAGCAGTCTTTATATAGGGGTCCCTGAAAATCCAACCGTTATGTGCAGAAAAACTGCACAGCGGTACTACCGCTGGGACAGCGGTACTACCGCTGCCTGCTTCCCTGCGGTACCTAGTACACTGCAGAACCCAGCTGCAGCGGTACCTCGCAGAGGTACCGAAGTTGCCAGGCAGAGCGGTAGTACCGCGGCACTGCCCGGTAGTACCGCTGGGATCCTTCGATTAAAAAAGAAGGAACCCAGCGGTAGTACGAGGCAACTACCACGGGGTACCGTAACCAATACAGAGAGCAAAAACGGCCTAGCGGTACCCCTGGCGGTACCACCAGCGGTAGTACCGCTGGCTGAAGCCAGCGGTACCACACGGTACTACCGCCACGAGGAGTACCAGCTGTGCTGCAGGAGTCCCGCTCCAGGTGGAGCGGTACTACCGCTGCGACAGCGGTACTACCGGCAGACATAGAAATGCTCACTGTGCTGATTTCCAGGGTAACAAGCTCCACAAGACATAATGTAACAACAAGATATATCTGCAACTGTCAAGCGCACATTAGTCCTGATAATGTGTTGTCATTAGACTCCAAAATAGATTTAAGAGCAAGTATGCTCTTTCAATCTCCCCCTTTTTGGAGTATGATGACAACACATTAAAAAGGTTCACAAAATATAGGCGGGCTCCCCCTAACTATATGCATTAGTAGAATTTTGCGTTTGAATGCAAAATGCATATAGGTTAGGATCAACACTCCCCCTAGATTTTATAAACCGGGTAAGTTTATTGAAACAAACAATAAAGCACAACTTGCACAACGGTAAGACATGAGATAAAAGCACATAAAGTCCACATAGTCTTACAATAATTTAAGGTCCACATGTCTTACCCCATGAGTTCAACGAAAGTAAAACGAGATACAAGAGGAGCACAAGCGAACAAACACCAAATCGAGAAAACAAGCTTGTGCCCTCAACCATGCAACTCCCCCGGACAACCTAATAGAACCATCTCCCCTTGGCATCATGACACCAAAAAGGGAGAGGCATAGCTAACGTCCCAAGTGGAAGTCACTCTTCATCGGAGGAGGAGGCTGCAGCAATGTCGTCACTTTTATCGGCTGAAACTGAACCATCCTCACCACTTGCATCACCCTCCTCATCATCCTCAGCATCATCATCCTCAGAAGCTTCAGCATGAGCAGCGGAGCGACCAATCTGAGTGCGAGACCAAGGGATATCTGGCTGAGAAGAGGATGCATCATCCTGAAAATCATAGCCCACCCAAGTGCGATGGGTTTGAGCCACTCATCTTCTGCAGTAATTCTATCCTCAGATCCGGCCTTAACCGGAACGCCTAAATGCTCAAAACGCTGACGGTTGAGTTGACGCTCTTTCTTGTTCCTCTCATGTTCTTTATAGGCCCTCTTGTCAGCATCATCTATACGGCAAAAGATGGTTTTTTACAGCACCAGCCAGCCACTTCTTGAACCCTTTGTCTTGAGCATTTGCCTTGGGGGGAAGTTCAAACAAGGGATCCTCCTCATCATCATCGGAACTTTCTTGTTCAGCGGGAATAAGTGGATGAAGATGTTTCTTTATGCTCAGCTCCTTGACCTTGTGGTCGGTGGGATCCTCCTCATTGTCCAAAAGAGCCAACGGAAGCTTCTTCTTGACCCACTTGGAAATGATCAATTGCATAATGTGAGCACCAAATATAGAAGGTCGCCTTTTCATCACCACAGCATACATTTCATGCCATATGATGTCCATCACATCCAGCTTCTTGCCTTGCCCAACCATGATAGAGGATTCAAACATAAGATCAATGAGTTTGCCATGGATTTGGTCAAAGTTTCCCACACGAGGCATAACGGTGTTGCGATAGATCCGATGCATGATGTCCCAAACCTTTAGCAAATTCTTTTGGAACCCCACCATGGCACGTCCTTGGATGTACAAGTCAAAGAGAACCTCGTGCTTCATCGGATTTGAGTTATAGTTGATGCGAAAGTATTGTTGCTGAGCATCTTCATTCAACACAAACCCATTTTCAGCCAACCCAAGAAGAGCAGCAAAATCAGCCCATGTGGCCTCAAGAACCTCATCTTTTGACATCCATTTAATCCGTCTTGGCTCATCCGCGAAGAAGTGAACGGTGGCAAAGTATTGCATGACAAGGTGATCATTGAAATTCTGCTGCAGCCCAATATAGTCATAGATCCCAAACTCTTTGCAAATCTCAATAGCCTCGCCAAAATACCCAAGGTGCTTCTCCATGTGATCGGTGTCAATGCAAAACTGTTCACAAACCTTGGTCTTGTGCTTGGGAAGGACTTCATAAAAGATCTTCTCTTGAAACAGATTGTGGAACCCCGGAGTGGTGTAAGTACGGAGCTTAGGAGTGGCATAGGGGTTCATCCTTCTTTCTTTGACAAAATCCCTTGATGACATGAGTTTGAGCGACTTGCTCTGAGCAGCTCTGAGCTTTGCAGCATTTGACTTCTGACGGCGAGTGGTCTTTTCAGGCAAAACTTCAGGCTCTTCATCTTCGTCAGCTAGGTCTTTGCCTGAACGAGCACGCTTAGCAGCCCACTTGGTGTGACTCCCACTAGCCCTCTTACCAGCACCTATGATAGCATAGGAGGATAGCAGGGAGATAAGTATTGCCAAAAACATCGAGACCAAACGAAAAGAATCCAGATTGCACAGTTCTGGAAAATGCCAGTTCCAGCGGTAGTACCCCTGGTCCACCGGTAGTACCGTGGAGCGGTAGTACCGCCACGAGGGCGGTAGTACCGCTACCACCAGATCTAGCGGTTGACTTTACGGTACTTGCTCGATCTATGGAATCTTCCAACCAAACTTCGCAAGAAGGATCCTAAACTAAGCACCAACTCGTTCCTACAACTTCTACCACAAGAACTACGGAAAACCTAACTCCATTGCATCTCAACGAATCAACTAGGTTGAGAGATAGGAGAGAGAAATTACCGGAGCTCATCGTGGAGGAGAGGAGGAAGGAGATGGACCTTGAGCTTCCTCTGGCCGGAGAGGGGCTATCCAGGCCGGAGCAGGGCTCCCCGGCGAAGAATCCTGGCGGCGGCGGCAGCGGGGGGTGGTTTTCGAAGGAGAGGGTCGGGGGTGGAGGGGATAGAAAAGAAACTACCCCTCCACGCTGAAAGGACAATGATGTCGCCTAGAGGGGGGGGTGAATAGGTGATTAAAACTTTTCCGGTTTAGGCTTGCTAATTGCGGAATAAAACTAGGTGTTTAAATTAACAAGCCAACAACCTAAATAAACTAGGCTCACCTATGTGCACCAACAACTTATGCTAAGCAAGACAAGCAACAAGGTGATAGCAATATAGAATACTTCAGGCACGAAGGCTATCACAATGTAATGTGCATAAGTAAAAAGCTCGGGTATAGAAATAACCGAAGCACGCGGAGACGAGGAAGTATTCCCGAGTTCCTCCTTGAAAGGGAGTACGTCTCGTTGGAGAGGTGTGAACCGACACAACGGTTCAACAACCACAAAGGTTTCACCCTCTTCTCTGATGAACCGCACCACAAAGGTTTGGTTCACCTTCTACTATCGGTATTCCTTCGAGGCGGAATCCGGAGCCTTTCAACAACAATCCGGGGCACAACCCACAAAGAGATTGGGGGCTCCCGAACGGCTTTCAACAACAATCCGATGCACAACCCACAATGGGATTGGGGGCTCCCGAACGGCTTCAAGTGACCACACAAGGGTCCAACCACCACAAAGGCGTCTAGGGCCCGAAGACCCAAGAGTAACAAGTTCACAAGCTTTCAACTTCCACGAATCCTCGTGGAGAGCACAAACTGATGCAATGAAGCAATGGCAAGAGCACACAAAATGCTCAAGTCCTTCACTCTCAAATCCCACCACAAGCAACTAATGCTTATGGGGAGAGAAGAGAGGAAGAACAAAGAAGAACACAACAAATGGAACTCCAAGACCTAGATCGAAAGGCTTCCCCTCACTTAGAGGAGATATGGTTTGGTGGAAATGTAGATCTAGGTCTTCTCTTTCAATCCTCCAAAGATCAAAGAGTTTGGGTGGAGGGATTGGGAGATATCAAAGAAATGAGCTTGCAACAATGAAGGAGAGAGGAAAAACGAGCTCAAGAACCTAGGAAACATTGGGAAGAAGGCCCCTTAAAAAGGTGCCCAGAAATCTGCCCGTTGGGCTGTTTTTCCGCCTCGGGTCGGTACTACCGCCCCCGGCCCGGTACTACTGTCTAAAACACGCCGGAATACAGTACCGAAACTGGTTTCAGAGAGTACTACCGTCCCTGACCCGGTACTACCGCACTTTGAAAAAACAGCAGAAACACTATCACGAAAACGGCAATATCTTGGGCATCCGAACTCCGTTTTCGATGATCTTTGGCTTGTTGGAATCGTAACGAAGAGCTTTACAAGATCATGCAGAGAAACATCATAGTCCAACAATGGAGGATAAAACCAAATGGGGAAAGGTTAGACTTCTCGATAAAAGAACAACCGATAAAACCTCCAAACCAAAATCGCAATATGTTTCTCATCCGGATTCCGTTTTTGATGAACTAGAGCTTGGTATGGAGATGAACACAAGCTCTAAATTCCCACATGGATAAAAGCCAAATAAGAACCAAGAAAGATGATATGACAAATATGCAAAGGTTTGAGCTCTCACAAAGATGCGATTAAGTTACTCACTTGAGAGCCCCTCTTGATAGTACGCCATCTATCCTATAACCCGGTCTCCCACTAACACCACGAGACCGGTAAAATAGAAAACCTATCAAGATCATACCTTTGCCTTGCGCATTCCACTTGAGCTCGATGATGACGATCTTGCTCTCTCAAGTTGGAACACCTTTCTTGATTGTGCTTGCTAGCACATGCTTGATGAAGACTTCTCCAAATGCTCCCCCATACTCCATTATGGGAGGGCCTCGCAAAGCTCCGTCTTCATGTCTCCTTTGCAAGCTTCAATCAAATGATATCTTTCGAGATGGATCATATTGAGCTTGCACTTCATCTTCTCTACACATGACCATTCTTCATATAAACCCTTGAATGAGCATTGGTCATCATGTCATCTTCTAGAGTCCAACACATGAACTCCAATCATTTCCTATGGACAAGATCTACAAGTATATCTCAATGCAAACATTAGTCCATAAGGATTGTCATTAATTACCAAAACCACGCATGGGGCAACACATGCACTTTCAATCTCCCCCATTTTGGTAATTGATGACAATCCCTTTTACGAGGGTTTATATAATGAATTAAGCAACCATGCAACACAAAGAGCAAGGATGCAAGAGCAAGAAAGGCAAATGCTTAAGAACGAAACTAAAGCATAAAACCAAATCTTAAACCCTCTAAACTTCTCCCCCATTGGCATCGATTGCCGAAATGGGAGAAAAAGAAGGCCAATATATAAGAGCTCCCCCATAATGTGTGCATTTCTCATAATATGAGTGAAATCAAATGCACATATCCAATAACGAATAGTTGGAAAGGAGATCAAACTATATTGAGGATCCAAAGATTGCAAATGAATATCAAATAGAAAGATACTTCAACGAAAGAAGCAAGCAATCAAAAGATCCGAAAAATGTTCTAAATATCAAGAGGGAACTCCCCAAGGTACGTGCACAAATAGGATTTGTATTTCAATATAGTGTGCACAACATGGAATCCTCACTCCCTCCTAGATAAATTCGAACACAAGCATGCAAGAGAATATAAATGAGAAAGAGGCAAACAACTTGCAACAAATACAATCGTTTTGCAACATGAGCAAGGAGCGGCAAATAAAAGGATGGGTGTGAGATAAAGACATTTTAGGAGACTAATACAAGGATGAGCAAAATCATCAACATAGTCTTTCAAAAGTGTTGCACATAGTGCATATCATGTCTTTCACATACTCACACACCAACGGAGAAAGCAAATAGCTCCACAAGCTTATTAAGATTCAAAAGCATAACACAAAAACAAAGCTTGTGCCTTTAATTAGAAACCACCAAAGAACAAAAGCAATAAGAGGTGGTCACTAAAGAATTGGAATACCAATAAAGATGTAACTATTCTCATGTGTATAAGTTTCTAAGTAGACACAATCACGAAGATATAAGTCCACAAATAAACATGTACACACAAATAGGTACAAAGGTAAGATCATGATATCCAAGAGGAAGTCATAAATACACCAATAAGATTGCTTAAAAGCATAGCACAAAGCTCAATTTTATCTTAAAGGGATATAGATGAACTTCCAACACATACTCATCATAGCATCAAAAACTATCCACAAAGGATAAAGATAGGGATGCTCCGAGTAAGATAACAAGTATCACAAAGGCAAATGATTTTGAAAACATCAATATTGCATATGAGACATAAGTAGAAAGTGCTAGATTGACATATGGGATCGATGAATCATGAATATATTCCCCTTGATATGTAATCATCCCGGCTTACTCACATTTGCAATAAAGACGTTTTGCAAGAATCAAAAGAATTGCAACCAAAGAGATTCATGCCATGAAACAACCTACACAAGGTTGAGAGCTAGAAAAGTATGCATGAGGTAGATACTTGTTACCGAGATAGCATTGGTGATGTAGAAGATAGATGATCATCCAAGCTTGGCTCCAATAAGCACATGGTGACAACACCTTCCTTGTAGATGAGACAAGCTTCCAATGCATCTCCAAATGTACCTAAAACAAATTCAAGTACAAAATGGTACCCAAACTCATTGGGTCCAAAGTAGTTAGAGCAACTACAATACATAGGACAAACTCCACATAACTATGTGCATATAGATATGAAATTGAATTTCATGCACATCTTAGTCATTTAGGATTTGATGGAGTTTATCCTATATATTGGATCAACGAAAGTAAGCATGCCATAAGATATACATATAATAAATATGCATGCACATGACTTTCAAGAACCAAAAAGATATAATTTAGACAAAACACCAAGTAAACAACAAAGCACACACAAGTGTGACAAGAAAACAAAGTGTCCAAATTATATCAAATACCCAAATCAACACATGAGTGAAGATACCACTTTGAAAAGATACCAATGAAATCAAGATACCAAATGATGAAAATATCATCAAGGAATAAACCAAACCCTCTACACTTTTCATGATGGCACAAGTACCAAGACGAAAAATGTTTGTCTTCCAAGGAGACACGTCATCGGGATCAAATATCAAATGAAGACAACTAATGTTCAAAAAGCCTATAGGATTGCTCCCCCAAGATGTGTGCATTATTTAAGATTTTGCATTTGAATACAAAATGCACACAAATGAGATCATCACTCTCCATATATATATATATTCAAACACTAGTCATGTTCAAGAAAGGCAAGAAATTGCAATACCAATTTAAAGAACGGTGTTTTACTCAAAGTAGGATAGCTTCCCAAAGAATAGTGCATTATCAAGAAGTATGACTTTTGAATGTCAATGCACAAGAATTGGTTCATTGCTTTTCCCAACTCAAGAAAGCACAAAACAAATTTCAAGTAGAGCAATAAAGGATCCAAAAGATACAAGGAAGACAAATGAGAGTTAGATCAAAACAAATCCTTGGCAATCAAATAAGGCAATTCAAAGCAAGAGCCAAAGTGAATATGATCAATATATTTACCACAAATATGATTATCACTTGTCAAGACAAGTAATGTATGGAGATATTTCTCGGTGGTGGATTGCAAAGATATATTCAAGATCATATTCACAAAACATAAGCATATGGCAAAGGATAGGAATTAAAAGCCATGCTTAGATAGATAGAAATTCTTGATAGCTTCAAAAATCACGCAATAATGCAAAGCAACTCCAAGGAGTAGCTTGAAGCAATTGGTTTCCCAAAGAGATATATGAGAACATATTTGGGGAAGCCATACCAAGAAATTCCATCACAAACAAGATCCAACGAAAAGAGACAAGAAGCAAATGATCAAATATGGAACTTGTTTGAGCAACATGCCACAAAGGAAAAGGATAATGACAATATCAATTCTAGGTGGCAACACCTCACATATTCACATTTTCTAGGCTTGTAATATGCACATAGCTTATTACTCCCCCATAATGTGATAATCCATTTTCTTTTAAAGCAAGAGGCAAACAAAACCAACTCGAGAAATTAATGGACATAATAGAATTTGAATTTCTCATGAGCATGACATACCACATAGAGAATAGATAAGATTGATATATCATCACTAAGTGGTATTCCTCATGTACACACATTTTTGGTTTGTGAAGTGCACGAAGCATATCACTCTCCAAAAATGGAATGGTCCATTAATCTCTCAAAAGAGAGCCAACAAGGTAATATATCAAATAAAAGCAATAAGGCTCAACACAAGTAAATGGTGTGCAAACCAACATACACATACTTGATTTCTCAAGATAAGTAAGTAGAGAGCACAACACATACAAACACTAGCAAGGTACAAAACCAAACACATGCAAGGGTGCAAGCAACTTTCAATGTATATATGATTTAAATAAAAGTTACCGCAAGGAGGAAACATTGGATATGAGGTAGAACAATATAATCCAAATGACTTGGCTTGAGAGAATATAATTGATGAAGATCCCTTAATTCTTCATGATGTAGCCAAGTCTCCAATGACCTCCAACAACACCTATTGATCAAGTTTTAGCTTGTTGGTCCCCAACCAAGTTGGGTCCTAAGAGGTTAGTCACAATAGGCTTGGCAACCCAAATGGTTCTTTTCTTGACACCACTTTGAGTCCCAACATATTTGGCAAACACATTGCCAACCTTATCCTTCCAAGAGAATAAACATCATCAATATAATGGGGTTGGATAAGGTACCATTTGTGCATGAAGAAGCAAGGTGACCCTTCTCACGGCATAGGTAGCAACATCGACTTCCTCCTCTCTTCTTGGTTGGAATCTTGACTTGAGGAGGGTAGCTTGATTCTTCTTGGGAAGAGGTTGTTCTTCAACTTGAGGAACTTGAGGCTTCTTCCCTTGTTGCTTCTCACTAAGAGCCTTCTTCTTCAAAGGGCAAGATCTAACATGGTGCCCTTCAACTTTGCACTTGAAGCAAACAATCTTGGCCGAATCTTTAACTTGTTCTTGGCCCTTGTTCTTCTTGATAGACTTGGACTTGTTCTTGTTATTGGAGTTGAATCCAAGTCCACTCTTGTCATTGGGGCGTCTTTGAACACTCAACATATTGTCAAGTGTGGACTTCCCAACATGACGCTTTTCCAAGTCTTTCTTCAAAGAAGTGACTTGGGCCTTGAGCTCATTTAGTTCCTCTACATGGTTAGTATCAACAAAAACACTAGAGGAAGTAGAAGCTTCATTGTTAGAGCAACAAGGCAATGAAAGTAATTCATCACAAGATGTAGAATATTGTGAGTGGATGAATCACTAGGACTAGCACATGGCAATAAAGCATTTTAGTAGAAGTTGTGCCTTTGTCCACATGAGGCTCACAAGATGTTACCTTTGTAGAAATAGCCTCATGAGCTAACTTTAGCCTAGCATGGGATGCTAGAAGATCATCATTAGAGCTAGAAAGCTTTTCATGACTTTCTTCCAATTTCCCATACTTGCTAGATAGCAACTCAAGTTGAGCCCTTAGCTCAACATTTCCTTCAAAATAGATGCTTCACAAGAAGTGGAGTTAGTAGCACAAGCATCATTAATATTAGAAATAGAAGGAGACAATTTGGCAAGCTTATCATTCTTAGATAGTTGAGTTTGGAGTTGATCATGAGACTTGATAAGGAGAGAGTGTTCACTTTCTAAAGCCTTGTGAGCTTTGTCAAGTCTCTCTATGTCCTCACTTAGTCTAGCATTGCCAACACCAAATTCAACTTTTTCCTTTTTAAGCACTTTAATTTAGCAAGGGCATGATCTCTTTCCTTAATGATTTTAGCAATAATAAGATCATTAGACTCATCAAGAGATTCAAGTCTCTCTTCAAGAGAAGACCTAAGTTCTTCTTCTTCTTCAAGAGAAGCTTTCAAGGAAGCTATAGTAATAGAGTCATCCCTCTCAATTTGACATTTCTCATCAAATTGACTTTCCAAATCCTCAATGAATTCCCTACTCTTAGTAACATAATCAATGATTTCACATAGAGGAGGGATAGCTTTACTACCTTTGGGGAGAGCACCAAGTACCATCTCACCCATCTTGGTTAAGGATTCAAAATCAAAACCTTCTTCATGAGAATCCTCATCCTCATCATCACAATTTGGATTTGAGGTGGGAGACACCTCGGAATCCTTAGCCATAAGGCAAACATGATTAAAGAATGAAGAATTACTTGAAGCACCATTTAGGTCCATGTCTTGTTCCAACAAATGTTGGGATTCCTCTACATTGTTAGTCACAAGAAATAGAGGATATGGAAGTATTGTTTTCATGGCAACAAGACATATGAAGCATATCATCATGAGATTTAGTTAAACAACTATTACATGATATGCAAGGACTATCAACTCTAGCATGTATGACATTTGGAGTGCTAGAAGAGTTTAAGTCCAAAGATAGAACATTGCAATGAGATAGAGAAGAAGTATAATCAATAGTAAGTTCACCATCACCAATGCAATTTCTATCACCACTCACCATATCATTACCTTGTGACAAATCACATGTTGGTGAAGTGGAAGTTGTGAACTCATCACGGCCGGAAGTGGAAGGAGAACAATCATCCTCAATAATTTTGGACACATATATATCTTGAAGCTTGGTCCAAAGTTCATGAGCGTTCCGAAAAGGCATGATTGACGCAAGAACTACATCGCTCAAAACACATATAAGACCATTAGAAACTAGAGTCTCGAGATGAGAGTTTTCCTCATCCTCTAAAGATAATTCTTGAGAATCCTTTGGAGGAGAAAAACCCACATCCACAATCCTCTTAATATAATTTGGACCCATGGCCCTAAAAAGATTAAGCATGCGAATTTTCCAAACATCATAATTTGTGCCATCGAATATGAAAGTGGGATCGTGCACTAATTCCCTAAACGACATCTTTTACTCTCTAGGCGGTAAAGCCCAAAAAGAGAGCCCAGGCTCTGATACCAATTGAAAGGACAATGATGTCGCCTAGAGGGGGGGTGAATAGGCGATTAAAACTTTTCCGGTTTAGGCTTGCTAATTGCGGAATAAAACTAGGTGTTTAAATTAACAAGCCAACAACCTAAATAAACTAGGCTCACCTATGTGCACCAACAACTTATGCTAAGCAAGACAAGCAACAAGGTGATAGCAATATAGAATACTTCAAGCACGAAGGCTATCACAATGTAAAGTGCATAAGTAAAAAGCTCGGGTATAGAAATAACCGAAGCACGCGGAGACGAGGATGTATTCCCGAGTTCCTCCTTGAAAGGGAGTACGTCTCGTTGGAGAGGTGTGAACCGACACAACGGTTCAACAACCACAAAGGTTTCACCCTCTTCTCCGATGAACCGCACCACAAAGGTTTGGTTCACCTTCCACTATCGGTATTCCTTCGAGGCGGAATCCGGAGCCTTTCAACAACAATCCGGGCACAACCCACAAAGGGATTGGGGGCTCCCGAACGGCTTTCAACAACAATCCGAGGCACAACCCACAATGGATTGGGGGCTCCCGAACGGCTTCAAGTGACCACACAAGGGTCCAACCACCACAAAGGCGTCTAGGGCCCGAAGACCCAAGAGTAACAAGTTCACAAGCTTTCAACTTCCACGAATCCTCGTGGAGAGCACACCGATGCAATGAAGCAAGGCAAGAGCACAAGTGCTCAAATCCTTCACTCTCAAATCCCACCACAAGCAACTAATGCTTATGGGGGAGAAGAGAGGAAGAACAAAGAAGAACACAACAAATGGAACTCCAAGACCTAGATCGAAAGGTTCCCCTCACTTAGAGGAGATATGGTTTGGTGGAAATGTAGATCTAGGTCTTCTCCTTCAATCCTCCAAAGATCAAAGAGTTTGGGTGGAGGGATTGAGAGATATCAAAGAAATGAGCTTGCAACAATGAAGGAGAGAGGAAAAACGAGCTCAAGAACCTAGGAAACATTGGGGAAGAAGGCCCCTTAAAAAGGTGCCCAGAAATCTGCCCGTTGGGCTGTTTTTCCGCCCCGGGTCGGTACTACCGCCCCCGGCCCGGTACTACTGTCTAAAACACGCCGGAATACAGTACCGAAACTGGTTTCAGAGAGTACTACCGTCCCTGACCCGGTACTACCGCAATTTGAAAAAACAGCAGAAACACTATCACGAAAACGGCAATATCTTGGGCATCCGAACTCCGTTTTCGATGATCTTTGGCTTGTTGGAATCGTAACGAAGAGCTTTACAAGATCATGCAGAGAAACATCATAGTCCAACAATGGAGGATAAAACCAAATGGGGAAAGGTCAGACTTCTCAATAAAAGAACAACCGATAAAACCTCCAAACCAAAATCGCAATATGTTTCTCATCCGGATTCCGTTTTTGATGAACTAGAGCTTGGTATGGAGATGAACACAAGCTCTAAATTCCCACATGGATAAAAGCCAAATAAGAACCAAGAAAGATGATATGACAAATATGCAAAGGTTTGAGCTCTCCACAAAGATGCGATTAAGTTACTCACTTGAGAGCCCCTCTTGATAGTACGCCATCTATCCTATAACCCGGTCTCCCACTAACACCACGAGATCGGTAAAATAGAAAACCTATCAAGATCATACCTTTGCCTTGCGCATTCCACTTGAGCTCGATGATGACAATCTTGCTCTCTCAAGTTCGAACACATTTCTTGATTGTGCTTGCTAGCACATGCTTGATGAAGACTTCTCCAAATACTCCCCCATACACCATTATGGGAGGGCCTCGCAAAGCTCCGTCTTCATGACTCCTTTGCAAGCATCAATCAAATGATATCTTTCGAGATGGATCATATTGAGCTTGCACTTCATCTTCTCTACTCATGACCATTCTTCATATAAACCCTTGAATAGAGCATTGGTCATCATGTCATCTTCTAGAGTCCAACACATGAATTCCAAACATTTCCTATGGACAAGATCTACAAGTATATCTCAATGCAAACATTAGTCCATAAGGATTGCCATTAATTACCAAAACCACACATGGGGCAACACATGCACTTTCACACGCCCAACTTAACCTCTGGTGAAAACGCACCCAGCGGTAGTACCGCTGACCCAGCGGTAGTACCGCCCGCACTGGTACTTACGGTAGCCAGCGGTGGTACCGTTCCTGGGAAGGAACGGTAGTACCGCTGAGCTGCCGGTAGTACCGCTACCTGGTACTATTGACTTCCAGCAAAAAAATTCTGGGAAATCAACGGTAGTACCGGATACCTGGTGACTACGATACCACTCGAGGGACTGCTGTGCCTGGAAACTTCAGGCAACGGTATTACCGCGAGGGCACCGATAGTACCGGGCACTTTTGCCACGAAACTTCGACGGGTTGGTCACAAAGATTTTTGCAAAGAGAGAGATGTTTTTAAGGTGTGCGGCATTGGCTTAGGATAGAGAAAGTAACTGGGTGAAGAGAGACAACCCAAGTTTGCAAGAATCAAAGATAAAAGGCCAAACTTGGTGCTCTCCACAAAACGCAAAAGAGGTCTAAAAACCCAAATAAGATCAAATAAGATCAACTCCTCAAAAGGAGGAGGGCGGTGGCCTAGGCCCCCATGTATGAGTATATCTGGTGTGACATCGCGAAGATATATCTTGGGTTCACCGCCACTACTCGTCATTTAAGCTCATCATTCATAAAATGAACAAAATAGAGACAAAATGAGTTCTTACTATCGGCATAATGGGGGGAGGGATAGTCCAATGGATTAGGACCGCACTCCCCCTATGTCCATGCCTACACCTAAACCAAACATATAGCTAAGAAATAGGTGTGAATGCAAGATATTCAAGCGACGCTCCCCGAATCGATGATATTTAGCTCATGCCTCAAATAAGTGAACCTTGCTTCATCAAGTGGCTTCGTGAACATATCGGCAAGTTGGATCTTCGTGGGAATATAGCCAAGCTCAATGTCACCCCGGTTGATGTGATCACGAATGAAGTGATAGCGAATCTCAATATGCTTCGTTCTTGAGTGCTCCACCGGGTTGTGGCCAATCTTGATAGCACTTTCATTATCGCAAAAAGAGGCACTTTGTCACAATGGACACCGTATTCCTTTAAAGTTTGCCTCATCCACAACAATTGAGTGCAACAACTAGCGGCCGCCACATACTCGGCTTCGGTGGTGGAGAGAGATATGCAATTTTGCTTCTTAGAAGACCAACTCACCAAGGACCTACCAAGGAATTGGCAAGCTCCGGAGTTGATTTCCTATCATCCTTGCAACCGGCCCAATCCGAATCCGTGTAACCGGCAAGAGAGAAAGTTGAGCCTTTAGGATACCACAAACCAAACCTTGGGGTATGAACTAAATATCGAAAGATTCGAAGAACCGCCGTTTGGTGGCTTTCTTTGGGAGCCGCTTGGTACCTTGCACACACTCCTACACTCAACACAATATCGGGTCTAGATGCACAAAGATAAAGCAAAGAACCAATCATAGAGCGATAGAGTTTTTGATCAACATCCTTATCTTTACCCTTTGGATTAAGTTCAAGATGACACTTGGTGTCCATAGGAAACTTCTTCTCTTTAGCATTTTGCATCTTGAATCTCTTGAGCATGTCTTGGATATATTTGGCTTGAGAGATGAAGGTCCCTCCACTCAATTGTTTGATCTCAAACCAAGGAAGTACTTCAACTCTCCCATCATGGACATCTCGAACCTATCGGTCATAAGCTTTGAAAATTCATCATTAAAAGCTTTGTTAGAAGACCCAAATATGATATCATCAACATAAAGTTGGCATATGAAAAGCTCCCCTTTAACCCTCTTGGTAAAAAGAGTGGGATCGATTTGCCCCACTTCAAAGCCACGGTCTACCAATAGCTCTCTTAGGTGCTCATACCAAGCACGAGGTGCTTGTTTGAGACCATAGAGCGCCTTATCAAGTTTGTAGACATGGTTAGGGAAGTGTGGATCCTCAAATCCCGGAGGTTGCTTAACATATACCAACTCCTTTAAAGGACCATTAAGAAAAGCACTTTTCACATCCATTTGTTGCAATTTGAAATTATGATGTGATGCATATGCAAGAAGGATACGGATGGACTCAAGGCGAGCCACGGGAGCATAGGTCTCTCCAAAATCAATGCCTTCAACTTGAGAGTACCCTTGTGCTACCAATCTTGCCTTGTTCCTCACAACCATTCCATGCTCATCTTGCTTGTTCTTGAAAATCCACTTGGTGCCAATAACATTGAGGCAATCTTTTGGCTTTTCCACTAGATTCCACACTTTGTTGCGCTTGAAGTTATTGAGCTCTTCATGCATGGCTTCCAACCAATCCGGATCTTCAAGAGCTTCAAAGACTTTCTTTGGTTCCACCATAGAGATGTGGGCTTGATGTTCATTGAAATTTGCCAATTGTTTTCTAGTGGTGACCTTGTTCTTGACATTGACAATGATATTTTCTAGATGAAGACTCTTTCTTCTCCAATCCTTTTTGACTCTTGCTATACGACGGGTTTCGATATCCTCATTGATGCGAGGAATTTCCGCTTGATCATCTTGATCATTTGAGTCCCCGTCTTGACCGGAGTGTTGACCTTGATCATCTTGAAGCTCATCTTCAACAAAGGAAGGAGAGGGTTGATCTTGGTCAACTTGAGGAGGGCCTTGAACTTGTTCTTGGGTAGGTGCATCATTTGCTTCCATAGAAGGTGCAACTTCAACTTGTGATGATGGAGTCTCCACTTGAGTGGAGCTAGGACTTGCTTGAGGAGGCTCATGATGGATTTCAATGGGGCGATGGAAACCAACCCCCATTCTTCTTATTGCTTCTTGAGGTTCCTCATTATCTACATCACAAACATGAAATTGCGCCACTTGGGAGCCGTCATTCTCATCGAACCTCACATCACAAGATTCTATGACTTTCCCAACGGTCTTGTCATAGACTCTATAGGTGTGAGATTCGGCACCGTAACCAACAAAAACACCCTCTAAAGCTTTAGATTCAAATTTAGACAAACGAACACTTTTGTTCTTATAGAAACACTTACAACCAAAAACTCGGTAGTAGGAGACATTGGGCTTGTTGCCGGTGAGCATCTCATAAGATGTAAACTTCTTGCCAACACGAAAGAATAACCGGTTAGATGAGTGACACGCCGTGGAGATAGCCTCGGCCCATAAGAATAGCGGAGACTTAAACTCGCCAACATAGACCTTGCCATATCCATGAGAGTCCGGTTCTTCCTTTCGGCTACACCATTTTGTTGAGGGGTATATGCAGCGGAATATTGATGACGAATCCCCTCTTCACTAAGAAACTCATTTAAGGTGTAGTTCTTGAACTCGGAGCCATTATCACTCCTAATGACCAAAATAGGGACATTGTATTGGCGTTGAACAATATTGGAAAAGTCGATGACGGCTTGTTGGGTCTCATCCTTCGTCTTGAAGAAATAAACCCAAGTAAATCTTGAATAGTCATCAACAATCACCAAACAATATTTCTTCCCACCAAGACTAGGTTGAGGCACGGCACCAAAGAGATCAACATGAAGAAGTTCCAAAATCCTCGTTGATGAAATAATGGTCTTGCCCGGATGGGGAGAATCATGCATCTTTCCTTCAACACAAGCCCTACAAAGACGATCTCTAGAAAAAGAAACATCCTCTTTTAGTCCAAGAATGTGGCCACCCTTGTGAAGACTTTGCAAAGTTCTCATGTTGACATGGGACAAGCGGCGATGCCACAACCACCCCACGTCGGCCTTTCCGAATAGGCATATTGCTTGAGTGTTGGTAGACCCCGAAAAGTCTACCACAAACAACTCATTTTCAACATACCCAACGAACATGACCTTTAGAGTCTTGCTCCTCAAGAGTACCACCATATCAATAGTAAAATGGACATCAAAGTTCATCTTATTAAGAGCACGAACGGACATAAGATTGTAACCTAGAGACTCAACAAGCATGACATTTACAAGGGTGATATCCCTTGCAACTACCACCTTGCCGAGACTCTTTACCTCGGCCTTTGACTTGTCACCATAAGAGACGGATGAGTTATTTAGATTTGGTCTCAACTCCGTCATAATCTCCTTGCTTCCGGTCATATGACTAGTGCATCCACTATCAACCACCCATTTCGATCCACCGGAAGCATAGTCCTACAAGAAATCATTGCTTGGATTTAGGTACCCATTTCTCAATGGGTCCTCTTTGGTTAGCAACAAGAGTCTTAGGGACCCAAATAGAGTAATCAATGTAACCATCATATGGACCAACATATTGAGCATAAACATCCCCATAATAATCAACATAAAGAATATAGTTGGGGTTGTTATGCCCCGCAAAGTCACTACGAGTGGTCTTGCCCCTTGTGGCACTACCACCCGCAATGGAAGTCTCGGCTTGTGCGGGCTTGGTCTTGATCTTCTTGTTGTTGCCCACTTTCTTCTTGGGCTCGGCTACATAACCAAGACCCTCCTTCCCTTTGTGTGGTTTTTGCTCAAATAAGTAAGCAATACCCTTATCTTTACCTTTGGGAATAGAGGTCTTGGCACTAACATTTTCTTCAATAACATTTTCATGAACACGAGGAAGAATAGATATGCTAGTTGAGCTAGATTTAGAAAGTTGAGTTTGAAGTTGCTCATGAGACTTGACTAAGAGGGAGTGAGTTGTTTCCAAGGCCTTGTGAGCCTTGTCAAGCTTCTCCATATCCTCAAGAAGTCTAGCATTAGCAACCCCAAGTTCAACTTTCTCCTTTTTAAGCACTTTATATTTAGCAACGACATGATCTCTATCCTTAATGATTTTATTAATGATATCATCATTTTTAGCATCAAGAGACTCAAGTCTTTCCTCAAGAGAACATCTTTCTTCACTCTCTTCATCAAGAGAGGCATTCAAGGATGCTACGGAAGCATTCAAAGAGGCAATGGTGAGAGAATCCTCTCTCTCAATCTTACTCTTTTCTTGAAGAAGTTCTTCGGCCGCACATAGTTGTCTCATGAGAGACTCAACATGTTCCTTAGCTTCACCTTGCAAGTTAGTCATGAAAGTATCGAAAGCAACAAGTTCTTTCTTAATCACAAGACTAGATTGATCACTCATTTCATGCATAGTCTTGGGAGAAGGAGATGATACCTCGGTGACATTAGCCATGAGGCAACGAGCATTGTTGGTGGAGAAGTTCTCATTGGGGGATTCAAAGAGAGAAGATGATGAAGTTGATACAATAGCCAATGCGGCTACCTCTTTAGTAGGTGCATCTTCATCTTCGGAATCACTTGTGGCATATTCTTCTTGTGCCACCAACACAATTCTTGGTGCCTTCTTGAAGAAAGGCTTCCTTGGTCTTGCGGGCTTCTTTTGGATCAACTTTGAATGGTCCTTGGGGATGATTTTGCTCTCGGTTCTCATAAGGACACTCTCTTATGTAGTGGTTCTTGTCATGACAATTGTAGCACGTCTTCCACTTTGAGGCTAGCTCTTTCTTCCCACTTGAGTTGTTCTCTTTATCAACCTTGGCTTTAGCTTTTGCCGGGTCTTGCCAAAACTCTCTTGTGGCAAGAGCTATATGACCATTTAGAGCCGGTTCAAGATCATTTGGAGCAATGTTGCTTGGGCACGCTTCAACCTCATCAAGACATACCACCTTGGCCTTCAAAGCAAGTGAGGGGCCTTGTTTCATCCCCATGGCCCTAGCACGGCTATCTTCGGCATTCTTGGTGGCAACCTTGGAGGCTTGCACTTCTTGCATAACTTCATTTGATGTCATTTCGTTGTAGTTGTGTCTTCCTTGAATGGCCTTCACCTCGATGGGCTCGGAAGGCAAGAGAGCATTCACATACTTCCTCTTGACATAAGCATCATCCACATAGGTTGCCCCCACATCAAAGAAGGCCTTTGCAAGAGTCTTGAGTCTTCCATACATGTCTTCATGAGTCTCATTGTCAAACATGTAGAAGCCTTCGGCATCATTGCTCAAAGACTCATATCGGTTTCTCTTCATGCTTTCATTCCCAAGAAATGCAACCTCAAGACAATTCCAAGCTTCTTTGGCGGTGGTGGCATTGAGAACATAATGCTTGTCACTTTCACCCACTGAAAGTTCAATCATATGGAGTGCGGAGGCATTGAGTTGCTTTTCGGCAAATTCTCTTCTTGTCACATTGCTTGGATCCGCAACCTTGTACCCATCTTCAATGATCCTCCAAAGCTCGATAGAGGCACTGTTAATATGAGATTTCATTGAGCGTTGCCAACTAGCAAAGGCTAATGCATTAAGCTTAGGTGGAGGACCAATGGGGTTTATGCGGGTGGTGATAGGTGGGTCGATAGGGTACCATCCCGGAACGTTATGGTACTCTTCCTTCCCATCTTCATGCTTGGTAGGAGGAGGAGATGGTTTAGATCCGGAGGTGGTTTCCACCCCTTCTCATTTTCTTTTTACCCTCCTCGGAATCACCTTCATCGGAGTTAGAGATACCCTCTAGTGGGATGGTTTCCGAAACCTTGGCATTTGTGAGTTTCATGAGCATGTCACGCAACTCATCAAATTTGACATTCATGTCATTCATGGACGATGTAAATGTTGTTTCCAACGATTTGATATCGGCCATGGATGCCATGGTCTCTTTGGCCTTGGCAAGATCGGCCTCATCCTCACTTAGTGTCATACTTCTCTTAGGCGGTTAAGCCCAAAACAAGAGAGCCTAGGCTCTGATACCAATTGAAAGGATCGGTATGACACCTAGAGGGGGGGGTGAATAGGTGCTACTCCAATTTTAGTCTTTTTCAATTTAGGCTTGACACAAAAGGTAAATTCTCTAGATATGCAACTACGGTGAATTTACCTATATGACAAGCTAGCAACTAAGCACGATAAATAAGGCGGTAAACAAGGATAGAGGTAACCGAAGTCAAAGCACGCGGAGACACGGATGTAATCCCGAGTTCCTCCTTTTTAGGGGAGTACGTCTCGTTGGAGAGGTGTGAACCAACACAATGGTTCAACGGCCACAAAGGCCTCACCCTCTTCTCCGGTGAACCGCACCACAAAGGTTTGGTTCACTTCAACTATCGGAAACCTTCGAGGCGGAGTCCGGAGCCTTTACAACAACGACTTGGGGCACAACCCACAAAGGATTGGGGGCTCCCAAACAGCTACAATCTGTCACAAAGACAATCAAGTGAGTACAATGGGGGGCTAGGTTTTCCTAGTGGAAACCCTAGCAAATGGTCCCTCAAGTGAATGAGGGGGAAATGAAGAACGGCTTGGTGAAGATGTAGATCGGGGCCTTCTCCTTCAATCCTCCAAAGATCAACGAGTTTGGGTGGAGGGATTGGGAGATCTAGTGATTCTTGAGCTTGTAAGAATGGTGGACTTCTATTTCTGTCGAGCTAGGCTTCTTGGAGAAGAAGCAGTCTTTATATAGGGGTCCCTGAAAATCCAACCGTTATGTGCAGAAAAACTGCACACGGTACTACCGCTGGGACACGGTACTACCGCTGCCTGCTTCCCTGCGGTACCTAGTACATGCAGAACCCAGCTGCAGCGGTACCTCGCAGAGGTACCGAAGTTGCCAGGCAGAGCGGTAGTACCGCGGCACTGCCGGTAGTACCGCTGGGATCCTTCGATTAAAAAAGAAGGAACCCAGCGGTAGTACGAGGCAACTACCGCGGGGTACCGTAACCAATACAGAGAGCAAAAACGGCCTAGCGGTACCACCAGCGGTAGTACCGCTGGCTGAAGCCAGCGGTACCACACGGTACTACCGCCAGAGGAGTACCAGCTGTGCTGCAGGAGTCCCGCTCCAGGTGGAGCGGTACTACCGCTGCGACAGCGGTACTACCGGCAGACACATAAATGCTCACTGTGCTGATTTCCAGGGTAACAAGCTCCACAAGACATAATGTAACAACAAGATATATCTGCAACTGTCAAGCGCACATTAGTCCTGATAATGTGTTGTCATTAGACTCCAAAATAGATTTAAGAGCAAGTATGCTCTTTCACTAGTAGAGAACAAGGCAACAGTACCAGACTTATTGGGCCTTTAGTACCGGTTGTGCAACCGGTACTAAAAGGTCAGGACTAAAGGGGTACCCTTTTAGTACCGGCTGTATATACAACCGGTGCTAAAATCCCTCCACGTGGGTGAACCTGCGCGCGCACAGCTGAGGACCTTTAGTACCGGTTGATTACCAACCGGTACTAAAGGTTCCTGCTTTTTTTTGCCCCCGCTTATTTTTTTCAGGGGGTTTAGGTTTTCGGTTTTTTTCTTTTCGCCTATTTTTCGGGGTTTAGGGTTTCTGTTTTTTTCCTTTTCGCTCATTTTTCAGGGTTTCGGAGGAGATCACGTATAAAGTACTCACTACACATATAAAGTACTCATTACACATATAAAGTACTCTCGTTACATATAAAGTACTCATAATTACAATGGAGATCACCGCTAGCTTGTACATGCATGGAGGGAGTCTATTTTTCGACATAGTGGAATTCACCGAATTCATCTACGACATGCGTCAGAATGAATCCCGCCAATTCCTCCGCAATAGCTTTTACGCGGTTTTTTGGTAGGAGCTGGTTCCGCTTCCTTGACATCTTTAAAAGAAGGAGATCAAATCAGTTATGATCGAAACTAGACACAATTGATGGTAGCAAAATAAAGTTGTGTATGATGTTTACGTACCTCTCGATTTCTTACACTATTGACTCTCTCATTGACCCTCATGTGAATAAACTCGCAAACGTAGTATCCACATAGTTCCGTCCCCTGTGGTTATCGCAGACACCACTATACAAGAATTTAATTTAATCAAATAATAATCAAGAGAATGATAATGGTATTAGAAAGATACACAGACTTAGATACGTAGTAGTACTTACGTTGTTAGCCTTGAACTGTAGCTTAGCTTTCCATTCACCGCGTTTTTCTGCGATGAACTTTTTCCAAACCCTACCCGGAAAAGAAAATGAATTGAGGAGTTATTACTTATACTTTTGATATCCGGAAATGAACGAAAGAGGCCGATATAGTGCGATTGAAATTACCTCTTGAGCATTAGATGCACGCTTTTGTACTCATCTTGATCTCTCCTTAATGAGTCCCAGACTTCAACTTCTCCTTCCTCGAGTCTAATGATTAGCAGAATGAAGTGGTACCTGCGCACATTTATATACGCAGGTATTCAGAACTCATCAATTACACTTAATATCGGGAAAGCAAAATAAAATGTGTACAAGACAGTAACACTCACCCGAAGTTGTAAGAAAAAAGTATTTCCTTTTTCATACTTTGTCGCTTAAAAAATGTTAGCAAAACGTCCTCTGTGTCCTCGGGATGGTCAGGTATGGTCCGGACATGAACTTTATCCGGGTCAATGAACCCAATGTCCCAGATTCCTCCCATTCGGCATTCATGAATCTTCATTCTGCATAATAGCGTACAAAAGAATGTTGTGAGGATAATTACAAGCAATGAACGAGCTTAACTATAAATAATTAAATTACTCGAATAAATTACTTACAGACAATAGCAGCTGATGATAGATTTGTTGAGAGCAAGTTGATTGTACATCTGAAAAAGTTCGGAGAACTCAACCTGCACACCATATTGTCGGAAGTAGTGTTGTTCCTTAACTCCGGTCATGAGATAGATTTTCCCTTCTTTTGCTGCGGCCATGTACCAGTTATGCAATTTATATAACTGTGTTGTTAGAGCACTCGGATTTTCGACCAGAGGCAGCCCGAGTTCAAATTTATATTGAATTGTTATCTGCGCTATGGGGTAACCTGTGTTGCCAATGACAACTTCTCCATGCTCGATTTCCCGAGCTTCAGAAGGCACAATGAGCGGGGCGATCGATTGTGTTTCTTGTTCTCCGAGCTGGGCAACTCTTTTCCCGCACGCTTTATCTTGCTCCATCTGTGAGGAAAGTACCTTGTCAATACCTCGCTCATAGTCTGAAAGGGGCGGTGGTGGAGGGTCATATAGGTTGTCAACGGTGTGATCTTTTACCTCAGTTGGTATAGTCTTCAGAAGTTCATTTATAGGGTCCAGTCTTGCCTCCAGTCTTTCCTTTTTTTCTGTTCAAAAAAGGCTCTCGCCTCTTCACGTGTGCTCACTTCTAATTCCTCCTGAGTCATCTCACAAGCTAACTTCTCATGAGCCTTGACTTCCTTGGTTTTTTTGCACGTTTCTTGACAGGGGACGACGTGAACAACTTCCGCTTTGTCAAATTACTAGTGGGCGCAGCAGTCGGCTGACGGGACGGCGCGGGCGATGGACTCGCGGTAGGCTCCCAATCATCGGGGGAGGAGGGTGGACTTTGCTGTGGTTAATTTCTAACCGGAGGAGTCGGTGGCCTTGGCGCCGAGTCTGGAAACTTGATGTATTTCTTCTTCCATAGAACGATACCAAGTTTGACTTATCCCAATGTCTTCTCGCCTTCAGCTCTGGGAATGTCAAGATGCATTGAGTTGAATCCCGACATAACTTTCGTGACCCCGACACGAACAAATCCAAGTTGATGTGGTAAAGCATAGCCATTCGCCACCGGAAAAGTAATGTTCTTCATTGGCGCATGTAACTCACAATTTGTCTTCTCCGTGATATCATCCACGGGGTAGCGCGCCGCCGACGGTTCATCAACTGGTTCATCAACTACAGGATCTTGTAGCTGCGTGGAACCCACGCAGCTTTTCCGCTGAGATGGGCAGACATCGACTGCATGATCTTCTACTCGCAGCTGAGATTCCCTTTGCTGGGTAATTAAGGCCAGTTGCTCCTTCACATCATGCATCTGGCGTTCTAATGCAGTAAACCTCTCCGCCTCCCTCTTCTTACCTCTGCAATGTTTTCTATAAGTTGCGGCGTTTTCCGGAAACCCTTCAAGAAAACCAACCCCACCTCCTCTGCCTCGACATCGTCCCCAGTGTTCTTTATTCCCGAGGGCGAGTGAAAGCTCGTCGTCCTCTCTATCAGGAACATATTTTCCATGTCGGACTATTTCTATTGCGTCAACTAGTTTTTTGGTGACTCTTCTAATTCTTTTCTTCCATTTTCCCTGTGCAACAATCAGCCCTGTGTCTGGGTCCAACACTGCCCCATGCACGAACAGCCATAACTTGGACCTGTCGGGCCAGTCATCTGTCTGTGGAGTGATCCATTTTTGACGCAGCTCGTTTTCATAGGCTTCCCACTTAGGCACGGCAGTCTTGTAGCCACCTGAGCCCAAACGATGGAAATATTTCTTCTTCTTAGCATTCAACTTATTTTGGGTCGATCGGGCCACAGCGACGGCCGATTTCTTATACGCCACAAATTCAGGCCAGTCATCTTTTAGCTTCTCTAGATGTCCCATGAAATCTGGAGTTTTGTTCCCATATTTTCTCCACAATGTTTTCTTCCAGTTGTTGAATTGCTCGGCCATCTTGCTAAGAGTCCACTCCTTGACTTTATCCTTCCTTCTCTGTGGGAGATCTGCCGGTAGGCTGAAAGAACCCAATATCGACTCCCAAAGGGTTTCTTTAATTCTTTGCTCGACATATTTCGCGCCAATATTTTTTTTCTTCGGCTCATTCCATTCTGCAACGGTGATCGGGACCATGTCCCTTACAAGAAATCCGCATTGAGCTATATATTTAGTGGAGATTCCATCGGGTTTCTCCGGTTTGCCTTTTATGCTAACTTCGTCGATTGACAGCTTTGCACCATCCGGCAGCTTTAACCCTTGGGCCGGGCCTCGTTTACGGATTGACGTAGATCCAGAGGGCTGAAAGAAAAATATTTCGTTAATAAGTGCGCATATAAATCAATTAATGTATCTAGCTAGTGATCAACAAGACTTAATATATACCTTGCCAGAGTTCTCTACGGAGTTTTCTAACGACACTTCTTCTTCGTCGTCATCTCTGAAGTTTTGTAACTCAAGTCCCTCACCGGAGTCGTTCAAGCATTTCGTGCTGAAATCTTCGCCGTCTTCTTCGTCGGAATCTTCTCCATCGGAATTGCGTCCGGCAGCCGTAGCATATATAATTGCTTGCATCGGGTCTTCTTCCTCCAGATCTCGGATGAAGGCGGCGTCGATGATGGGGGCGTCGTCCTCCATAGCTGAATGTCACTGCAAATTTGTAATTCATAGCAAACAACATTAAATTTCTTATACACAATAATATTGCAACTAAAAATAACATTGCTTTGATAAATTTTCAAACTTTGCTAAAATTTCTTATACACTAATAAAATAACTTTGCTAGTAAAATAACAATATTGCAACTAAAATGACTTAGCAAAATTTTCAAAATTGTTAACTTTAAAAAATTGCTAAGTTTCAAAATTGCTAACTTTCAAAAATGCTAACTTTCAAAATTGCTAGAATAATAAAAATGACTTCAAACTTAGAATTTATACACATATTCACATATTTACTAGAATAAAAAAAATGAACACTACTAAAATTTACTCAACCTAAACATCAGTACTAAATAACAGTTCTAAAAAAATGAACACTACTAATCAAAAAAACAGTACTGAAAAAAAGAAGAAAAAAACTAACCTTCGTGGAGGCCGGAGCAGGGCTACGCGGCGGCCGGAGCAGGGCGTGGAGGGCGCCGGAGCAGGGGCAGCGATGGCGCGCTCGGGCCAGAGCAGAGGAGGGAGGCGGAGCAGGGGCGGAGGTCGGAGCAGAGGAGGGTGCAGGGTCGGGCGGCGATTGCGGAGCAGGGCCGGACGACGATGGCGCGCGCAGGCCGGAGCAGAGGAGGAAGGCGGAGCAGGGGCGGCGCGTCGTGGAGCGGAGCAGGGGTGGCGGAGGTCGACGCGGCTTGGGAGGAGGCGATGGCGTGGCCGCCGGCCGGAGGAGAGCTTCGGCGGAGCAGGGTCGCGTCGAGGAGGAGGCGTCGGCGGCGTCGAGGACTTGGCGATTTGGGGAGCGAGGCGTCGATCCCCTGCCACTTAACCGTTCAAAACACCTTTAGCACCGGTTGTTCTGCACAACCGGTACTAAAGGGTCTTTAGTACCGGTTGTACATAACAACCGGTACTAAAGGTCTGTTTTGGGCCGCGGCAAAATTTTGCGCGCGAATCCCGCCCCTTTAGTACCGGTTGTAGTTTACAACTGGTACTAATGGGCTTTTGATTTTTTTCTCTAGTTTATTTTTTCTTTCTTATGTTTTCTGTTTTTTATATCTATTTGGTTTCTATTTTGTTTTTTCTCTAGTTTCTTTTTCTTTAATGTATATTTAATTTAATTGTCTAAAACCTAGAGGGACAGGAGGCCGGGACCGGCACGCCTCTGGTGCTCAGCCTCCAGCCGGCGGGGACGTCGTAGCCGGGCGGGCAGGGGTAGTTCGAGGCGCAAAGCGCCTCTGCCTCCAAGTAGGTTAGAGTGGGTACGGTGGAAGCCATGAGAGAGTGATGAGGTTGCAGATATGAGTTTAGATGTGCTATGCCAATGGAGGCCATGACTACATATATATAGTGAGAAATGGCGGGAAGACGGAGGCGGGAAGCGGTGGAAAGCGCGGGAAATTGCATCTATAAAATTGCATCTATAAAATTGCTTGGAAATGCTAAAGATCTTGGAGAATGCAGAGATTGTGTTGGTAAAACTGTAACTGATTTGAAGCTTCTTGACAATACACATTGGAAATACACATTCATTATTATTACACATGCTCCTTACATAAATGTTTAATACATTCCATATAATGCATTACATAAAAGGTTTAATACATTATTACACATCACCAACATCACCAACATTATTCTACATAAACGGACTTGCTGGCTCGGAGGCCGTAGTATTAGGAGGAACAGCGGGAGGAGCCAGCCCCGTTCGCAGCCGCCTGGTTCTCGCGCGCACGTTTGCGGCGGAGGGCAAGATCCATGGAGGATGAGTCTTTCAGCGCCCAATCCAGCTCGGAAGCCTCCTTCGCCTTGAGCTGGCAGACAGTTCTGGCTCGCTGTACACGGTCGTCGTGGACGGACTGGAAGGAGGCTTCAAGGGCCTCCTGCATCTGCGGCCCGCCGCGCTCTTCCCCATGGTCGCTCCAGTCAAAGTCATCGTCGTCATCCTCCTCGTCGGGAGGGGCGGCGGCGACTGGTGGAGGTACGGCCGCGGATCCCCACGCCACCCCTGCGGCGTACGCATCTTCGTCGGAGTCAGGGACGTCGGACCACGCGCGCTCGTACGTCCTCCGCACCTCCTCCGGCACCGGAGCAGGAGGACGGTAGCAGGGCATTCCTCTCCACGCCGGGCTCGTGGACATACGGCGGGATAGGCTCCCGCGGTAGCGCCCAAGCGCGCTCTGCCGAGCACGCTCGACCTTGTCCAGAAGGCGCTGCGGCAGGCGTGGCGGATCCATCTCGTGGAGATGATGCGTTCGTGGCTAGGAATGGTGGATTAGGGTTTACCCCGTCGGCGACAATATATAAAGACCTCCAGGGCAGCCTAGGGGAGGACACGTGGCTAGGGCAGCGCTGGGGGAGGACACGTGGCTGACACGAGTCGTGACCGCAAAGCCCGACTTTAGTCCCGGTTGGTGTTACCAACCGGGACTAAAGAAGCACACGGATCGTGTGTTTCTTTCAAGCGCTTGTGAGACGTTGTATCAGGGTGTGTTTCTTTTGAGCGCTTGTGAGACGTTGGATCAGGGTGCTGTTGGATCAGCAGTATCACGACCACTTCGTGAGCCACATGACCCGGTTGGTGTTACCAACCGGGACTAAAGAAGCACACGTACCCTATATATAGCCCCCTCCCGGACATGTTCAACACTCAGTGTCTACTCATTGTAGTTCATTTTGGCAGTACACGGGTAGCAGAGAGCAAGATTTCTGAGAGGCAGGAGTTCCTAGAGCGGACGCTGAAGGTGAACCCTCCCCTCGGTCGGATCCAAGCAGCGGCAAGGATCTCTGATGATTAGCAACATCCCCAACACTTCTTCGGATGGTTGCAAATCATCAGAGACGTCTTGCCGCTGTTTGGATCGAAGGCCGATTTGCCGTCTCATGACCACGCGATGATTTGCCGATTTGCCGGTCAGAGTGGCCACTGGAGAAGGTAGGCAGGGAAACCGTATGTTTAATACATTCCATAGAATGCATTACATAAAAGGTTTAATATATTATTACTGTGAAGGGCGGAATTTCATGAAACTTATTATAATCTTCTGACATGTCTGTTGCATCAAAGCCTGAACTTGTGAGCCGTTGGATCAGGGAGTTCCTAGAGCGGAGGCTGAAGGGGAAGCCGTGTGTTTTGATCCAACTTTTTCGAGCGCTTGTAAGCCGTTGGAGTTTTTAGAACAAAAATTAGTGTTTAGATCTCTCTTCTGAGTTTTCAGGACATAGTTACATAAAAGGTTTAATACATTATTACACATCAGCAACAACATCCCTATCTAGTGTTCACTTTTTCTTCTTGTGTGTCCCTTTCTTCTGATTGCGCCGTAGCCATGGACATTCTTCATCATTTAACACGATGCTTGGGTCAGTTTTCACTTTGAAGGGCGGAATTTCATCAAACTTATTGTAATCTTCTGACATGTCTGTCTTGTCCTCCACTCCCACGATGTTTCTTTTTCCTGAAAGAACTATGTGGCGCTTTGGCTCATCGTATGATGTACCGGCTTGCTTATCTTTTTTTTTTTCGGTCTGGAAGACATGTCCTTCACATAGAAAACCTGAGCCACATCATTGGCTAGGACGAATGGCTCGGTGCGGTACGCAAGATTCTTGAGATCCACTGTAGTCATTCCGTACCGCCGGTCTATCTCTACCCCGCTTGACAGGTTGACCCATTTGCACTGAAACAAAGGGATCTTAAAAGAAGGTCCATAGTCAAGTTCCCATATCTGCTGTATGCAACCATAATATGTGTCCTTTGTCCCATCGTCGTTTGTTGCATCAAAGCGGACACCACTGTTTTGGTTAGTGCTCTTTTTGTCTTGGGTTTCCGTGTAAAATGTATTCCCATTTATCTCGTACCCTTGGAAAGTCAATATAGTCGAAGATGGTGACTTGGCCAACAAGTATAGCTCTTGTCCAACAGTGTTGTTATTAATGAGATGTGTACGCAACCAACTGCCGAAAGTATCCACGTGTTTCCCTTTAATCCAGAAGTTAGTCTCCTCCGGGTATTGGGAGCGTAAAATATCCATGTGTTTCACGATATACGGAGCCACCAATCTGGAATTTTGTAGAACTGTGTAGTGTGCTTGAGTGAAAGAATGCCCGTCCATACATTTGTTGCTTTCTTTCCTAGCGTGCCTTTTCCACGCAGTCTCCCCTCATGGCGCGATTGAGGAACACCGATCGGCTTAAGATCAGGAATAAAGTCAACACAAAACTCAATGACCTCCTCTGTTCCATAGCCCTTGGACATGCTTCCTTCTGGCCTAGCACGGTTATGAACGTATTTCTTTAAGACTCCCATGAACCTCTCAAAGGGGAACATGTTGTGTAGAAATACAGGACCGAGAATGGAAATCTCTTCGACGAGGTGAACTATGAGGTGCGTCATAATATTGAAGAAGGACGGTGGAAACACCAACTCGAAGCTGACAAGACATTGGACCACACCCGTCTGTAAACTTGGTAGAGTTGCTGGATCGATTACCTTCTGAGAAATTGCATTCAGGAATGCACATAGCTTCACAATGGGTACTCGAACGTTTTCCGGTAGAAGCCCCCTCAATGCAACCGGAAGTAATTGTGTCATAATCACGTGGCAGTCATGAGACTTCAGGTTTTGGAACTTTTTCTCTGCCATGTTTATTATTCCCTTTATATTCGACGAGTAGCCAGACGGGACCTTGATACTGCTCAGGACTTGAAAAAAGATCTCCTTCTCTTCTTTGGTAAGAGCGTAGCTGGCAGTACCTTGGTACTTCTCTGGATTCAGGTTGTCTCGTTCGTGCGTACTTTGCTGGTCCTGCCGTGCATCCGATGTATCTTTCTTCATACACGCCTAAGAAGTTTAGCAGGTTCACGCAAAGATTTTTCGTCACGTGCATCACGTCGATTGCAGAGCGAACCTCTAGGATTTTCCAATAGGGTAAATCCCAAAATATAGATTTCTTTTTCCACAAGGGTACGCGCTTGTTAGCGTCTTTCGGAACATTTAGACTGCCAGGACCCTTTCCAAATATTACTTCCAAATCCTTGACCATGCCATATATAACATCACCATCAGGGCGTGTAGGCTTCGTTCGGTTATCTGCCTCACCTTTGAAATGCTTGCCTGGCTTTCTTACGGGATGCCTGTTTGGAAGAAATCGACGATGACCAAGGTACACATTCTTGTTACCTAAATATATACTGTCAGTCTTATCTAAACAGTGCGTGCATGCATTGTATCCCTTTTTGACTGTCCTGAAATGTTACTAAGAGCAGGCCAATCATTGATGGTTACAAACAGCAACGCTCGTAGGCCAAATTCCTCCTGTTTGTACTCATCCCACACACGTACGCCTTCGTCAGACCACAACTGTAAAAGTTCGTCAACTAATGGCCTCAGATACACATCAATGTCGTTGCCGGGTTGCTTCGGGCCTTGGATAAGCACTGGCATCATAATATACTTTTGCTTCATGCACAACCAAGGAGGAAGGTTATAGATACATAGAGTCACGGGCCAGGTGCTATGACTGCTGCTCTGCTCCCCAAACGGATTCAAGCCATCTGTACTTAGACCAAACCTTAAGTTCCTTGCGTCAGCTGCAAATTCCCCAAACGCACTGTCGATGTTTCTCCACTGAGACCCATCAGCGGGGTGTCTCAGCATCTCGTCTTCCTTACGGTCTTCTTTGTGCCATCGCAACAACTTGGCATGCTCTTTGTTTCGGAACAAACGTTTCAACCGTGGTATTATAGGAGCATACCACATCACCTTCGCGGGAACCCTCTTCCTGGGGCTCGGCTCGCCCTCAACATCACCTGGGTCATCTCGCCCGATCTTATACCGCAATGCACCGCATATCGGGCATGCATTCAAATTCTCGTACTTCTCACCGCGGTAGAGGATGCAGTCATTGATGCATGCATGTATCTTCTCCACCTCTAATCCTAGAGGGCAGACAATCTTCTTTGCTTCGTATGTATTGTGCGGCAATTCATTATTCCTTGGAAGACTCTTCTTAAATATTTGTAGCAACTCCTGAAATGCCTTGTCAGATATTCCATTCTTTGCCTTCCACTGCAGCAATTCCAGGGTGGTACCCAGCTTTTTCTGGCCATCTTCACAATTTGGGTACAACAATTTTTTGTGATCCTCTAACATGCGCTCCAACTTCGACCACTCGTTTTCACTTCCGCACTTCATCTGTTCATCAAGAATGACCCGACGAAGATCATCATCATCGGACTGATCAACAATGACCTCGAGCTCAACTTCGTCTTCCCCCATTGTAGTATCACCGTGTTCAGAGAACACAGGATAGTTGTCATCATCCTCTTCTTCAGGGTCTTCCATTATTACCCCTCTTTCTCCATGCTTGGTCCAACAAAAATAATTGGGCATGAAGCCTTGTCGCAACAAGTGGGAGTGTATGGTTCTTACGCTCGGGTAATTCCTCGTATTCCGACATTCATCACATGGACAAATCATAAAACCATTCTTCAGCTTGTTTAACTTAACCACATCGAGAAAACGATGCATGCCATCAATGAACTCGGGACAGCGTCGATCACCGTACATCCATTCTCGGCTCATCTGCATTACATAAATACATCAAAAACCATTACACCAGCTAAATAATGAATAGAGATACGTGACCAAATTAATTAATACAAGTTCATCACATTAAAACCAAAGTAGAGTAGTGCCCAAATGTAATACATAGTTCTCACGAAACATACATCAATCGAAACTAACATACAACTATCTAAAGAATTTAAATCCAACAACAAATGCGATCAGAATCGCAACCAAGGTAACTATTGAACCAACAGCATAATGATACCAAGCCTCTTGACTAATGACATATTTTCTAATCTTTTTAAGCTTGAAGCGCATTGCATCCATCTTCATCTCGTGAGCAGCGACGACGTCGGCAAGCTCGACCCCGTGAGCATCAACGATGTCGGCAATCTTCAAGTCCAATACCATCTTCTCTTCCAGGCATTGGAGACGAAGATCTTCACTTATCTTCAATTTTGCTTTCAAATCGTTGTTTTCTTTTTTAAAAACTCGACAATAGGGTCGGCTGGAATTTCCGGTTCAACTACCTCCTAAATAAAAATATATCTATGTCAAGTTGGTCGTCATGATTGTTATAAACACGAAACAAAATAAATAGTTATAAAAATATACCACATCCGAATCATAGACCGGACGAGGGCCGACGGGGACGGATATCAAAACCATGACACTATACATATAAAAAACATAAGAAAATTATACAAGAAATAATTATGCATTTAAATCATATAACTAACATTTTTTAAAATAAAAGATAGAAAAAGAGGCTCACCGAGGTGGTGTCGGTGACGGAGCGGCGCGGGCGATCGACGGCGGTGAGGAAGGGGACGGGACGACACTATATAAAACCACAAATTATACTTTAATTTGAGCTCAAAATGCATATAAAACAAATGAAATCCCTAACTTAGCATTTCATCAAACATCTTGCAAGCACCACCAAAATCAAACTTGCTAAACTTGCACGAAAATGAGCTAAACTTGAAATGCCGGAAGAGAAGATGAAGTTGCTAACCCTTATATATGTAGGTGCCACCAATCTTGGAAGTTGTTGGAGAAAAAAGGGTGAATTTGAGCTTGGGAGAGCAAAGAGAGAGGGAAATGGAGTTGAATTCGAGCTCAAAATGGAGCTGGCTCGGGGTGGAAGAAGGGTTATAGTGCCCGAAACCTTTAGTACCGGTTGTTATTACCAACCGGTACTAAAGGTCTCTCCGTGGGGCCACCAACCGCGGCCGCATGTGCCGCGGGGCCTCCAACTCTTTAGTACCGGTTTGTTTTAGCAACCGATACTAAAAGGGTTGTTATTAGCAACCGGTATTAAAGGGTAGCTTTTAGTACCGGTTGCTAAAACCAACCGGTACTAAGGTCCTCGCCGCGGTGCCCCTGCTGGCACACGAACGTAACCGGTGCTAATGCTCCCTTTAGTACCGGTTTTTGTACAACCGGTACTAAAGGGGGCGCACCGTTGCCCCCTTTTCTACTAGTGCATCCACAACAATATAAAAGACCTAAAAATAATAAAAAGGTCAGTGAACCACCTAGCGACGACTACGAACACTGGAACGAGCCGAAGTCGCGTCTCTGTCCTCGCCCTCCCTCACTGGAGCAGGACAAATCTTGTCCTAGGAGAACTTATTGTAGTAGACAGACGGGAAATCGTCGTGCTAATACCCAAAGAGCTAGCGCACCAGTGCAACAACCATCGCCAAAGGTGAGAACCCTAGATAGAGAGAAACTTGACATGCAATCACACCGAAAACTGACCAGATGCTAGTGTGCTTTCTTTTTAGGATATTCACCCGACGAAAATATCCTGGAGATGAATACTCTTCCAAGAGTGGACCGCTTTTCAGCAAAAATATGAGTCTCGCCGCTTGCAGATGCTGCAGATCACAATTTCCCTAATTGTTATAAATAAAAATCCCAACAACTCGTACGACGGATACTATTGCACTCGTAATGGTAACTTCACGCTAAAAATTGTCTGTTTTACGATGTAGTCTTGAAGATGATACTACGTGTAACTTCTGATTGAATGGAGCGTCCTGTAAAAATGTTTGCGCGTGTTTCTACTTTCAGCGTCTGGTCGACCAAAGCAAGAACGAGAAGATGCCAAAGCAATAACGAGAACCGCGGTGACTTTGCTCAAGACATGGCTAGCTGAGTCACGGCCTCATCATATCATAGGCTCGTAGCGACTCACGTGCCCGCTGAATCGAGATTTGCTGCAGAAAAGGAAGAGGATCGAGGACGAAAGGCTAGCTAGAGATTAACGTTGTTTTCCTTGAGCAGTGCGACGCCTCTGTCTCTGTTGCATGCATCAACCTGCATGCCTGCCTAGCGGCTAGCTTCCCTCTTCGGGAACCGCTCTTTGTTTCTAGTTGTTCGCTCGAGATCAGTTCCTCGTTTTACTTCCTCTGGCAACAGTCTCTTCATCGGTGGCCTGATGAAATCCTGGCGAGATTCAGACTTCCAAAGCGACGGCAAAACTTGACGTAAACAAACACAGTTTAGTCTCCCGCCGCATTTGTGATGCGAGAATCATCTTCCGTGGAGAATTGCTGATGTACTTCTTCTTTTCTACTCCCTCTGTTTTTTAATATAAGATGTTTTAGCTAACTCACATGTTGACTAGGTGCACACCCAAATAAGTATACATACACACTAAAACATGTCTACATACATGTTGACACATGTGAATATGAACAAACGCTAAAACATCTTATATTTATGAACGAAGGGAGTAGTATTAACTGCTGAGGTAATTCTGACATACATGTAATCTCTCGATCGGACTAGAAAAAAATCAAGATGCATCCGCGGTTTATTTTATCGTGACCGGGCAGACGATCATGCAAAAGGAGTAACCCATGCTATGTATATACCAATATATGTATCGCTGACACAAAAATGGCGTAAGTATACCCATGCAAAAGGAGTTATTCATGCTATGTAATGTAAGTATATCTTTGACTTTTTCAAAAAAAAAGTATATCCTTGAAAGAAAAATGGAGTGATGGAACCGGCATGCAAAGGTTGTGCCATCACGTGACAGACACATGGTTCACGTCACATCAACAACTCAAATCATATTATTAGCACCCGAGACGATCGTCGTGCTAGACTTCCCGGTCGGCAAAATTTTGGTTAGATAGCCCTTCCTTCCAATAGCTGTATTGGGCGCGGCGGACGTTAAACCGCGCCCATTCGCGGTCCCAAGTATAGTTATGTCCGGCGTGGCCCAATAATCCGATCGGCGTTACCAGACCGACCTCGCCTATTTAGAGTCAGTTGGTAGTACCAGACGAACCCACCCTCCCGCCACGTCGGGTACTGACAGACGGGCAAGTGGTGTCATAGAGACAACAAAATCAAATTCATCACCCCCCCCCCCCCCCCCCCCCGATTGCCGTTCTCGTTCGTACGCAACCCATATCCCCTCGCCCTCTTCGCCATGGTGCCGCCTCATGCCACCAAAACACCCAAAGAACCCAAGACGAAGGCGGCAGGGACCACGCTCGGTGCTTGCCGGTCATGGAAGCCTCGCACAACTTTGGAGAAGCCGGAAGAAATGACCCATATGGTGTGGGAATTTGACTGGATGCGCCGGTGGTACAAAGAGTATGCCAAAGTGCACATGGGTTGCAACCAAAGCACGATCTCATATAGGTGGGGTGCTATACAAAAGATTTGCAACACATTTCACCGATGTCTTGAGAATATCCACGATAGACCCGAGAGTGGAAAGACAATGTAGGATTAAGTAAGTGCTCATCTCAAACGTGTTCAATTTGGCACGCCGGCTATATATTATGTGCATCTTTTTTGTTGCTTATCGATGCATTTGCCTTGTTCCCAGATTACATCAAGGAGGAGCTTAACTTGATGCATTGCTTAAAAAAACTCCAAAATTATGAGAAATGGAAGATCTTTTGAAAGTCGCCCAAGAAGGGTGGCCGTGGTGGCATCGTAGATGTCGATACGTCCTCATTTACCTCGGAAGACGCCCTACCAGGAACAAAAAAAGGCAAAAGCGGCTCTTACGACAGACATCAGAGAGGGTATAATCATCCATCGACAAGTTCGTCACCAATGTCTCATCGAGCTCGACCTTGAGGCGTCAAGAGAATAGGATAAGTATGTCTTCATGGAGAAAACCGACAAGAAGCTCGAGCTCGAGAAGACGAAAGTTGCGTTAAGGAAAGAGGACTTCATGATCTTGACCGCTGATATGACAAACATTGATCCGGAGGTAAAGACAATGTTTGGTGCCACCATCTTGGAAGAAATGGGCATTGCCACGGCAACGTCGGCGACATGACTCCGGCGACTACAAAACCTTCCATTTGATTTATCCTATGTATGTGTGGCGGACTTCGCGTTGTTTTGGTAGCCGAGACCTTAAATTTGTGACCGACTCTATGTGTGTTTTCATTTCCATAACTTTCAAACTGATTTTTTTAAAACAAAAATCTATTTGGAGGGCCGTATTGAGAGTGCCGCTGGAAAGAGATGCTCGCAATAGCCCGACCCATTTCACGGTGTTTTTCCAATAGCGCTCATCTGAGCACAGCCGCTGCGGCGCACGAACATCCAGCAGAATTAACGAACACGATCGAGTAGAGCTAAGCTACTCCTGCGCCGTACCATGCTCGGCCAATGCTTGGACGACTCGTCACCATCCTTCTCCGCCACCTCGAGCCCCTGCGTGTCGCCCCCTCCCGTCACCGCCGAACAGCACGCAGCCAAGCCAAACTCAGCGATCTCGCATCTCCACCGGGGCCCGCGCTTGCGTGGCATGGGTCATGGGATCTCTCAGCTCGCCTCCGCTCTCCTCTTCTCTAGGAGGAAAGATACACGCCTAGATTCGAGGCGCTGCAGCCTCATTGGGTGGCGGCGCGCGCCCGCGACGCCGTGACCACCGCGCGCCGGGGGCGGTCTGCCTCTGCCTCTGCCCCTGCCTTTGCATGCGGGCGTGATATGGTCGTACGCGAGGCGCGGATTCGGCTGCCGGTTGGTGGATCGGTACCACCCCTTGAGCTTCAGGTATGGGCCGCGCGGCCGCGCCCATCCGACGCATCCGTAGCAGCTAGCTACGACGACTCAGGGTCAGGTGCGTCGTGCGTTGCAGGGTTCAGAATCAGATAGGGAAGAACGCCAGTCGCCCGGGATACGGCGGCAGGATAAGGATATCCACCGTATTGGACTCATACGTACAGTCAGTCACACAGTATAATGTCAGTATACCACTAGCTGAAAATAGGGTAATTTCTTATCTCTTGGACGATTTTGTTCGTTTGCTCCGACGACAGACGGGCGTGGTTTCAGTTCGCACGAGATGGAGACCACTCTAGCTATTCTATATAGCAATGGGCAATTGTTGGGTTCTGTTATCATATACTAAGGTGTTTCACTCCCTAGCTAAGCTAGTACCCTAGCTACAAGCTGGTTCCAAGATAGTAAGCTCCAGATATAGGACCCTGGCCTAACCTAATGGTGCAAGATCGATCACACCACGTAGACGTGGCCCCTGAACAAATCGAGTCCGTCCATTTTGGTTCGTCCACATGCCCGGAGCTGTGCTCCGTACCAAGAAATTTCCTGCCCCGAGCAAGCTGACCTCCGTACCTTTCATATCCACATCCGATCTCTGGAAGAACAAGATGCATGAATCAAGGACCTTTTCATGTTGGCAGATGTATATCTCCCTTTGCCGTTTTTCAACTAGTGGCTTTTTGAAGGTAGAGATCGAGCAGGCCGGACTCGAGAGCTTGCAGCCAATGGGAAATCTCCCAACAAGATGGGTAGGGACTGGCCGGAGATGCGTTGCCGGGGTGGGATCCAGAAATCTACGTGGCTAACCACAGAATCATTGCATGCATCTTTCTTCCATCATCATGCCGCTTGCCGCAATAACAGCCACCATCAAATGTTTGCACTTGAAACCAGGGCCGGTCCTGAAATTTCCGGGGCCCGGGGCAAACCAAAATTTCGGGGCCCCTAATATAGATATCATAATAATATTTAAATGCATCCAAAGCAGTACATTCACTCGATATGAAGTCATTGTTGATCTCAAATGGTTTTTTCAATAATTTTAATTTTGAAAAGCTCTATTCAGTCGATGTGATAGTCACAGGACCGTAAATAAGATATGATAACCAATAATTTATACACATGTTGTAAAAACATTACATCAATTATTGAAAAATGAATAATAACAGGTATGCATCATGTATTGGAAGATAGAGATTACTGGTTAGGGAATTGTAATACGATATACCTCATACTGGTCAAATCGGTGATGTGTGTGTTGTGTGGCCACGCTTGGAGATGGAGAAGAGAGGAGCAAAACGGTCTCGACGATCAGGGGCCTGCCCGGGAATTGAAATCGTCGAGACGACTGAGGATTGCAAATTGGAAATTAAGAGAACTTTAGGAAATTATTAGCATGGTAGGTACAGAACTGCTAGCTTCTTACGGTGGCGGCGGCGGAGGGTATGGGGATCGCTCGAATTTGTGCCTGACGCGCGTTGGAACTACCAGCCGAACGGATTACGGGAAGGAGATGAGCGATCTGGTACTAGTTGCCTCTCTGGGCCACATCCATTACATCCCATACGCCTTTTTCTTCCGCTAGCTTGGTCAATACGTAGCTTTTTCTTTAGACAAGATCAATACGTAGCTAATACAATCTATACAGCAAACCTGGGAGGGGGCCCCTAGATTTTGGGGGCCCGGGGCGGCCGCACACCCTGACCCCCCTCAGGGCCGGCCCTGCTTGAAACCCTTCCCTTCTAGCATGCTCGTCAGATACTTGGCAACTCCAACGCGGCGAATTATTTGATTCGTCTTTATCCCATTCTGTCCGTTTATAGAAAAACCGCAGTCCAACACGCCGACGCAAACGGATATCTGTCAGTTTTTCTGCGCTGACCCATTTTCGGCCCAAATCTGAGCCGGGTTTGCGTCCGCGACGGACACGCTCGCGTCCGCCCCGGGGCTACTCTGGCCCGGCTGTCAGTCTCACCGAACAGACAACCACCATCTACAATGCGATGGGCGAGACCTTTAAATTGACGCGGCGAGCCGAACCCTAGCACACATACCCTGGTGCCGCCAAATCTTCCCCAGCTACGGCCCCACACCTCCCACACCCTTCCACGGCCACCGGGATGGATTCGCCACCGCCGCCACCACCTCAACACCTTCAAAAACAGATCGAGCGTGCGTGCCTGGCAGCCTCTCTCGCCGCACCACTACGTAAACCCTACCACTAAACGGGGAGAGCTGGAGGAGTCAGCAAGACCGCCTCCGGGTCCGCTCGTGCCACCAGAAGAGTTAGCCAGCCCGTCTTGGCAAGCCGAAGCGCCACCCACACACGGTCAATTTTGTTAAAATGCCGAGTTCTCCATCGCCCCACATCGGAGGAGGATCTACTGTTTAACCTAATATTAGATCAAATCTATCTTTTAGATAGAATGTAAACTCGAAATTATGTAATCTTTCAAGTCTAAATATGAAATGCATTGTTCATTTGGGAAAAAACGGACTGGGCTTACCAAATGGGGCGCCCCATTGGGTGCAGTGGCCAGGAAAGGCCGGACATGGCCAGACTACTGTCTGTATGGCAACCCAAACGAATAAAATCCGGACAGATTTTATGTCCGTTTGAGTCGACGCATTGGAGTTGCCCTTAGCTCAACTCGAGGGCATTAAAAAACCCGTTTTTGGACAAAAATTATGTCTGTTTGGTACGTCCTCACAAGTATCCACCGATATTTAAGGCAACTCCAACGCTACGATGTCCTGTATGTTTAGATTTGCTTGAGTGGCCAAGCGGACACCACTTGAACGTTAACTTGGTCATCACTTGATCTTATTCATGCTCTATCACGATCTATTGGAATACACAATTGAGTCTTCACTTGATTGCATGCTCAAAGCATTGGTCAACCATGGATCAACACATGAGTCTATCATGACATCGACTTAGAGGCATAACTTTTAAAAAATTCTTGTAATCAAACTCTCAAGATTTTGATACTTCGTGGCTTTGTTGGATTTTATACTTAGCCCAACAAATTCTGAAAATTTCATAGGCTCATTCAGTTTGGCCCATGTTGTGTACATGAAGTGGGCCGGAGTGGGTTTAAGTTTAGCCTTCATTGCTAGTTGGGACAGAGTGGGAGCAGCTTATAGGGGAAGCTCTTATACTCTCACTAAGTGAGTGCGAATGGGAGGAGTTCCCGTGCACTCCTCCTCCCCGCCCGTCTCACCACCCACGCCTTGCACATCGTGTTTCGTGAATCGAGTTCGAGTTAGTCCTCTTTTTTGTGGAAACTTAAATTTTTGCATGGTGCACCGACTGTGTGTACATGTCAACATACATGTGCATGTTTGACACGTGCACTGCTTTCTCCACTGCGTGGCGTTTGCGTTTTCTGACTAGCTCTTCAGGCTATAGAGAATAGCACAGAGGGATCAAGAACAAACCGAACACCACTTGCTTCGTGTCTCTCTACTATGTAGTTCCTTTTGCTATGCTGCTTTTAGACTTCCCCATCCCGGCGACCGCGTGCATGGCCGTCCGGGAGAGCAGACCTCCTGACGTGGGGTTACCACGGCAAATCCCAAGGTCAAGATACCTAGGGTTTCGTGAGGGAGAGAAGATAGGCGCGCTGCTAGTTCCGGACGGCTGACAAGCAGGGATTTACCCAGGTTCGGCCCCTCATTGTGAGGTAAAGACCTACATCCTGCTTGTCTGATCTTGTATTGATGATAATGGTGATGTTACATGGTGGCTGCAATGGCGAGGAGGTGAGACGTGGTCTCGCTATGTCTATGCGTGTATGTTGTGTCTCGTCTGGATCTGCCCGTGGGGTGCCTCTGCCTGGCTTTATAAAGGGAGTCTGGTAGGGTTTACATGAGTCCTAATAGACTACGTTTTCCTTGTACTACAAGTCGTGGCTTGTTGTGCTTCGTGGGCATGACAATGGTAGGGGACCCGAAGGGTACATCCCCGTCAGTAGCTCCCGAGTGTCTGGTCGATTCGAAGAATCGGGCAGAGACTAATAGCAGCATGTCGAGTAGGCATAGTCGATGCGTCAGGTATGCTGATGACCATGTGATGAACGTATTAGCATGATTTGAGAGTTGAATCATTTATGAGAAATCCAGTGTAGGTGTAAGAAAACTGATAGTACTAAATCCGATGCGGGCTAGAGAGAATCCGACTTTGAGAAATCCGGTGCGAGCTATAGAGAACCCGACTTTGAAAAATCCCGTGCGGGCTATAGAGAACCCGACTTTGAGAAATCCGTGCGGGCTATAGAGAACCCGACTTTGAGAAATCCAGTGCGGGCTATAGAGAACCCGACTTTGAGAAATCCGTGCGGGCTATAGAGAACCCGACTTTGAGAAATCCGTGCGGGCTATAGAGAACCCGACTTTGAAAAATCTGGTGCGGGCTATAGAGAACCCGACTTTGAGAATTACGTTGCACTCGAGCCGGCGGCCAGTGCACTCCCGATGGGAGTAGTCGATGAAATTTGCGCTGTCCAAGGAGGTGCTCAACTTGGGCTCAGTTTTCACGTCCTTACTGCGTTGTCTGGTGCTTTTGACTCGGTAGTACATCGAGTGCACGCCTAGCTCTCGTCGGGTGCGCACCAGCGCTCCCGATGGGAGTAGCCCCCGAGTGTCCGGTCGATTCGAAGAATCGGGCAGAGACTCATAGTCGAGACTTTATCGGGTGCAATTTGTGGAGGAGGATGTTAGTCGGAAGTGCGTCGACTGATATTTTATTTATGTTTTTTGCTATGTATTTTTGAATCGAGATTGTCTCGATTGTGCCTGCCGAGTCGGAAATACGTCGACTGATGCTTTGCGTATTTTGCCTAGGGATGGTGGCATAGTAGGCCTGGTACACTCGACGAATCGGGACCAGTTAACTGCACTTCTTTGCAAAACCTTACTAGCCTACTTCAAGTTCGAGTCCCCGGACTCGAACCCGGAACGGGCTGGTCAGGTTCGACTCAGGCCGCGGAGGTCTTACTGAGCCGACCTGCAGCATAGCTTTGCGGGTACCTAACGCGTCCGTCAGGATTTTCTTCATGTCTGTTGACACAGAAAGTTTCAGGTCAAACGCTGTACGGGCGGACCCCGGCCCAGCTCGACGGATCGGCGGGTCTCACCTTTGCACCATGTGTGCAGCATCTGAGGTATATGCGGCAGACGCAACTCGGGGGAATTATGATCGAAATTTGCAGAGGGCTAAGTAGCCGAGTTGAGTAAGCTTCGACTGTTTGTCTTGGACAACTTAATGTCCTTGATCCTAATTAATCGGGTGCGCGACAGCGCTCCCGATGGGAGTAGCCCCCGAGGCTATGTGCAACTATTTGTAGTTGGGCATACGCTCAATTTGCCTTCCTTTTGTTGTTGTCGAGTATCTTGCGAGTGCTCCAGTTTTCGCGCCTGCTGGCGTAGATATTTGTCGGGTGCGCGGCACTCGAGCCGACGGCGAGTGCCCTCCCGATGGGAGGATGAAGCCGACACAACGCGGGTGCGGCCAAGGTAAATTTTGCAACATGTACGGTGCATCCCCCGAGTGTCGGGTGCGGAGTCGACGCGGCAGACCGGAGTCGACGCGGCGGAGTTGTGCGATGGAGAGCGTCGACGCAGCGGACCGATGTCGACGTGGCGGAGTTGTGCGGCGGAGAGAGTCGACGCGACGGACCGGAGTCAACACGGCGGAGTCATGCAATGGAGGAAGGCGACGCGTCGGAGTGGAAAAGCGCCAGCCCCCGAGTGTTGGATGCAACCGAAGCAGGTTAGAATTAAAGAAATAAAATATGAAAGTGACTTAGCTGTTCATGAGTGACGGAAATCTGTAGACTGTCGAGGTCGACTCATCAAAGTGGTTGTAGAAGTTGCCGAGTTATGGACGTCGTAGTGGACGGAGTCGACGTCACGGAGTTGTGCCGCGACAGAGTTGTTGAAGGCGCCGGAGTCGCCTTATCATGTGGAGCGACGAAGTTGTTGTTTGTCGTTGATGACGAAGCACCAGCCCCCGAGCCTCGTGTGCGCGTGCATACGCCGCCATCTTCCCGAGTCGACGGTCTATCGGGTAAGCGCGGTCGAAACTGATGTCGAGTGCCAGCCCATGAGAGTACGTAGGGCAAATCCCACAGACGGCGCCAATTGACGTGGGGTTACCACGGCAAATCCCATTGGTAGGATACCTAGGGTTTCGAGAGAGGGAGAAAGATGGTGCGCTAGTAGTATCAGACGGCTGACAAGTAAGGATTTATCCAGGTTTGGCCCCTCATTGTGAGGTAAAGACCTACTCCTGTTTGTCTGATCTGTATATATATATGATTACATGGTGGCCGTAATGGCGATGAGGGTGGTGGTGAGATGCAATCTCACTAGGGCTATGCCTATCTGTTGTGTATTGTCTAGTTGTGCCGTATCCCTCCTAAAGGGTGCCCCTGCCTGGCTTTATAAATGGAGCCATGTAGGGTTTCCATGAGTTGTTGTCTTGGACTCCAAGTTGTAACTTCTTAGGCTTCTTTGGGCCGCCAGGTGGGCCTTCGGCTGGAACACACCAGGTATACTAATAGTGGGGTGCCCGGAAGGTATGCCCACGTCACTCTCCCTAACTCTGAATCACACTTGAGTCTCTCTCAAACACATACGAACTCACACACACGCACCAAGGAAGAAGAACATTCGAAGCTTTGCCCAGCACACTCTTCCTTGATGAACACAAAGACTACATTTTTCTGGTCCCCTCACGGCCTCTTTTCCATTAACCCATGCAACATATATATACACAGGAGGTGAGCACTCACGCCACTCCTCCACTAACTACTAACTCCACGATACCAGCTAATCACTAGCTGGGGCTCTCACTTTCCCCTTTTCTTTCTCTCTCCTCATCCCCTCGCTTGAGAGCTCTCCACTCTCTCCTACGCCGATCTGAAGCCCTCTCCGGCGGCGCTGCCGCTCGGAGATGGTGGAGGAGAGGTGCTAGTAGTTGTAGGATGTATAGTAGGCTTCATCCTTGTCCCGGTGTGGCGCCATGGAGTAGGTCATCGGATTCCATCGGCAGGATCTGGTGCGTCCTAGCCCAGCTGCTCTAGTTTGCTTTGCTCCGGTGGGCATGTCAGACGGAGGAGCCTGGCCGAGGCACCTCTTCTAATAAAGCCGTCTTCCTCTCTAGCTACCTGGTACGACTACCCACTAGTAGGAAAAAGCCTACCAGTGGCGCACCAAATTTGGCTATCTGTGGCGCACGGTGGTGCGCCACTAAACTTGCTGATGCATGTAAAATGCATACATGAACTTTACATTTTATTACATGTTATTCCATGTTATTTGCATCATATAAGGGTTATATTCATGATTTATATTGAGTCTTGGGGATAATTAACAACTTCCCAATTTTTCTGGAATTAACCCTGCGCTGTCAGAAAACCCCTTTTTCTATATTTTGATGTTTCAGGGACTCAAACGACGTCCAAATGACCTGAAACTTTACGGGGATCACTTTTTTGGAAGGAACGAAACGTAGGCGCAAAGGAATCGAAGAAACGGAGACCAGAAGGCCAAAAGGGGTGGGCCCATGTGGCCAGATTCCCTGACCGTGTGGGGTCCCCATCCTGGCCCTCGGGCCTCCGCTGTCGTCGATCTTTCTTCCCGAAGCTTCGTCTTGACCTAAAAATGACTATATATAGACCCCCCAGGGCTTTCGCGAAAGAGAGCGCCGCCAAAACTCAGAAATCACGAAACAGAGACCTGGAGCTGCAGATTGGAGGGGGAAAACTCCGGCGGGGCGCTGCCGAGGTGGTCTCCATCTTCCCCAACGACTTCTCCACCGTCTCCATGATGAAGGGGGAGTAGTCCACCCCCTGGACTTGGGTTTGTGGTGGTAACTTATGTATCTCTCCTCTCTTTGAGCTTCACTAATTAGTACCGTATGAGCTGCTGAACATGATTACGGTCATCTATGTAATTCCTATGGTGGATATTGTGGTATGAGATGATTTGTTATACATTTACCGTTGTGTTGGAGCTTTTATGATTTGTCATACTTTGGAGATATTCTAGGATGCATGTGATGGTTTGATTTATGCACAATGCCTTGTTTATCCTTGTCATGAGGTGATTGACACCACCAAGTGTGGATAGATGAGAGATGTGGTCATGCACACGAAATATGAATCATTGCACTAGTGTTTAGAATATTGTCCATTATGAAGTATGATGTATGTAGGTACGGGATGGCCGTGTGACAACGGCATATGTACTGAGTGACATGTGAAATACAGCCTAACATCCTTTATCTGGGGGTAAAAAGGAAGAGTATGATGTGGGAGTGACAGTAACCACGCTAGCCTTGCGAGGGGTGACCTAGCAACACAAATGAGTACTTCTTTCAACTATGTGTTTTAGGACATATAGCCGTCATAAAAGCTACCATTAAAACATGACAATTGTGTGTACTTTATCTATAACATGATAATCACCATAGATGAGAGAGAGAGGATTAAGTGAACCCATGAACCCATGTCCATTGTTCTTATAAGAGAAAACCTTTGTCTTGTCCTCTTGCATCGAAGAGGATTGGGACACTTTTACATTCTTGTTTTGTTGCATTAAACTTCCATCCATTAAATCAACCATCTTGTTCCTTAAACTTGTTTAGTGCATAATCAACTAAAACTTGTGACACTTTGTCCCTATCCCCTGGCATTAAAAAGGACTGGGCCAGGGGAGTCTGACCGGCGCCATGCCACTGCCAGGTAGGCTAGGGGAGGACACCACACATGGCCGCGCGGACGCGTTTCCACTCCGCCGCGCGTCCGCGCCGACGCATCCGTGACCCAAATTTGGGCCAGGAATGCGTCGTGGCGGACGCGCGGCGGATTGAAATCGGCCACGGTCCGCTTTTGCGTCGCCCCGTTGGGCCCTGGTTTTGGTCCAACACGACCCAACCGGACGCGTGCGGACTCGATGCGTCGCCCCGTTGGAGTCATCCTAACAAACTAATTGAACTGACCGATTCTCTCGGCTCCGACTGATCGAACCAGGCCGTGTGGCTTGGGCCTCCATGCACCTTTTCACTTCACACGACCATGCCACATCGCACAACACCACCGCTTCACGCCGCCATTGGCATCTCGCCTTGCTTGCCGCATCGCACGGCAGTCCGGCATCTCGCCTCCTCCGTGCACTCAGCCGAAGGTTCAATGACTAGCTACTCCCTAAACCATCTAAGCTACTCCCTCCGTTCCGAAATAGATGACTTCCATTTGTCTAGATACAGATGTATCTAGACTTGTTACACATCTAAATACATCCGCATGTGGACAAATGAAAGTCATCTAATTTGGAACGGAGGGAGTACATGCCAAACTCAAAACTAAACATGCATATACATGAATCAAGATTAAAGGCTAACACAAGTATTAGAGCCCAGTCTACTGTTGGTATTTAATACCCTTCTTCAACGGTTTGTTTACGCATGTGATGGTCTTTAGTTTACAACGATGCATCCAGCTGCCACGGGTACGGACGGTCGAGAGATTTTAGTCCATTCGATTATCCAAGCGATACTTCGATGATGAGAATGTGGTAAAAGGTACCGCGCAACACCACGACGTGCAGGGCACAGCTGCCACCTTTTACCATTCAGATCGCAAACTTGTCTACAGATAAATCAGTCGTGCATGCAAGTGCTGGTCTGCCGCTTTACTCGTGTAACTAACTAAACCCCTTTGTTGGTGCTCCTGATTACCTTTACTTAATCATGGAGCAAACTAAGCATTCCCTGGTTTAGGAGCAGGACGGAAAACGATAACCAACGAACCAAGAAAGCTAAGTAATAACGGCGTGTCCGAGTGTCTTCGTGTCGCTCTCCCCAGGGTATAAAGTCGGAGCTGCTATATATGTTCTCAAGCCCATCCTTTGAGCGGCGACGACGACCTGCAGGGGCGGTCCGGTGGTGAAGATTTTCTTCGGAACAAGTCTCGCGCATCTCTTTTTCGGAACTCATCATCAAAATCGGAGTTGTCTCAAGAGTCACCTGTTTGCCATAGGCCGGCATGGCCTTCACGACATCGCTTCGGTGAGGTATTCCTTGCTGATCTTCCGGTGAAGTCAGAGTCGCCACAGGGTGATGACGATGCGTGGGCAACCTCAACCACGACTCTCGCCTCAGGTGGTGTGTGCAGGGTTGGTGTGTGCAACTTGTGTGGGTAGTCAGGGTGACCGTGTGTCCTCGCGACAGTCGTGTTTCATGATGGTCAGCGAGTGTGTTTGTTTCGATTTTATGCTGGTTTCCGCTAATAAACGATCAACTTTCTTCTCATTAATTAATAAAAAATGCAAATCTTTTGACACGCTTTCAAAAGAAAAATGAAAATAAGCTTCAGATAGTATATATATGATGGGAATGCAAGTCTGCATTGCCACCAAAAAGGACAGCAGTGAGATACCTTTGTGTCGCCTCGTGTCAGCTATATATAGCCCTGGCTGGGTTTTATTTTCACGTTAACGAAAAAGAGTAAAAAAAAAAAGATGACTGTGCGATTCCCGCGCGCATGAAAAGGTGGTCGCGACGTCCGGCAATGAAAGTTTTGTCGCGTGGCTGACTCACTCACTCAGAGGTTTAGCACTAGCGTGCACAGGAGCCAACTGTTTGATTTGCCGGAGTTGTTAATAGCATGCATCACGTGCTGCTTCCTGTGCGTCCGTATAAACCGCGCCAGTGCTCCTGTGTCCGGTCCTTCGTCCTCCCCCGGCCGTCTTCACGTTCCTTGGAAACTCCAAGAGTTGGATCGAGCTCGGGACTCGGCCTTTTTTTTCTTCTTCTTCCGTAAAAACAAATTAGCTACTGTGTTTTTTCTTTCTTTCTTTCTTTGAACCCAGATCTCTCCTCTCTCTCTCTCCCTCCTTCCCTCACCTTTAGGAGAAATACACTGTAGTTTGAACAGTCTTCTTTGGCCATGAGCCCATGACTAATGAGCAACATACCACCTCTTTTTAGAAACAAAGCATAAAATGCCCAACTTTGAATTAACAAAGCTCAGGTTTACAATGTCGAATACAAGGTGTTGAGGAGAGCCTCTCACAGAGCAGAACAAGGACAATCTAAAACAAAGGGGGCTACACTACACCGGGCACCATATCCCTGCGTAAAACGGCCAGCCAGAGGGCAGGATCGGGCCACCAGCGAAGAAACCACCACAACTAGCCCAGAGCTTGACATCATCTAGGGAACCAGAAGACGAAAGATCAGAGCCTCGAGCGGTCGACGAGCACGAAGGAGAGGGAGCCGAGGAACACAGCACCGAACGGAGATCGCACCAATGCAGCGGCGAGCACCAAACCCTTGCGTATAGCAGCCAGCCACCAGAGGGGCGGGATCGGACAACACCGAGGCGGTGAGCACAAACCCTTGCGTAAAACAGCCAGCCACCAGAGGGGCGGGATCGGACCACCGTGTCCGCAGGTCATGTCTCCACCAAAGCACAGGAACAGGGCAACTTCACTTCAGATCACGAGCAGCAAAAAGGCACCAGCTTTGCACTCAAACAGCCATGGCGGGGCGAGCCCTGCTCCAAGACGATGCCTCCAAGGAGGTCACGACGCAGCAGCGACGCCACCGTCGGGTCAGCTGACCTAGGTTTTCACCCGGAGAGAACACGATGGAGGTGGGGTGGAGCCACGGTGTCGCCCCCAATAGGGAAAGCGGCTCCCACGGGCGTCGCCGACACCGGCGTCAAAGACGGCTTGAGCTTTCGCTCAGTCCGAACCCCTCCAACCCATCATCAAGGGCCACCAACTCCACCCCCCACCACGAAGGGCAGGGGAAACCATGGCCGCAACAGAGCCTCCAAAACGGATCTGGGCAAGGAACAACGCCCTCGTCGGACCTCGCAGGCACTCCACACGCCGGGATCCATGTCGTCCGTACGACCACATATCACAACCAACACCGAGTCTACCGTCCGGGGCCGCCACCCCGGCTTCCGAAACTCCACGCACCAACGAACCGAAAGGAAACACGAGTACCACCGCGACGGCCAGCCCCTACTGACCGTGACAGACGGCAACACCACCATTCGCAACCGCACCACCACGCAGGGCCTGTGGGCCTGACCCGGCAGATTGACCCAACCGCAATCCCCATGGTTGCTGCCAGAGCCAGATCTGAAGGGTGAGAGGTGGCCGGCGACGACTTCCGGTGAAGGAGAGCGGCGTGCAAACAGCCACCATGGCTGCAGGAGACGACCGCAACAGAGGTGGGCGGATGGGCGCGCACGGGCCCGGGGCCCCTGCCCCGGCCCGTGGCCAAGAGGACAGAGCACGTGCTCGCGGCCGCGCCGCCCCACCTCGTCTTCAAGCATCCCGACAAGAGCAGCAGCAGCGCCGCCGCCGCCGTTCAGATCCGCCGCCACAAGGGACGGGCCGCCCACACCCGAGAAGAACCCGAGCTCCACCGGCCGCTGCGCGAGGAGGGGGGCCTCGCCGCCGCCGTCAACCGCACGGGCTCGGCCCGGCGGTGACCGCCGGCGGCGGCGAGGGAGGGGGAGGAAGGAGGTGGGGACGCTGGGCTAGGGTTCGGTCGCCTCCGGAGTCGCCCTGGGAGCGACCCGGGAGGCAGGGCACGAAGCGTTTTTGCAGAATTTCAATCCAACATACCACCTCTCACATGCATTCATCCTTTCACGTACGTCAATGATTGTAGCAAGAAGAGAGAGCAGCTGATGATCGGCCGTTATTAATTTCGCCGTTTCCTCTGCTAGGAAAACCACCATTTGCTAACGATATACATCGAAGTTGGTTAAACCTCTAGTAGTGTAGCAATGCCTCCAAGCATATACAATCATGCATTGACCGGGACTAAGTTAAACTAGAGTTTTTAACGTTGAACGGGAAGAAACCAAGATGCCGTACACGCGTTGCAGTTGAATAACAGTAATCTGTTAGATTCAGCGTGGCTAGTTAAGGATTGCTTTACTTTAACAGTATCTAGGTGAAAACGCATCGACATTCGTTACTTAATCCAACCATGCATATAACAAAACCAGCCGTCGTGCGTACTCGTCTGGTCGTCCCTTCCGTTCATCGGCTACATAAGCTTTGAAGTCAATCTATAGCTCTCGTGATTCTTAGTGAGCTTGATCCGCCACATCGATGGCGATGTGGACGGTCGATCGGACACAGAGTAATAATCCTCGGAAGCATGATCTGATAGTGAAAGACTTAGCGAGATCGAAAATATTTACACTGCTACTGATCGACGATGAAACATGCAGGCGGTTGTTCCTTTTCATCCAAGAACTTGACAAGGATCAACGCGCGACCCACCTAGCTACGTACTTAGCTTCGCTAGCTATTAGTAGCTACGTACTAGAACAATGCAACCCTGAACTACTAGGCTACTAGCTGGGGTCAACCTGAGCTAGGTAGATGTGCATGCTCGGCTCCTCTAGGAGCATGACCTGATGAGGCCGAGGTTGAAGAGGAACTTCTCGGAGCGGGACCTGATCATGTTCCCGAGCGAGCGCCCGCCGCCGTCGCGGCCCGGAGGCGACTTGGGCGCGGCGGCGTCCTCCTTGACGAAGATTATCTCGTCGCCGATCTGCGCCCTGACGGCCTCCACGTCCTGCACCGGCACGGGCATCCCCGACGCGGTCGTCACATAGAAGACGTTCGCCGCCCGCTCGCCGCGGGTCTCCACCTCGGCGTGCGTGATCGACAGCCCGTGCTCCCGGAATATCTGAGTCACGTCGGACAGCAGCCCGACCCTGTCCGCGCAGCACAGCTCCAGCCCAAGCCCCTGCAGAGTGAGTGTAGTGCGGTGCTCAGTTGGTCAGTAGGAATGTTTTGTGTCCGAAACGAATGAACATGCAAGGTGCGTACCTCGGTGTTCCGCCGTTGGATGGCGGCCTGGAGGCAACGGCGTAGCCGCTCTCGGTCTTCGTCGGAGGCGGCGGCGCCGTCGTCGAGGTGCCTGATGTAGTACTCCTGAAAGACCAGAGGATCATTCGATGAGCATGCAGTACTGTCTCCTTAATTCTGCTCGTACAAAAAGGAAAAAAAAATCTTTGCTTCTCGTTGTTTGTTGTGTATAGGAGAGGACGAGGGAAGTCAGTCAAGTTCACACAAAACTAGGCAGGATCTCCCTCGTCACATGCCAAGATCTAACAGTATCCAGCAACGCAGGCATCTCTGCCCTCTAGTACCACTAGCGTGTACTACTGGTCAAACAGATGCGAGCGAGCAGGCATCGGAAACGGTGAAATGCATGCCGTGTACCTACTGCAGAGTGGCAGGGAAAGATGCACCGATGTAACAGTCTCATCAGCCAGCCAGAGGAGAAGGAAAAGGGCGCACCTGGTAGGCCTCCGAGCCCTCGGCGATGACGGTGCCGTGGAACACGACGTACTGCATGTCCGTCAGGGTGCACACCGTGTCGAACAGCAGCTTCGGCCGGTCCCTGCACCGCACGTTCACCAGCGTGTAACCCCTCTCGGCGCAGTCCTCCACCACGACCACCGGCAGGCTCCGTGCTCCGCCGTCCGCCGCCTCGCCGTTTCCGTCGTCGGCGCGCATCATCTGGTGCAGCCGCCGCTGGGCGTGCGGCGCCGCGGTGCGCGCCGAGATGGCGGCCCTGGCCGTCTTCTTGTCCCGGCTGCTACCCGCAGCACGTGCCGGAGCAACCGCTTCGCCTTGTCGAGCCGGTCCGGGTCCTCGATGCCGCCGCCGGTCTCGGCGTCCGTCACGTACACCAGCGCCGCCATTCGGCTGTCGTGCGTCCACACCTCGGACGCCGCGATGTTGCACCTGAGGTTGGTGAGCACCGCGAAGACCTCCGACAGGAGGCCCGGCCGGTCCCTGCCGACCAGCTCGATCACCGTCTGGGCCGCCTCCGCCTCAGCCTCGACGCCGACACACCGGTCCGTGCCCCGGAAGCTGAGGGACCCAGCTCCCAGAGACTGAAATCAAACACAACGAAATCAAACTCTCTTCTTGCCAATCACATCAACGATAGCGAATTGCAATGCCAACTGCACATTACTCTGCACTTTGCTCTGTTCTTTGGAAACGAGGACACTAGTACCATTAATTGGCAGCTACAAGCTGGGATTGTTTGCACTTCATTACCTGTTCAATTCGGTCGATGACTTGGCCGTCATAAAGCTTATTCCCTTCCTGATCAACGACATGGAACACTGCACAAAGGTGGAACCTCATCAAGATTGAAAAGATATCGCAATATTTACACCCAAACCGAAAGCAGAAAGGCACACTGGCTTCCTCCTTAATCTTTCCAAGACAGGGATGCTGCAAATAAAGGCCTTGCTCACTCACCATCCATGAACCACTCCCCATCAGAGGAAATGTAGGCCCTCTTTATGGTCAGCTTCAGATCGGTCAGTACCTGAACTACCTCCAGCAAGGTCCCATACTTGTTTGCACTGTCCACCTGCACAAACGAAGCGTGAGAAAAATACTTCCACAGAGAGATGTCTGCAAGAATTTTGCAAGAAGTGAGCAGGGCTCCGTAGCTTTACCTTGACCAAGGTTGCAGTCATGTCGGAGGCATTATCCACGGTGACCCTGTAAGTTCCCAAAGGCCAAGAAGAAGTAGCACAGTTAACAAGAGACACAGGTCAAAACTCAAAAGGAACATCGGTTTGGAACCTGGAAGGAAACAAAAACCTTGGAGGGTTCATCCTGATGACCAGCTTCTCAAACTCATCGACCATCTCGTTGCTTCGAGACCCACAGGCCATCATTGTTGCGTTTTCTTGCTTGCACACAAGAAGAGGGAAGGCAGAGCTAGCTAAAGAAAGAAGGCGGTGAGGCAAAACGAATACTTCTCCTTTGCTCCCCCAGTCCGAGCGTACTTGTGGTGGTGATGGTGGTGGCGCCCCTCCGTCCTCCTCCTCCTCCCCTGTTGCTGTTGTACTATGAAGGCTGAAGCAGCTCACCTAGTCCTAGTATATATATTTGGTTATGGACCTATGGGGGGGAGATGGAGCAAGAGAGAGAGGACATGGCTAGTTGTAGTTTGTGTTGTGTAGTTGTGTATGGGCAGTGGTTTTGGTTAGTGTCCCTTCACTGGTTTAAAGGGAGATGTTTGGGGGAAAAGACCATCCCAATGGGTGCCTTGTTCCTCTGCCTGTCCATATTAGACATGCTTGCTTGTGGATCCCAGTGTGGGGCATGTGTCCAATTTAGTCATACTTCAATTGAGTTCACCGCACAACATGACCATGTTCCTGTCTCAGAGATAAGAAAACATGTGTGTGGAATTTTTTAAGGTTGGATGAGTTTGGAGACTGAACAAATCTTGGGATGCTCCAGGTATTTAAACATTTGCCGGTGCTTCAAATTGGGCTGCTCGACGTTGATGGACGCTTAAATGTCCAATTGACAGAAGATACGGAGGAGCATGCTCTATTGACTCAGTTGAAGAAAGTGGATATAAATGCCTATATTCTGAAATTTGTCGCCAAATTTGGAAGCATCAGTTTGAATGATGGCTATTTTTTCCAGGATATCGGAATGATCATTTATTTTTTTGACCTAATGATCATTCTTCGGCTTCTTGATCATGCATTGTGCATAGCCAACTTCTATTCAATCGGCAGCAAAGCATCCATACCAAAATCGTCCTACAGAAAAAATGCCATTTTGTGCGCCGTTTAGGTTTACTTGGTTTGAATACCGTAGTGGGTGATGGGCAGATGCGAAAATGCGCAAGACTCTCGGTTGACTTTTACGTTGCTTTTTAAAAGAAAATTTGTTCTGGGTCTTGCATGTTTATCGTCTTATCGTCCAAATCAAGTCGTGCAATAGAAAACTGAGAGGCATATATACTTGCACGGCTCTTGCGCTCCTGGATCAGCACTAAAATGGGATTAGGGTGGCGATGCATTGGTGGCGTGGCATTGCAGATGCAGTCATACCTAAGTAACGGCGGAAAATCTCTACATGTTTAAATTAAGTTACAGACGAAAAGTTTGCACAAGCCCATGGCACAAACTAATAGCCAGATATTGCAAAAGGTCAAACATGGATTCCTTTTCGGGCGCCTTAGTACTTGGAGAACATGTTCTCTTTCAACACTAAAAACATATATAAAAACGACCATGTATCGACCACTTAATCTATAGGAGTATATGATAATTCAGCACAAGCATCACAGGTGTTCACTTCGTCGTGTATCGTCTCTCGGTTTCCAACCAACGTTCTGCTAAAGTTTTTTTTTTTGAAAATAGCTAAAGAAGAAATATCAACGGAGAAAAATATCTCCAGAAAGTCAGTGATTCTCTTGACGGTATCCGCCCATTGGTTTTTGATCAAACGACCTGCACAGACAGACTACTTCGTCCACAGATATACATCTTGACAGGATCAACGTGGCAAAATTGGTGAGGATGAGGAGGAGATCTAGCAACGGTCCCCAATCGTTTTATCAGTCTTCGTCTTCTCCTTCCCCATCCATGCACGCCAACAAAGTATCAGCATTACCCCTGTGAGCAGATCTTGCATGGGGTCATCTAGGATATGGCCTGCTGCTCAGATATCTTCTCTTGTTTTGGTTCATTATTTTACCTCTTGGAATTTTGGACTAAATGGTCCAGCCCATTCTCTATTTTCATAATTTTATAAATATCGGGACCTGGCTCAATTGTGTATGGCAAGAGGTGGGATTAAAATTTAGTCTCACAGTGATAATTCAGAAGGTGTTGGCTTTCCTTATAAGGGAGCCACTTTCATTTGGTGTATGAGCATGAGAAGAAGATAGCTACATGGCGCTCCTCCTCCGTCGCCGTCCATCACGACGCACTCGTCAGATTTCGGGAATGAGCCGAGCCGAGGTAGCACCTATGCTACGTGTACACGATGTTTTTATTTTGCCACACATGAATGGACGAATATGAACAGTCACACTTGAAATTGGAACAACCTTTGCACTTGTGCAAGACGAAACTAAAAGGTCTTGCCACTCCCTAGCGGGAGACGAACAGAATAGTCTCTAGGTCTGTCCAGATTCCTCTTATGGCTTGTTGTTCGCCTTCTACCGTGCATATATATAAGGTCGCTCCTCATATTTTTGACACACTACACTACACTACATACGTCTGCAAAACTGATTTCCGCCGATCAACTCTTCCCCATCCCGTTTTACGACATGCACTGCGGGACGGGGCAATAGACCTCTGAACCGCGGCTCTCGCGATTCTATACAGGAGAGGGGCGGTAAAGTTTTTGGGGAGCGTTCTCACCCGACTAGTGGCTTTCTCTAATACGGACGCGACAACAATTTCCCCAACAACAACTTCTTCCCCGACAACAATTTCCCCAACAACAACTTCTTCGCCGACATCGACGACCTCCTCGGCAACATGTTTTCATCCGTCGACGCTAACGTGTTCTATTCCTCTACAGCGTATATGATCTTATACATTCTATTTGAAATCATGCTTCAAACAATAATTTTAACAATATGTGTACATTGCTATTTGCATACTCTCTGTTAAATTTCATGACTAGTTTAATTTCTATTTTATTAGCCTTGTTTTATCTACTATTTTTATATATTAAATCATGTGAAAAATACTCATATATCCAACAATACCCATTTCAGTTTGCACTTTATTCCTCGGTTAATATTCAGTTCTGCTTTCGATTTTTTTAGCAATTATTCGTCAGCATCAATTTTCTCTTTATGTTCCTAGTTGAGAATTTATATCTCTCCTCCATTGGTTGCTCAACTGGATTAGTGGGCTGGGTGACCTTGGTGATTTTACTTTTGTGTTTGATCCGGCGGTGGATTAGTTAAGCTAGCCTAGCTATGCTACTATGCCGTCGACTCGTTGGCTTGATATCTAGTGCAAATTTTGCACAAATGCCGGTCGTACCAATTTGACCGATGTCTTAAAATCGTACTACGAAAGCGTCATGTTTTTTTCTTTTTGAATCGTACAAGAAGGGGTTGGCGCGCTTTGGTGCGTCCGAGAGTATTATTGCGGTTATCAATACATGACATTGCTGATCTGAGTAAAGGTTTTGATCGGGTACAAATTCATACCATTTTCAGAAAAATGTTGCACTATTGGTGTAGCACCTGTAGTATAAATTGTATAATACAAAGTAACAATTTTGAATTTGTTAATCTCTACCTGATTTGATGTAACCAATCAAGGTTTCCAGGTGGAGCAACCAGGGAGCTCTATTTATAGGCAGCTTAGATATTGAATGGATAAGGCGTAGCATCCATGTTCGTTATTTAAGGAAAGGGTTATTTTATGGACATCAAAAGAATTTGAGCTATTATATTTGTGAGGAATCATGCAATTTCCCTTGTGAGCAATGAGGGAGACACTTACAGTAAAATTCGCATTCTACCATGACTTGTTTTCGTGGTAGAATGATACTTTTTCGTCGCCAAACATTTTTTAACAATGAAAGTAAACTGCGGTGGAAGGTGCGTGGTAGATTGATCTACCACGGTTCACCAAAATCCATGTTAGGTGTGTTTGCATGCCCCCACAAAACAATTTGCATGGTACATGCACACAATGTACGTGTGCAAACACACTTAAGTTCAATGTTATGCCATCATCTATTATGTCACAATTATAAACCGTGGTAGATATCAGGCCCCTAAGATATGTTTAAGTTAACTGGGCCGGCTCATTCAAATTAGTGGGGCAGCCATATTATGTTAGTTGATTTAGCCCGTTATCAGAAGAAAAAATATAGTTAAGATGATGCCCAATTAAGTTCTGTGTAAATTGTGGCCCATCACTATTGTAGCCCACTAACCATAAAAATGCACGGCCAAACCTTAGTCCCGGTAGGGTTTGAGCCCATTGTCGACATGGTACTGGTTCTGAAAAATGTTCATCCCACTCTTATATATGTTATTATTGTCCACTACTATACTATTATTGGACCACATGTTGCGGTACTAATGGTCGACATATTGCGATACTAATGACCCCACGTCCGTTGTAGATGGTGCACATCTACCATGGGTTTTTCGGAGTTTTGAGGTTCGTGGTAGATGCTCGTGAAGGTTGCTGACAAGGATCAACGTGATCCAATAGGGTTTTTAGGCCCGATCTTTCACGGCGAACCAAGAACATCAACGTTGGACTAGATCAAGATCAATCCCACGCACGCGGCAAACAACAGATCAAAAGATCAGCAATCAAAAACCAGCAACACCTCGATACGGCGACCCATTTGGGACGAACCTCACGATAACTCTATCTCGAAATTCTTGTCTAAGGATACATGGCGGCTGCCGAACCCATTATATGGGTGACTCAAAACCTAACTCGGTTGGACAGGCCCAAACCGAACCTAACACAAACTCAAACCGGTTGAACCCAAACATGGTTCGAACCAACTAAAATAAAACACTCGGAATAAAATAAAAGGACTATGTGGTGCGCTTCAATCTACACGTCATGCCTCTAGCTCGGTGGGTCCTGAAGTGGGCATCACCTCATCCTCGAAAGGAACCTCAAAGCAGAATTGTCCAATCTTCAGAATATATGGAGGTGGTGCGATGTTAGGAATAATGGACACTGGTGCAATGGTAGAAATAGGTATCCTCCCCGCATCATTCCCCCCAACTTGAGAGGAAACTGTCCTCGGTTTCAGCTTGACACTTGGAACCTTCTTCTTCACAGCGACGACATTCACTTTGATATCCTTGTCACATATAGGCTGCAGCACATGAAGCTTCCCTTTATTCCACAAGGAATAAACATTGGTACGCCCATTATGAACAGAATGTCGAGCAAACTGCCACGGTCGACCTAACAACACGTGACATGCATCCATAGGTAACACATCGCAAACCTCTCTATTGGAACGAATTATACAACCACTCAACAGCAGCCTCGCTATTGGAACGACGCCATGTAGGAGCAGGGTCTGTAGCTTGGCGTCGTTTGAGTTGTTGCTCCGCACGCTCAGCTTGGTGCACAAGGTCCTGAATATCATAATGGGGAACCATCTCCACACGATCTTGCACCTCAATATTCGGCCCATAAAAGAACCGAGACATAGTGGCCTCCGGGTCCTCATGTGTTCCTGTACGTATCATGAGCAACTCCATCTCCTTATAATATTCATCCACTGATTTATTACCTTGAGTGAGTCGCTGCAACTTATTATGCATATCTCTCTTATAGTGCTCACGAACAAAACGACGTCGCATGATATCTTTCATACCTGTCCACGTCGTTGGCCTTGTACGCATACGCAGAATTTGACTCCACCAAATTAGCACATAACCGGTGAATTCAACTGCAGCAAGTTGGAGTCTCTTCTCCTCAGCATAATTGTGGGAAGCAAAAATTTGATCCATACGCATCTCCCACTCCAGATAATCCTCAGGTCCGCGGTCACCGGAGAACGTGGGGATGGACAATTTGATACGTCCCAAACCACCGTCATCAACGGGAACACGAAGAGCATGACCAACATGGTCACGTGCTTGTGGCTGCACTTGACGAGCACCTGCAGGACGAGCATCAAACGCACGTTGTGGTGGTGCATACTTAGCGGCATCCGTGAGTTCATCATTATTGGGTGCCACTAGTCGACGATCTTGATTTTCAGCAGCGCGGCGTTGCATCACGCTGTCGGGCTGTGCAGCAGGAGGGGGCTGCAGGGGTGCATGGGCAGGAGCATCGCCGAAGGCATCAATCCGGGTAGCCAACCGTGCAATTTGCGCCGTCAACGCCGCATGACTCTGCCGAATATAGTCGCAGGTACTATCAAAACCAGACCGGACATTGGGAGCTAAATCTTCAGCGAAGGTTGGTGGCACAAGCTCCTACGGTTTCTCCACAGTAGCATCCGAATTTTTCTCCATTACCCGAGTTCATCATCTTCAGCAAAAATCAGCAGATCGGAACTCTGAAATTGGTCTGTGCGTCGCTCGCAGAAACACCAGATCGCCGGAACACAGAGTCTGTCGATGGTCGTGCGACAAGACGAGTCGCTGCAGCTAATCCAGGTTGCGAGACAAACGAACACGTTGATCTCTGAAATAGCGATCTGAAACCAATATGTACGTGGCCACTTGATACTAATTAAATCTCCTCGGCAAGCGTGTCCAAGTAGTACTCCAGTACGATCAAGGACTAGTCAAGTGCGTGTACAACTCTACACGATCGATCCTAGTGATCTGCTGCAAAGAAAACCAAGCACCACACGGACAGATATCGTGGCGGCGGCAAGGAATCCAAAACCTTCAGACTCAGACAGATCGGAAGCAGCGTCTTGACGATCTCAATCTTCCAATCTCTAGAACCGGTGTCTTGGCGCAGTAGCCTCTGGCAGCAACTCTTCACAAACTCAGCAGATAAATCTCAAAAACGAATCGCCGTGAGAAACCCGACGAATCTGATACCAAGAATCTTTCACGGCGAACCAAGAACAGCAACGTTGGACTAGATCAAGATCAATCCCACGCACGCGGCAAACAACAGATCAAAAGATCAGCAATCAAAAACCAGCAACACCTCGATACGGCGACCCATCTTGGGACGAACCTCACGATAACTCTATCTCGAAATTCTTGTCTAAGGATACATGGCGGCTGCCGAACCCATTATATGGGTGACTCAAAACCTAACTCGGTTAGACAGGCCCAAACCGAACCTAACACAAATTCAAACCGGTTGAACCCAAACATGGTTCGAACCAACTAAAATAAAACACTCGGAATAAAATAAAAGGACTATGTGGTGCGCTTCAATCTACACGTCACGCCTCTAGCTCGGTGGAGTCCTGAAGTTGGGCTTCACCCCATCCTCGAGAGGAACCTCAAAGCAGAATTGTCCAATCTTCAGAATATATGGAGGTGGTGCGATGTTAGAAATAATGGACACTGGTGCAATGGTAGAAATAGGTATCCTCCCCTCATCAGTTGCAGTGACCCCGAGGATCTACAAAGGATTATCGCAAAACGCGGTAGATCTACGACCCGATCGGTGGTAGATCTCAGGTTGGGGATGGCTGGCACCACCTACCACGGTTTCCACTTGTTTTACACAAGTTAATCGTGGTAGATGTTAGGTTGTGACGAGGGGTCATTTTAAGCTAGTGGTCCACGATGTTAGTGTCTCCGAAGAATTATTTGATACCTGTGATCACATCTAGTAAATGTTTTTGGTTGTACCTGCAATTTTGCACTTGTTATAACGCTTCTCGATGCAGCGTCCTCTTTTTACAAGAAACATGTGCTATGTTGGCTTATTTGTAACATGGGGTTGCTGGTCACCTGACTTCTATTTTCGAAACACCGCGCTAATTTGACTTTGTTAGCATCACGAACATTGTTAAGTTTGCTATAGCCACGAAAACTTGCCTAATTTTCTTGTATATGTGTTTTTTATATAATAATTGTTTGTGAAGAGAAGCTTAATTTGTGAAAACTGTGGGAGAAGCTCATAATTTGAAACAAAGAACGTATGTAGGTATTAGTGAGAGATTTTTGTGTCAATACCCAAAGATTTAATGAGGCTTATCAAACGGCTCCAGACATACCAAAACAAAACAAGCATCCCGACCCTTAAGAGTCAAAACGATGGTGGATCCCTGATATCAACCTTCCTATGCAAGACCCAGACTTACCATAAATGGTAGTCGATCGCATGGAAATCGACACCCCATGGCCACACCTCCCCGTGTCCCCCCCCCCCCCCCATGTGCACGACAAGAAGGTTTCCCTCCCCGTTCTTCTGAAGGCGCACCCGCGGTCAGCTTGATCCCACAATAGGACTGCTATCTCTAGCTTGATGCATTGGGCAAGTCTGACTAACGGTGTGTAGTTGTTAGATGTTTCTAATTTCATTTGTATGTGCGAACTTGTTGGTACTTTAATTAATGTTTTGCACCATGATGAATTGTCAAGATGGATTGACAGTCTTTTAATATTTTCTGGCTTTGTCGTTCTTATTCTTTGTAAGTGTTGTACTTATCTGTTTTCTCTTTAATAGATAATTATTGTGTGTGTGTTGGGGGGGGGGGGGGGGGGGGGGGGGGGGGGTTAATCTGCATATTTCATGGTAAAAAACTCATAACATGGGTAAGCTAACTTCGATCCAGCAATTGGTTGTGCAAACTTCTCAACATGTGAATACATTCGATTGAGCAACATTATATACTTAATGCTGCGAACTTATTAGAGATGGACGGATTGAAGGAGAGAAAACATGCATGTTTCATAAAATGAGTTTCACTTCTAGGATTTCTACTATGCGGGATGACAAGGAAAATATTTAGAACTACATATATCGAGGTTGCGTCTGTAGATGCTTGGCTATAATATCATTTAATGTACTAACTGCAGAAGTAGAGAGCTGAATATGTCTCGCAGTTTGATGGGAGAGTTGAAAACAAATATCAGTTTGTTACACCTTAGACTGTATTGCCACATGGTTTACCAGCTGAATAGAGTGATGCACCTGGACCTGGTGCTAATGATTATGCGTCTTACATTGTCGTGTGTTAGGGGAGAAGGTGGTGGATCTGATATAACATCTATAGAATGTGATGCACGTAGATCTCAGAAAAGAACTTCCATACACGAGATCACCCTTCATTTGCATAGGGTGAGAGAGAAGCACCATGATGAATTGACAAACTTTTAATATTTTCTGGTTTTGTTGTTCTTATTCTTTGTAAGTATTGTACTTATCCGTTTTCTCTTTAATAGAACATTATTGTGTGTGTGTGTGTGGGGGGGGGGGGTCCCTGCATATTTGATGGTAAAAAAATCATAACATGGGTAAGCTAACTTCGCTCCAATAAGTTGATGAATTTTCTGTGCAAGAAAGGGATATGAGTTGCGACAGCTGAGGGGCATGACCTATGTGGTACACTAAGTTTCATAAATCTAAAGAATGTTACTCAGAAGGATGAATCAGTCGAAGTTAGAGTTATAAGAAAAGTCATCTTGATAGATTGAGCCTTGTCCGGAGTTGCATGATTATATGAATGCAGAGTATAGTTTGTGTGCATGAGGCTTTGGTGTGCACAACAAGTTGGATTAGAGACTCCCAAAAGGAAAAGAAATATAACAAGGTTGCATTATCTGTATTATCTTTCAAATTAATAAACATTTCCAACATTAAGCACTTGTGCTTCTCTGGTAGGTGACGAAACGAACTACTTTGATGCCCGCACTCGAACTGATATGAACTTATGTTGTTCAATAAATTGTTGTACCTATTAATACCTATATATTGTGAGTCTTTGTGTTATATGATACAAACAAGTACTAGTATTTCGATTGAGGGAGAACAAGTCAAGCTACGTACTTTGAATTAATTTATATTATCTTGATTTTGATTACAACAATATTTTATCGTCTTTTTTATGATATCGGTGTGGTTACTTGCCTTCGAATATATCAATTTTCATTGCCTTGCTTAGCTCGAAACTAAGCCGAGATCGACTAGTGAGCGTTACAAGCCAAGCATGAACCAGTTTTACATCATGCTCTTTCACTCAGTGAAAACTCGCGCTAGTGAGCATAGCATAATTCGCTCGAACTCGACTCATTTACAGCCCTATACATGTGGTACGCTATATGGCCAACCTACAGCTGGGGATTACTTTACAGTGGAGAGTACACATATTGTCATAGTGTTGTAGCTGATGGTTAAGCAAGAGGTAAAACAAAACAGCAGGAAGCATCATGACAAGGACACTGGAGGCCGAATCACTAGCTGGGCTAACAAACTGTCCTTGATTAGCGACAAATATTCCCTCCTAAAGTATATAGACATCGACTGCCAAACCAATCAGCCAGCAGCCGGCGAATATGGTAGCTAAAGAAGCAAAAGAGTGGCAGAGGTGGATGGATCACCGCCTCCTATTGGCCACATGATCGGAGCAGTTAACTTAGAAGATTGGAGATTCCCTCCGGCCGGCCGGCCGGCCTCGAGGAATCTCGGTCGCCTGTCTCGTGCGTGTATGCTCGACTTAACTGAAGAGTTTGATTTGAAGCTTACTTTGTCGAGGAGACCAAGAGCTCAGCACGCCACGCACATACGACGCACAGATTACTGAGCACTGCCTGCCCGCGGCGCCGATCCATCTTTCCCGATTAGTTATTTTACTTAGGGTGTGCATGTGCGTGCGTGAGTCGATCCCTCGTGATCGCGCTCCTCTTTTTGGGCCTCCTTTCGCCATGTCGATCGTGATGAATCCTACTCCGTCCGTTGGTATCCAGCGTGCGGGCGTCGTGGGCATGTGACGGAATCTAGCTACGCAGCCGTGTGCAGCCATGTGCGAGTATTTACTTGGCGGTAAATAAGTTCGTTGTAGCTTCTCCCGCACAGGCGTCGGCTTCCACCGGGACGAATCGGCTTGTAATTCTGCGGGTCGAGTTGGCGCCAATAGATTGGCTTTGCTCGGTTTTGGGTGCCATGTCCGGATCTTCTCCACGACGGGTTCACATCCTTGTACGGAAGCAGTACACATTCTACTCCTTAGCCACGAATCACTAAAACAGTACAGTACATGGGTCGAGCCCAGGAACGACAACGGCAACCAAGGGGTACGCTCACGCGCTGAATACGAGAGCTCCTATTTGGCGCCCGTTACCAAGCTAGCGTTGGCTTGTTTACTACGCAAGTTCGATTCTGGACCCGGACCACGACTGGTTTTTTCGCTCGCTTGCCTCCTCTAGTCTCTGTTTTATTTAATTTTGAGAAAATTTCGGAAATAGAAAAATGTTTGCACACGAATTTTCGAATTTGAACGGTTTTCAAATATGAACAATATTCAAATCTCAACAATTTTTAAAATCTGAACGTTTTTCAAATATGAACAATTTTGTAATTTGAACAATTTTTGAATGTGACAATTTTCATATGTAAATTTTTGAATTTGAACAATTTTTGAATGTGAACAGTTTTCGAATTTGAGCATTTTTAAATGTGAACATTTTTCAAATGTGAGCAATTTTCAAAACTCAAAAACAACAGGAAACAGGAAAAAAACGGACAGAGAAAAGAAAAAACTGCAGAAACATGAAACAATGGTGAACTGCCAAATTGGCCAACAAGCGTTCTTTAACGTTCCTAAAACCAGAAAAAACCATATCTCCTCGTTTTCAATCATGTTCCTAGAAACTTAAATGTTGTGGCTCATATTTTAGCTCGTTCTTCAGAGCGCTTTCCTTGTAATATTTCAGTAGGTGTTATCCCGGAACTTATCCGGGCTGAACTTTGTAATGATGTGATGCGATCAATAAAGTGGCGACATTCTCTCTCAAAAAAAAACCCCAGAAAAAACCAATTAAGGAGAGAGTCTGGTGGGTCGGCCCGTTTACCAAAGCATAGCGTGTGAAAACCTAACCAACGCTCATTGCGTCGGTTAGCTCTCCCAACGCGTACCCTTCCCTGTACACCACGCTCCACACGAATTGACTATTGGGCCGACCCATTTTCCGTTCAACTCGTTTTTTCTGCTTTTAGGAACGTTCTAGACAGTTCTGATTCGTTTTTTCTGGTTTTGTTGGTTTTATATGTTTTAGCGTGTTTTTTATTTTATTTTTTTACTATTTTAAAAATTCATGAACATTTTCATATCTTCGAAAAATGTTCATTTTGAAAATGGTTCATATTTTGAAAACGGTTCATATTTTAAAATTTGTTCATTTTTGAAAATGGTTAAGATTTAAAAATGTTCCTATGTAGAGTGGTTCAGGTTTAAAAATGTTCGTATTTAAAGTGGTTCAGATGTTTTAAAATGGTTCATATTTAAAAAATGTTCATTTTCAAATACGCTTCAGATTTTTTAAAAATTGTTCAAATTTTTGTAAATGGTTCATATTTAAAAAAACCATTTTTCAAATTCATGAACATTTTCAAATGTCTGAACATTTTTCGTGGATTTTTCTGAAATTCAGAAGGCAAATGACAAAAAAAAAAACAGAAACAAAACTGGCAATCAAAATAGGCAAACCCTATATGCCGCCCGTTAGCGGCGCGAATCGGCCGCGCCGCTAACGGGGGAGCTCTGCCGGGCCGGCCCATCAAGCGGATTGCCCTTTTCATCTTTTGTTTTTTTTTTCTTCTTTGTCATTTCTTTTTCTGTTTCTGTTTTTATTTTTCGTTCCTATTTCTTTTTCTGTTTTCTTTTCTTATTGTTTTTCGTTATTTTTTAAATTGTTTTTTTAAAAAATAGTTTCAAAATTAAATTGGTTCCAAATTTAAAATGGTTTCGAATATTAAAATTGTTCATTTTTAAACGGTTCCATTTTTTAAAATGGTTCCAAATTTAAAAATGATTTTCTTTTGAAAATGGTTCCAAATTAAAAAATGGTTCCAAATTTTAAAATGGTTCCAAATTTTATTTTTTTTATTTTTTAAAAATTCCATTTTCAAAATGGTTCCAAATTAAAAAATTGTTCATTTTTGGAAATGGTTCATTTTTTGAAAATGGTTCGAAATCTAAAAATGGTCCAAATTTAAAAATTGTTCCATTTTGAAAATGGTTCCAAATTTAAAAATTGTTCCATTAATTAAAATGGTTCTAAATTTATTTTTTTTTATTTTTTAAAATGGTTCCAAATTTAAAAATGGTTCCAAATTTGAAAATTGTACATTTTTTAAAATGGTTCCAAATTTAAAAATGGTTTCAAATTTAAAAATGGTTCTATATTGGAAATGGTTCCAAATTTAAAAACTGCTCATTTTTTAAAATAGTTCCATTTTAAAAATGGTTCCAAATTTTAAAATGGTTCAAAATTTGAAAATTATACATTTCTTAAAATGTTTCCATTTTTTAAAATGGTTCCAAATTTAAAAATGGTTCCAAATTTAAAAATTGGGAATATTTTCAATTTTTCTGGAACGTTTCCGTAGAGTATAACCATTTTAAAAATTTGTTCAAATTGAAAAATAGTTTCTTTTCATTTTTAAATATCATTCAAAATTAGTTTATGTTTACCCCAATTTTTTTGCTTTAATTTTAAGATCGAAAATAGATGAAAAGTTTCATCAGCAACGAAACAGTCAAAGCAGTTTACCGACCGAAACTCCAAAAACAGACGAATAAGAAAACCTTCCGAGCACGCGAAAACAGTTGGGCTAAGCCCAGCAACGGAAGTGTGTAGGCGGCGCAGCGTCGAACTGCCGCTGACGCGCGATATACAGGAGTTCCAATCAAAATACCTCTGCGGGCAACATGTAACACCTGTGGTGGTACATGCGCGAGTCGTGTGTTGATTGTGTCAACGGCTGTTGCGTCAGCATGAGGTGATGCATGTGGGGCTCACTTGTAAGAGGCAGGATATAGGCCTGGGCATGCGTTGTACGAGTTAGACAAGAAATAACTGAAATCAAAACAGTATCGTTGTTGTCTCCTCTTTGTCCCTCTCCTTCTCTCTTGTGTCTGCATCTGGTTCTTCTTCTTCCTCAAGGCAAAGACCAAGTAGAGCTCACGCCCCCAGGGGTAGTTACAGTGGTATCAGAGGTCCAGTCACTCCTTGGTCACGAGATCTTCAGCTGTAAAATCCCAGAGGGGCTCGGAGAACTCTGTGGGGAATTTGATTTCGATCGTGTTCTTCACGGGGATCCTGTAAATCCTCTCTCTGGTTTGTTGGATCGAGTGATTCCGAGACGGCTCCACCAAAACCTTCACCGCAGACGCAGTTCGTGTTGGAGGCAACGGCGAGCACCATCGAGTCGCTGGCGGCGATTCGGGAGAGCCTAGAGCGAGTCCAGACGCATATGAGCTCCCTCGATGCCCGTCTGGGGCTGCTCGACAACGCGTACCAGCAGGTGGCGAGCAAGCTCGACCTCAACGGCCGCGCGGTGAGCGATCACACGCGCATCATGGACGGCATCGAGCGGCGCCAGGAATCCTTGGCCCAGCAGGTGGCGGCGACAGCGGCGGCGGTGGCGAAATTGGGGGACAACTCTCCTTCGTATGTCGTGGATGTAGAGGAGGGTGAGGTGGACCCGAATCGGGCCGTGGCGGCGGGGAAGGCGGTCGTCAATTCACCATCGGCGGGCGGCTGGCGAGGAGCGCCAACGACGAGTACTTCGGGACCCGGATCCACATCGGCTCCAAGACCTCAGGATCCAGGCATCAGTGCGGCGGCGACGTTCGGACGGGATGGTGTTCGGGATCGGGGGAGGCCACCATACGAACACCAAGGCGGCGGTAGACAGGCGATGCCCAAAATGTCGCTTCCCAAGTTCGATGGTACGTTTCCCCGCTTGTGGCGTGACAATTGTTTGGATTACTTCCAAGTGTTCAACATTGCACCAACCATGTGGCTCACCACCGCGCGGCTGCATCTGGAGGGCAATGGCGCGCACTGCTTTCAAGCATGCAAGCTCCGCCATGAGGTCAACACTTGGCCAGAGTTCATGACTACAGTGGAGGCGAAGTTTGGAGTGGATGACCACAGTAAATTCATGTTTGAATTTATCCAACTGAAGCAAACAAGAACGGTGGGTGAGTACTGTGTTGCTTTCCAAGAGTTGATGTTCAAACTTTGCGGGCACAATCCGTACTACGACGAGACCATGTTTGTTGGGCACTTCCTGAAGGGGCTCAAGCACGAGATCAGATTGGCAGTCGCATCCCAGCTACCAGAGTCAGTGGACAGGGCAATTTTACTAGCTCATGTGCAGGAAGATTTGAGTACCAAATTCAAGCCATGGGTTGCGAAAACTGCAACAATTGCCAAACCTGATGCTCCTCGCGCTGCTTCAAAAATTGGGCAGGGAGAATTGTGGAAAGAGAGGCAGCTAAAGGAATACCGGCGTGCCAATGGGCTATGTTATCGCTGTGGCGAGAAGTACGACCCTAGTCATGTGTGTGCAGTTAAATCTCAGGCAGTGGTGCACGCACTGTCAGAAGAAGATCATGCGGTGCAGTTATCACCAGCCGTATTGGATCTTCTGGAACTACGGGATATTGAGGAAGCTCAGCAATTGTCCTTGTCGATTAATGCATTGTCAGGTGCCTCGGATGGTGACACGGTTTGCATCAGGGCTCTCGTGCAGAATCAGGTCATGTTACTGCTAGTAGATATAGGCAGCAGTCACTGCTTTCTCAGCTCTGCATTTGTGGAACGATTGAAGTGTGAAACAACACCGATTCCTTCGGTATCCGTAAGAGTGGCCAACAATGAGCTGATGCACTGCAATGCGATGATCAAAGGGTTTGAATGGTGGACCCATGGGGAAACTTTTGACCATGATATGAGGGTTTTACCTTTGGGAGCTTATGATGCCATTCTCGGCATGGATTGGCTTAAGCTTCAAGGCGACATGTCTTGCAACTGGCTCCGGAAAACACTGGAGTTCATGCACAAAGGGAAAGAGATAGTGTTACAAGGGATTCAATCAACACCCATGTTACCATTACAAGAAGTTCCTATACAGCAGGTCTTGAAATGGAACAAAGGCAATGCTATTTGGGCAATTGCGGTGTTAGAAGCTGTATCTGACGGACGACAAAGCAACTTGCCGAAAGAAGTACAGAAAGTGTTGCAAGACTTTGATGATGTGTTTTCTGAACCTAAAACATTGCCACCATCCAGGGTATATGATCACACAATTCTGTTAACTCCTGGTGCTGCTCCGGTAAATGCTAGACCATACCGATACTCTCCACTCCACAAAGATGAAATAGAAAGACAGGTTGCAGAAATGTTGGCTTCAGGGATCATTGTCCATTCTATGAGTCCTTTTGCATCTCCTGTAATTCTAGTGCAAAAAAAGGATGGGTCCTGAAGGTTCTGTGTGGATTACCGCAGACTAAATGAATTAACCATCCGAAACACGTTTCATATGCCTGTCATTGATGAGCTACTTGATGAACTAGCAGGAGCACAGTATTTTTCCAAATTGGATCTGTGAGCTGGATACCATCAGATCCGCATGCATCCAGAAGGTGAAGCTAAAACTGCATTCAAAACCCACCATGGTCACTATCAATTCCGTGTAATGCCCTTCGGTTTATCAAATGCACCTGCCACATTTCAGTGTGTGATGAATGAAGTGTTGCAGCCATGCCTGAGGTAATTTGACTTCATCTTTATGGATGATATCTTGATCTACAGTGCATCAATCGCAGAACATGCTCAGCATCTGGCCACTGTGTTGAAATTGTTGCAAATAGTGAGCTGTTTGTCAAAAGATCAAGGTGCTCATTTGCCCAAACACATCTCGAGTATCTGGGACACATAGTGTCAGGAGAAGGAGTGGCCACCGACCCACTGAAAACTGCAGCTATGATAGCCTGGCCTCGACCAACTAATTTCACTGAACTAAGAGGGTTCTTGGGGTTCACGGGGTACTATAGGAAGTTTGTGGAATTCTATGGTCTCATTGCAAAAGCCTTGACCAACTTGTTGAAAAAGAAGCAGTTCAAGTGGAATGATGAAGCTGAGAAAGCTTTCGTGAAACTTAAAGCAGCCATGGCTTCAACACCAGTACTCCAACTTCCAAATTTTACCAAACAGTTTGTGATCGAGACTGATGCGTGTGGGTCAGGCGTCGGAGTTGTTCTGATGCAGGAGGGGAAACCAGTTGCTTTCCTTAGCAAAGCGTTGAGTCCCAAACACTGTACCCTGTCCATATATGAAAAGGAATTTCTGGCATTAATCATGGCAGTGGAAAAATGGAGGCAATATCTGTTGAGGGGAGAATTCATCATTCGAACTGACCACCAAAGTCTGACATTCTTAGATGATCAGATACTGCACTCTGCCATGCAGCGCAAGGCAATGGCTCGGCTAATGGGGTTGAACTTTCGAATTGTGTATAAGAAGGGCAAGGAAAATGTGGCAGCTGACTCTTTGTCGTGAGTGGCCCACTGATGTCTACACACGCTTCTATTCTTGTAGACAGTGTTGGGCCTCCAAGTGCAGAGGTTTGTAGAACAGCAGCAAGTTTCCCTTAAGTGGATCACCCAAGGTTTATCGAACTCAGGGAGGTAGAGGTCAAAGATATCCCTCTCAAGCAACTCTGCAATTAAGATACAAGAAGTCTCTTGTGTCCCCAACACACCTAATACACTTGTCAGATGTATAGGTGCACTAGTTCGGCGAAGAGATAGTGAAATGCAAGTAATATGGATGATTATAAGTGATAATTGCAATCTGAAATAAAGATGGCAGCAAGCAAACATGAGACAAAATGAGAGCAAACGGTGTTTCAATGCTTGGAAATAAGGTCTAGGGATCATACTTTCACTAGTGGACACTCCCAACAATAATAATATAATTGAATACATAAATATTTCCTCTTCACTATGCTACTCTGAACTATTCTCCCGTTGGATAGAAATACCAATCTACTGCGTGGGGCTACAAGAGCACACCTTAAAGTCTGAGTGAACAAACACCACAATATCATAGAACACCAAGACCATCGTGTAGGGCTGCAAAAGCACACCTTAAAGTCTGTCTTCCACATCTAGGGAACCCCAATGTCACTATGAGCGCCCCAAAATTGTACTACACAAACACCACAATTTTATAGTGACAACCAACAAAAGAACAACTCATGATAAGTATTCATGTAATCTTTAGCCTAAGAGTCACACACGGTGCACACACTAAATGATATCAACTAAATGAAATGAAGTGCATGTTGAAAGCTTGCCATGTGACAGCACATATGAGCTAACTCTCAACCAAAGACATTTGTCAAGCCCACAACATCATAATTTTAATCACAATGGGTCATGTTTTATTTATGCAATGAAAGTAAAGTGTGCATCAAGTTCGAGAGAGCTCTATAACAAACTTTTCCCATAACAATCAACAACATAAGCATTTTCATTCAGAGGTATAGATAACACAAATATCATGATAAACATACATGAAATAGCATAAAGCTAATAGGTAGATATGGTGGACTCACTGGAAAAACTTTGGTTGAAGGTGTTGGAAACAAGTTTTTACTTGTTATAATTTTTGGGCTAGCAAGAGGGAAAAAGTTGACAATCTAAATGCATGCATGAGTATCCATAGAACTAACCAATCATGTTAAACAAAATAAACTAACATTCAGCATCAAAACATGAATAAAAGATAGCTCTTGATAAAATACTTGCAAATTATTACTCATTAACAAGCTCATGAATCATGCAACTATATGTATCTTTTAAAATCAACTCCAACATCCCTTTTCCCAATCTTATAATAGCATCCAACATAATTCAACCCAAATTTCCAGTAGCTCTCTCATATATAAATGATAGTGTGGTGGTCTCACAAAATAAAAATCAAACCAAAACAAACAAAAGACGCTCCAAGTTTATGCGATAAAGTGTTTCGATCGAAAAACAGAAGTTAGACGTGTGCAAACCGAGAGTGTGTAGGTCCAGTGGGATTGTCTTCACATCCCCAAGCTTATGGACTTCACCATCCTAGGATAGCTCTTGGTGCATCTCCTCTAATCCATGTAAAAAAACTTCAAAACACCGTTTCTCACATTTCTTTTCTGTGGGGCACATTAGTAGTGATAAACAAATAGATTTCTTTCTGCATATAATCTTTAGACAAAAATTCATATGGATGTCTAGAAAGTGTATAATGTTGTATGCCTACTCATAAACTCAATTGGATAAAAAAGATTCAAATTAAAAGTTCTAAGCATGCATCAAACAAAATGGGACATAATCTGTCCAGAAAAACAGCAGCAGCTAAACGTATTTTTCTACCATACTTAACTTTGTCGGAAAATTCTGAAAAAAATCATGAATACAGAGGATGACAATTGGCAACTACAGTTCAAATATGAGCTCATTCGGAGTTACAAAATAAGAACTAAAAATCATACCGTGCACAGATTCGTGCAGGAATAAAATTTCCGAATGCTATAAGCAACTTCTTCAAACCAAAATAAGTAAAACTTGGCACTTTATTAAAAAATCCAGAAACTAAGCTAAACACTAAGTCTCTTGTTACAGCAAGAGAACACAAATAAAAAACAACCAGTTTGCCTCCCGTAAAGCGCTTTCTTTATAGCCATGTAGCTAGCCTTGCTTACTTGTTATCAAGATGGTTGGAGTGAGGTGGCTTGGCATCCCCAAGCTTGAATTCTTGTACTTATTTGATATATGTTGGGTGAGTCTAGGGGTAACATCCCAAGCTTGAGTGGTTGTCCCTCTTGATCTTTGTTCATCACCCTCAACTCTTCCACTTGAAAAATTCTCTTTACACAAAACTCAACATAAAACTTGATTAGAGGGGTTAGTGTCTCCGTAAATTAAATCCTCATAGGTATAACAAAGACATATCATGACTTGATTCTAAACATTAGCTACTGTTACTATGGTTGTGCATTGCCCTTTGATCAATAGAACTACACAAAACACAAGTAATGAGAGTAATGCAAAATAAAAACATAATCTATCAAAAACTGGACGGCCCGTAAAGAGTGAATTTTCAGAGGCACTTACGTTGCTCAAATCAGAAAATTTTGAACTAATGAAATGTGTTTTAATAACTGAAGATTGCTGTCGTAAAATTTCAGGTCAAAATTCCTTTTCTGTGATTTTTAACATTTTTTGCAGTGAAGCTTAGGAATCTGTTTTCTGGACAGCCATGATAGTTTTAATGATGCTCACATAGGAACAAGAATTGAAATGCAAAAGAGAGCATCAAGAGAAAAATGTGAAACACATTTAAGTCTAACCCACTTCCTATGCATTGGGATCTTGTAAGAAAATAAATCAATAAAGCACAAAGTGACTAGCATAGGAAGGCAAAGCAAGTGCAGCTTCAAAAATTTCAACAAAAAGAGAGGAGACTTAATATTATTGTGGTATATGAAGTCATGTCTCCCTCTCTCATAAAAACTTTCAGTAGCATCATTGATAAAATCCACAATATAACCATCACATGAAACATTCTTACCATGATCCATATGCATAAAAGTATCAATACTCTCCACATAAGTAAAAACAGTTTCATTAGTAATAGTGGGAGTAAAACTATCACATCCATCATTGTAATCATCATAAATTGGAGCCAAAGTATCTTCAAAGAAAATTTTCTCCTCAAAACTTGGGGGACTAAAAATACCATATTCATCAAAACCAGCTTCCCCATGCTTAGACTTTTCCATAGCATTAGCAATAATGGTGTTCAAAGAATTCATGCTAATAACATTGGTATCACTATTATGCAATCACACTTCCATAGATTTTTTAATTTTCTCTTCAAAAGCATCATGTCCTAATTCAATATAAAGTTCATAAAGATCTCTAATTTTGTTGGTTTTTTCCATTAAACCTAACTAGTGAAATAAAAACAAGAAACAAAAAGATATAACTGCAGGATCTAAAGGAGATACCTTCCAGCACTTACCTCCCCGGCAACGGCGCCAGAAAATAGCTTGATGTCTACACATGTTTCTATTCTTGTAGACAGTGTTGGGCCTCCAAGTGTAGAGGTTTGTAGAACAGCAGCAAATTTCCCTTAAGTGGGTCACCCAAGGTTTATCGAACTCAGTGAGGTAGAGGTCAAAATATCCCTCTCAAGCAACTCTGCAATTAAGATACAAGAAGTCTCTTGTGTCCCCAACACACCTAATACAATTGTCAGATGTATAGGTGCACTAGTTCGGCGAAGAGATAGTGAAATGCAAGTAATATGGATGATTATAAGTGGTAATTACAATCTGAAATAAAGATGGCAGCAAGCAAACATGAGACAAAATAAGAACAAACGGTATTTCAATGCTTGGAAATAAGGCCTAGGGATCATACTTTCACTAGTGGACACTACCAACAATAATAATATAATTGAATACATAAATATTTCCTCTTCACTATGCTACTCTGAACTATTCTTCCGTTGGATAGAAATACCAATCTACTGCGTAGGGCTACAAGAGCACACCTTAAAGTCTGAGTGAACAAACACCACAATATCATAGAACACCAAGACCATCGTGTAGGGCTGCAAAAGCACACCTTAAAGTCTGTCTTCCACATCTAGGGAACCCCAATGTCACTATGAGTGCCCCAAAATAGTACTAAACAAACACCACGATTTTATAGTGACAACCAACAAAAGAACAACTCATGATAAGTATTCCTGTAATCTTTAGCCTAAGAGTCACACACTGTGGTGCCCCGACCTGACTGCTATACAGTGATGTTGTGTGTCACCGGTTAAGCGATACAACTGGAGGTTACGGGTTTACCAATCCCCGGCCAAAACCTTTGGCAGGCGTTGCTCGGAATTGATCATCGGCAACGCAACACCCCGATTGATGCCTTAACACAGGCACAACTATCAATGCATAATAGAGAGATCAAGACTTGTGAAACAACTGGCACATCACAGACTCTATGACTCAAAGCATTATAGTCAACTCTTATAATAGAGAAAGATAGCAAATTACAACCAGAGGTCACTGACCCAACAGTACAACATGCGGAAGCAAATTAAGTTGTTCTAAACAACAAGATCCAAATTATGGCCTAAGAGGCCTACAGATAAACATTCAAGTGCCAGCTGTTCTGAGATGTCCCAAGCTGCCACCTGGGAACCCAGACTACTCGTCGACGTCCACAAAGAACCCACCTTCGAGGTCGGTGAAGTCCACCTCTGAAACAAAACAAACGGCGTTGAGTTCGACGAACTCGCAAGATTAAATATAGAGCTTTAACTCGATGAGGCTTTCAAGGTTTTATGGCTGTTTTGCATAAAGTTGATTTTATTTATGAAAACATAACTCCATGGCATCGACTAATCAGAGTATTTTAAAAGGGGGTAAGAAGTAACTCTTTTCTTTTGATCCTTTCTCAACATCAACCACCATACCTGTTCTACAAAGGCACCTCCCCGAATCACCCTCGAGGAAGCTAACCTTGCATTCTTGAGTAGTACCATTAGTACTCAGTTTTTAAGCATTTCGTTCAAGTTATTCTATGATCTTATCGTCCTTTCTCAAGTCGTCCATAACCGTGGACATGGCTTTTCGAAAAGATTTAACCCTGCAGGGGTGCACTGTGTTTAACCTTCGGTACCGCCCGGCTCACTGCCTACGATTTGCTCTCTTCCGGGGAAAGCTGGCTGAGTGGGAACGGTTACAACCTTTACCTTGCTTGAGACTAACCCAGGATCATCAGTGAGGATGGGACAGGTTCAGTGCCTCCAACACCCTGCCCCGTGACCACTCATTTTCCTAAACACCAGCATCCTCATCTCAGTCTTGGCCACCATTTCAACGCACGCGCAAATGGAAGCTCAAAATAGAGGATCCTGGCTAGCCCAGCACAAGTTAGTCGGTCGACGAGGGCTCCATATACCCCACCGAAAGGAAGCGCGCTCATTCTTGGTTCAAGAGGTAAAGAACTCGCACCTAGGCGGCGAGAGTGAGACAAAACACCACCAAACCATAGTGGCCTCTCATCCCCACCTTTAAGCATTTTTTTACCTGTCACCACAAATCTCCACCATCATCCGAACATTTCAACATCTGTTTCCAACATGAAATATCCATCGGACGAATAAACATTTAATTAAGCATGGCTAAGCAACAACATAGCATAGTTAAGTATCTCTGGCCAACAATACAAACATATGGATAATAGGAGGGAAACAGGTAATGGCATCGGAAACTTAATGCAACTATAGGATACTCTAATCCAAGCAAATTGACATTTGGAACCGCATGCAATATTATAGTGGAGAAAATATTTGCGGAAATATAGGATAAGACATGCTCAGAGGGGGGATTACGCTTGCCTTGCTCAACGTGCTGGTAGTACGGATCGTCGGGGTATTGCGGTGTAACCCCGGCTGCTTGATCTATCGAAGCACAACATCGGAAGAACAATCAATCACCACACATGCTTTAACAAATGCAATGCGCAAACACATGATGGCATGACAATTTAAATCCCCGAGATGAGGATGATTCAAGCTATTCAACTTAAACGGAGTTCGGATGCGAAAAGGGGCGCATCACGAATACACTGTGGAGTAAGTAAGGTAGCATCTTTGCTTGTTGATTAGAATAGAAGGAACCCTATTGTGAACTTGCATATGAATGACATGATCATGTGAAGAATGCAGGGTTTAGGTGATTAATCATTCTTGCATCAAATTAAAAAGGGAACTGAAAGTATTGGTATTACAGCTGAAAAAGGTTAGTCGGATTATCCGATGATGTTGGAATCGGATTATCCGATCCATCTGGCTCGAAAAACGGCTAAGGACCTGAAGTTGAACAGTGTTCTGGAGTACTGATGATTTTTGGATTATCCGAATTTGGCTAATTTTGGATTATCCGATTGCCACCGATGTCTTTGAAATTTCGCTAAGGAGTCGAGGCTAGTCGTACTGGCGTATTTCGGATAATCCGGTCGGAAACAACTAGGAAAATCCGATGCTCGGCAACCATCGCGGGCGATGGCGAACTATGGCGAACTCCAGCTATGGGACGCGCGTGCAAGACAGCGAAGGCCGCGGGGAGGGTCGCAGACTCACCCTGGGCGCGTGGGGAGGCTCGGCGAAGAGGGGGAAGGTCGGAGTCAACGGCAGTCGTGCCCGGAGCGCGGTGGACGGAGCGGAGGAAGAGCTCAATTTCCAGGCGATGTATTGCGTCCCTGCTTGATTCCTTGGACGAGGTCGTAGAGGAGGACGAGGCGGAGCTCGCGGTGCTCTTTGATCTGCTCGGGGTGGCCTCAGGCGACGGCGACGCGGCGTCAACAGCGAGCTCGGTCCGGCCTTGGTGGGGAAACAAGAGAGCGAGGAAACGAGAGGAAATACCGGGGGAGTGGTGTGAGCAGGGCGGCCTTGTGGTGCTGGTACTCCTCGCAGGGGAGAGAGCAGAGGGGGGGGCCCGGCGCGGCGATGTGTAGGCGCGGCACGGCGGCATGGCGCGCGCGGCTAATGCGGGAGGAGAGAGACGACGGCGGTTTTGCAAAAAAAAAACTGGCAGTTTTCTTCCATCACCAATAGGTCCTTTTCAGTTTCTCTTTAAAAACAGCAACCTTTAGTCATTTAATTGAGGCACTTAACTCACTCCAAAATTTATGAAATTATTTGGGGAGGCTCCCATTAACATTTAGTTGCTCCACAAAAATTGGTGTCTCAAACTAAAATGTTTTGTACCACTTTGGTTTAGGAAGGTTTGTCTAGGGATTTTTGGTGATTTGAAAATTTGAAGAATACCCTAGAGATTTTAGAGCAAGTGCAAAATATTATTTTGAACTCTTGGAACTTCCTTGACAAATATACGATGTCAAAGTATTTTTGTTTTGCAGGTTTGAATACTCTCATTGATTTGAATTTGTAAGAGCAAGTTTGGCATTTTGTTTTTCAATGTTGCCAAACCAATTAGTGTGTTGTTTAGCAAATTAATATGGATGCCATGATGCAATGAAACACAAAAGTGGAAATTTTACTCAGGTTTTTAGGTTCTCAAACTTTGGGCTGTTACAATTCTACCCCCCTTACAGGAATCTCGTCCCGAGATTCTAAGATTGCGGAAAGAAGTCGGGATACTCCTCACGAAGACTAGACTCTCTTTCCCAAGTTGCTTCTTCCTCGGAATGGTGAGACCATTGAACTTTGAGGAACTTGGTAGTCTTGTTACGGGTCTTCCTTTCGGCTTCATCCAGGACACGATAGGATGCTCGCGATAAGTGAGATCTTCCTGGAGATCTAGCTCCTCATGATTGACTCCATGGATAGGATCTTTAAAACACCGGCGAAGTTGGGAGACATGAAACACATCATGTACATTTGGGAAGATGACCGGTAACTCCAACTTATAAGAAAGATCTCCTCGCTTGGCCAGAACGGTGAAAGGGCCAACGTAGCGAGGGGCCAATTTCCCTTTGATACCGAAGCGGCGAACGCCACGAAGGGGAGACGCGGAGATAAGCTTTATCACCAATTTCATAGTGAATTTCCTGATGGTGCTTATCATAGTAGCTCTTCTGCCTAGACTGAGCAATCTTCAGATTCTCTCTTATGATTCTAACCTTCTCCTCAGCTTCATTGATCACATCCGGACCAAAGAGTGCTCTCTCTCCGGTCTCGGACCAATTTAGCGGAGTGCGGCATTTTCTTCCATATAGAACCTCGAATGGAGCCATGCCCAGACTAGCTTGATAGCTATTGTTGTAGGAGAACTCCGCGAAAGGGAGATACTTTTCCCAACCCTTGCCAAAAGAGATTACACATGCCCTAAGCATGTCTTCCAAACTTGGTTCACTCTTTCGGTCTGACCATCAGTTTGGGGTGGTAGGCGGTACTGAAGTTGAGACGGGACCCATAGCAGTTTGGAAACTCTGCCAGAATTTGGATACAAAGATACTTCCACGGTCCGATATGATCCTCAGAGGGACCCCATGCAATGGAACAATACGAGCCATATATAATCAGCAAGTTGACTCGCCGTATATCATCACGGACTGGTAGGAAGTGAGCAACCTTGGACAGTCGATCAATGATTACCCAGATTGCATTGTTGCCCTTAGGATCGGGGAAACCCGGTGATGAAGTCCATACCGATTTCATCCCATTTCCACTCGGGACTGCAATAGGGCGAAGAGTGCCGGCAGGCCTTTGATGTTCAGCCTTTACCCGTCGACAGGTGTCGCATTCAGCAACATACTTGGCAATTTCCGTTTCATCCGAGTCCACCAGAATTGTGGTCGAAGGTCTTGGTACATTTTGGTACTACCGGGATGAATAGAGAGAGGTGATTCATGAGCTTCTTGTAGGATCAGCTCCCTCAAATTCGGTTCTTTGGCACTACCAGACGGTCACCAAAATAAACAACTCCGGATTCATCTTGAGAAACATTTGGCCTTTCCGCTAGCAATGTTCTTCTTGATATTCAGGATACCCTCATCCAGCTTCTGAGCATCCTTAATCTGGTCTACAAGAGTAGATTTGATCTCCAGATTTGCAAGGTAGCCAGAGGGAACAATTTCCAGGTTCAAACGGGGAACTCTTCATGAAGAGCAGGTTGAGCCTTCTCAATCATCAGATTGTTGCAATAAGACTTCCGACTTAGCGCGTCAGCCACGACGTTTGCTTTGCCGGGTTGATAGTTCAGACTCATAGTCCTTGATTAACTCCAACCAACGCCTTTGCCTGAGATTTAAATCCGGCTGGGTGAAGAGGTACTTCAGACTCTTGTGATCCGAGAAATCTCGCAACGGTTACCAAACAGGTATGGTCTCCATTGCTTCAAGCATAACCACAGCGGCAAGCTCTAGATCATGAGTGGGTATTGTGCTCATGCGGCTTCAATTGGCGAGAGCATATGCCACCACATGGCCATCTTGCATTAGTACACAGCCCAAGCCTTGCAGAGAGGCGTCACAGAAGACGACGAAATCCTTGCTGTGTCCGGCAGGACAAGCACAGGAGCGGACGTGAGTTTGGCTTTCAGTGTTTTGAAGCTCTCTTCAGCTTCGTCCGTCCATACGAACTTTTATCCTTCTTGAGAAGGTCAGTCAGAGCCTTGGCTATCTTGGAGAAACCTTCGATGAATCGGCGGTAGTAACCTGCCAATCCGAGAAAGCTACGAATGTCCTTGACTGACATTGGAGTTTTCCAATCCAAATGGACTGAATCTTGTCGGGAATGACAGCCACACCATTAGCGGATATCACATGACCAAGGAAGACAAGATTATCCAACCAGAACTCACACTTGGAGAACTTGGCATAGAGGCGGTGTTCTCGAAGTCGTGTCAGAACCAACCGAAGATGTTCGGCATGCTCTTCATCGGTTTTGGAATAAACGAGGATGTCATCGATGTAAATGACGACAAACTTGTCGAGATAATCCATGAAGATGGAGTTCATGAGCCTCATGAAAGTAGCTGGAGCATTGGTGAGACCAAAGGACATGACGGTATACTCATATGAGCCATAGCGAGTAACAAATGCCGTCTTTGGGATATCCTCCTTTCTGATCTTGATCTGATGGTATCCTGACCTCAGATCCATCTTGGAGAATACTGTTGCACCAGCTAACTGATCCAACAGATCATTGATGCGAGGAATAGGATACTTGTTCTTGATTGTCACCGCATTCAACGGTCTATAGTCAGAGACTAGACGAGGCACGGTAGAATCTCTCTTTTGACAAAGAGTACCGGACAACCCCAAGGTGAACTGCTAGGCTGAATGAAATCCTTCGCTAACAGCTGATCAATTTGCTCTTTCAACAGAGCCAACTCTTCCACCGGCATACGGTAGGGCTTCTTGGAAATCGGAGCAGTACCGGGAAGCAGATCTATGACAAACTCCACACTTCGATCAGGTGGCATGCCAGGCAATTCTTCCGGGAACACATCCGGGAAGTCACACACCACGTGTATTCATGTTTCGGAGGGGATTCGCCTTCCATAAAGCAAAGGAGGATCTCGGTGAGAGGGAATGATGAAGATGGAGGTCTTGATAGTGCAGACCAATACTCTACAATGTCCCGGAAGAAGTGGTCACGGTAATGGTCTTGCAGCACAGTCGAGATTAGCCCGGTATTTTACTAACCAGTCCATGCCCAGTATGACATCAATGCCACTTGACTTCAGAGCTACCAAAGCAAAAGGAAAAGACGAGTAACCTATGGTAATCTGGACTTCAGGAGTAACCCCATCGGTTTGCCATTTGGAGCCAGGAGTGGAGATCACCAAGGGACGTCTCATTTTCTCGAACGGTATTTTGTGGTCTTTTGCAAAAGCTATGGATATGAATGAATGCGATGCTCCAGAGTCAAACAAAACTGTAGCAAGATTGTTGTTGATTCGTAGCTCACCCATAAGGACGCCGGGGTCCTCTTCAGCTTGTTCAGCAGAGACGTGGTTCAGGCGACCACGCACTATAGGTCCAGCCTTGCCAGCTGGTGTGGCGGGGGCTCGTGCAGGTGTCCCGATAGGTGCCTTCTGGGGGCACTCCCTGGAGTAGTGGCCAGCCTGGCCACAGGTGTAGCAGGTGAGTCCAGGTGGAGCAGGTAGCTGAGGACGATACCCACTCCCGCTCGCCCAAAGGTCGAAGTAGTGGGGCGCGGGGTGGTGGCCTGTATCCCGCGGCCCTCGGCATAAATGGAGCACGCGGCACAGCGCTGTAGGGAACAAACACCCTGCGCTTCTTGCTCTCAGAACCCGAGGAACTCTGGTGGTCCCCGTGCTGGCCTCTTGGAAGCCTCGAGTTCCTTCCTTCCCTGCTCAAGAGTAAGAGCCTGGTTGAACAGCTCCTGGTAGGTCTGGAACTTGAAGGGCAGCAACTCATAGCGGAGCTGCGGAGCAAGACCCTTGCGGAACAGCTCTTGCTTGTCAGCATCAGTGGTCACGTCCCTTGGGGCGTAACGAGAGAGATGGTTGAATTCACAACCATAAGTGCGGAGGTCCATACGTCCCTGTTGCAAATCCAGGAACTCCCTCCTCTTCAAATCCATGATCGGCTGAGGGATGTAAGCCGCACGGAAGGCAGTGCGGAAATCTGCCCAAGTGAAGACATGGTTGGCCGGAACAATGCCACATGGCTTTCCCACCAACAGCCAGCCGCACCAACCAAGAGGTAGGTGGCGAAGTTGACTTGCTCGGCCACTGGGACATGCAGCGCGGAGAACTTGCGCTCCAGAGCATGAAGCCAATCATCAGCTTCCAGTGGCTCCTTAGCATCAGCAAAGTGGGTGGCTGCGAGCGCAGGAACTCGGTGAGAGTGTTGCAGCCATTCCTCTGTGCATTTGCTGCACCAACTGCTCAAGCAATCGCTCATTTCACCGCGGTTTCCTCAATGGCCATCAAGACCTCAGCCATCGAGGGCGGTGGCGGCGGTTCCTCGTCATTGTGGTTACCACGGCCTCCTCGAGCCATTCTAGAGAATTTACAATGACACAATTAGTATCTATCTCCGAATGGTTGAGACAAAAGCATTAGTGTCCACTCAAGTACACAGACTAGGGACGATAATACTTTGGGTAACAACAAACACGGGACCAACGAGATGGAACTTGGTTCAAAGATCAGCATCATGTGCTACTAGCGAGAGATGCAAGTGGTTAAGAAACCACGTGATTCAACACACTCTAGTTGGCACAATCCGGGACCTTCTGTTCAAGTCTTTGGGTTAAAACCCAACGAAGGAATAAGTGATCAGACTCGGTAGAAACATCTGAGTTGATTTCAGATTGTAGCGCAGCGGGGGCAACCGGACACATAACACTAAAGGTAGAACCCAACCTCGTGATCCTAAAGTTTTGAGGTAACAGATGAGAAGTAAAACTTTTAATTCAAATTGGGTAACATTGCTCCGAGATTAGAATGTAACCAGATAAGGAGTAAAAAGAATCGTAAGATGGTTTTCACAACTCATTTTTAGGTTTAAAATAATTTTCACAAACACTAGACTCAACGTCGACCAGTAGAAGGGTTTCCTACATGCAGTCCTGCTCTGATACCAACTTGTGGCACCCCGACCCGACTGTCCAGAAAAACAGCAGCAGCTAAACGTATTTTTCTACTCATAAAATAGCAGCAACTAAGGGTATAATGTTGTATGCCTACTCATAAACTCAATTGGATAAAAAAGAGTCAAATTAAAAGTTCTAAGCATGCATCAAACAAAATAGGACATAATCTGTCCAGAAAAACAGCAGCAGCTAAACGTATTTTTCTACCATACTTAACTTTTTCAGAAAATTCCAAAAAAATTCATGAATACAGAGGATGACAATTTTCAACTACAGTTCAAATATGAGCTCATTCGGAGTTACAGAATAAGAATTAAAAATCATACCGTGCACAGATTCGTGCAGGAATAAAATCTCCGAATGCTATAAGCAACTTCTTCAAACCAAAATGAGTAAAACTTGGCACTTTATTAAAAAATCCAGAAACTAAGCTAAAAACTAAGTCTCTTGTTACAGCAAGAGGACACAAATAAAAAACAACCGGTTTGCCTCCCGTAAAGCGCTTTCTTTATAACCATGTAGCTAGGCTTACTTACTTGTTATCAAGATGGTTGGAGTGAGGTGGCTTGGCATCCCCAAGCTTGAATTCTTGTACTTATTTGATATATGTTGGGTGAGTCTAGGGGTAACATCCCCAAGCTTGAGTGGTTGTCCCTCTTGATCTTTGTTCATCACCCTCAACTCTTCCACTTGAAAAATTCTCTTTGCACAAAACTCAACATAAAACTTGATTAGAGGGGTTAGTGTCTCCATAAATTAAATCCGCATAGGTACAGCAAAGACATATCATGAGTTGATTCTAAACATTAGCTACTGTTACTATGGTTGTGCATTGCCCTTTGATCAATAGAACTAAACAAAACACAAGTAATGAGAGTAATGCAAAATAAAGACATAATCTGTCAAAAACTGGACAGCCCGTAAAGAGTGAATTTTCAGAGGCACTTACGTTGCTCAAATCAGAAAATTTTGAACTAATGAAATGTGTATTAATAACTGAAGATTGCTGTCGTAAAATTTCAGGTCAAAATTCCTTTTCTGTGATTTTTAGCATTTTTCGCAGTGAAGCTTAGGAATCTGTTTTCTAGACAGCCATGATAGTTTTAATGATGCTCACATAGGAACAAGAATTGAAATGCAAAAGAGAGCATCAAGAGAAAAATGTGAAACACATTTAATTCTAACCCACTTCCTATGCATTGGGATCTTGTAAGAAAATAAATCAATAAAGCACAAAGTGACTAGCGCATAGGAAGGCAAAGCAAGTGCAGCTTCAAAAATTTCAACAAAAAGAGAGGAGACTTAATATTATTGTGGTATATGAAGTCATGTGTCCCTCTCTCATAAAAACTTTCAGTAACATCATTGATAAAATCCACAATATAACCATCACATGAAACATTCTTACCATGATCCATATGCATAAAAGTATCAATACTCTCCACATAAGTAAAAACAGTTTCATTAGTAATAGTGGGAGTAAAACTATCACATGCATCATTGTAATCATCATAAATTGGAGCCAAAGTATCATCAAAGAAAATTTTCTCCTCAAAACTTGGAGGACTAAAAATACCATATTCATCAAAACCAGCTTCCCAAGCTTAGACTTTTCCATAACATTAGCAATAATGGTGTTCAAAGAATTCATGCTAATAACATTGGTATCACTATTATGCAAACACACTTCCATAGATTTTTTAATTTTCTCTTCAAAAGCATCATGTCCTAATTCAATATAAAGTTCATAAAGATCTCTAATTTTGTTGTTGTTTTCCATTAAACCTAACTAGTGATATAAAAACAAGAAACAAAAAGATATAACTGCAGGATCTCAAGGAGATACCTTCCAGCACTTACCTCCCCGGCAACGGCGCCAGAAAATAGCTTGATGTCTACACACGCTTCTATTCTTGTAGACAGTGTTGGGCCTCCAAGTGCAGAGGTTTGTAGAACAGCAGCAAGTTTCCCTTAAGTGGATCACCCAAGGTTTATCGAACTCAGGGAGGTAGAGGTCAAAGATATCCCTCTCAAGCAACTCTGCAATTAAGATACAAGAAGTCTCTTGTGTCCCAAACACACCTAATACACTTGTCAGATATATAGGTGCATTAGTTCGGCGAAGAGATAGTGAAATGCAAGTAATATGGATGATTATAAGTGGTAATTACAATCTGAAATAAAGATGGCAGCAAGCAAAAATGAGACAAAATGAGAGAAAACGGTGTTTCAATGCTTGGAAATAAGGCCTAGGGATCATACTTTCACTAGTGGACACTACCAACAATAATAATATAATTGAATACATAAATATTTCCTCTTCACTATGCTACTCTGAACTATTCTTCCGTTGGATAGAAATACCAATCTACTGCGTAGGGCTACAAGAGCACACCTTAAAGTCTGAGTGAACAAACACCACAATATCATAGAACACCAAGACCATCGTGTAGGGCTGCAAAAGCACACCTTAAAGTCTGTCTTCCACATCTAGGGAACCCCAATGTCACTATGAGCGCCCCAAAATAGTACTAAACAAACACCACAATTTTATAGTGACAACCAACAAAAGAACAACTCATGATAAGTATTCCTGTAATCTTTAGCCTAAGAGTCACACACAGTGCGCACACTGTCAACTTCGCACCATAGGACAAAGGTGACTCCGGAGATTACATTAATAAAACACTTGAGTAGCATAATTCATAAGATAACGAAGAGTAACATCCATGGATCCAACTAGATTACAAAGCTCATGATCACGTAAAGATCACACCATGGGAGAGAGAGATGAACCACATAGCTACCGGTAGAGCCCTCAGCCTCGGTGAAAACTACTCACACATGATCATGGTGAGCACACTTGATGGAGAGGTTGATGAAGAGGTGCAGCCCGGAGTGGAGGCGGCGGCCCGCAGCAGCCACGGTGCGGCGGCGGCGAGCGGCGGCGGCGGCCCTCGGGGGCGGCGGCCCTTGGCCCCCCCTTCTTCCTTGGTGATGGTGAAGCAATGGAGGAGCTCCTTCCCCTCCTTGGCGGCTGCCAAGAGGAGGAAAATTCATGGCTTTTGGTGGCTCTTCACGACCTAGGGTTTCCTTCTTTATATGGACTCTCGGATTTCCGTCACCCCCTTTTAGGGTTCCACCAAAACGGGCCTACAGGCCGCGTCAGAACTCCGATTGGGCTGATCTCGGACTTAAAATATTCGTATGGAAAATTGTGACAACTTTCTCTTTAATTTGATTTCCATTGGACGCCATATTCGAGGGTCAAACTGACAATCTCCGTAAAAAATTCTCAGACAGATTTCAGGAAAGTCCCAATTTGACTCCAACAAGGTTTCCTTTTGTATTTTTGATAATTCCTACACAACAAATAGGAAAACAAGAAGATTTTGCACTTTGGCAACTATTAGTAGGTTAATCTAATAAATGTCATAATATGATATAAAGTGTATATAAAACATGTGCCAATTGACATAAAACATGCATGGAACATAAAAAATTATAGATACGTTTGGGATGTATCACCCACTCCTAGGATCTCAACGTGGTCTCATCTGCTCAACCAGCATGGCTGCAAGAGGTCATCAACACCTATGCCACAGATGCTGAAGCTCAACAGAAGTTGCAGGCTCTAGCACTGATCAGTCCAGATGACCAAGGATACGAACTCTGTCAAGGATTGATTCGGTTTAAAGGAAGAGTCTGGATTGGCAACAACTCAGCTGTGCAAACCAAACTGATCAATGCTTTTCATGCCAGTGCCATTGGAGGGCACTCTGGAGTGTTGCCTACTTATCTGAGGTTGAAGAAATTATTTGCTTGGACAGGAATGAAGGTGGCAGTTGACAATTTTGTTAATCAATGCTCTGTGTGTCAACATGCCAAACATGAACACACTCATCCATCTGGACTGCTACAACCACTGCCAATTCCAAAAGGTACGTGGCAAGAATTGTCCATGGACTTCATCGAAGGGCTGCCGCTGTCTCATGGGGCCAATGTAATTATGGTCATCGTTGATAGACTGTCTAAGTATGCCCACTTCGTGCCACTGAAACATCCCTTCATGGCTGCGACGGTGGCACAAGCTTTTCTAGATTCAGTGGTCAAACTACACACCGTTCCCTTGGCAATTGTTTCTGATCGAGACAAATTTTTCACCAGCCAACTATGGAAAGAATTGTTCAAAGCGTTGGGTACAAAATTTCAATTCACCACAGCTTATCATCCACAGACGGACGAGAACGGAGAGGGTCAATCAGTGCCTCGAGATGTATCTAAGGTGTGCAGTACATGAGGAAACGAAGCAATGGCGCAAATGGCTTCCTCTGGCTGAGATGTGGTACAATGCCACACATCATTCTACAATAGGCTGTTCTCCGTTCAAAGCCATTTATGGAGCAGAACCAAATTTGGCCTCTATTCCAACCCTGGGCAATGATTCTACATCAGATGCTGCTGTCTTACTTCAGGAACCACAAGACCAGCTGGCCCGACTCAAAGTTCATCTAGCAGCTGCCCAGAATCGAATGAAACTGCAAGCCGACAAGCTACATACAGAAAAACAATTCCAAATTGCTGAACAAGTGCTGCTTAAACTGCAACCTTATGCTCAGTCATCTTTGGTCAACAGACCATGCCCCAAGCTTGCTCTCAAGTTTTTAGGACCATTTCACATACTGGAGAAGATTGGAGAAGTTGCATACAAGTTGGATTTACCTGATCATAGTGCAATCCACCCTATGTTCCATGTGTCGCAGCTCAAAGGGTACACACCGGATTTCACTCCTGTCTTTGCAGATCTTCCGTCGGCGCCAGCACTGGATGCCGTTGAGACGTCTCCTGAAGAAATCCTTGATCGCCGTCTCGTGAAGAAAGGTAATGCAACAGTTCCACAAGTGCTCATCAAATGGAAAGGGATACCGGCAACTTCTACTACTTAGGAAGACCTGTACGTGCTCAAGAACAGGTTCCCTGACGCTCTTGCTTGGGGACAAGCAAGCTCTCCGGGGGGGGGGGGGTGATGTAACACCTGCAGTGGTACATGCGCGAGTCGTGTGTTGATTGTGTCAACGGCTGTTGCGTCAGCATGAGGTGATGCCTGTGGGGCTCACTTGTAAGAGGCAGGATATAGGCTGGGCGTGCGTTGTACGAGTTAGACAAGAAAGAACTGAAACCAAAACAGTATCGTTATTGTCTCCTCTCTGTCCCTCTCCTTCTCTCTTGCGTCTGCATCTGGTTCTTCTTCTTCCTCAAGGCAAAGATCGAGTAGAGCTCACGCCCCAATCCACACCGGCGGCCATCGACTACCGCATCTTGATAGGACCCCTTTCCTCTTACGCGTCTTGCGTCGCCCTCGCGGCGACCGAGACGCCCCTCATCCCGCCGGCAGCTCCTCCCCCCTCCCGTCCTTCCTCTCCCGCAGCCGCCGGCGAGAGCCGCCAGGGCAAAGCCTGCGCGCGGTGCTGGCGGCGGCGGTCATCTTCTACCCGGCGTCTGGAGGGCCTCGCGGGGCGGTTTCTTTAGGCGGCGGTGCGCTCTAGCTGGTACCTCGGCCAACGGGCGGCGGAGCTCTTGGCAGGCGGCGGGATGGCAGCTCGGCGGCGGAGACCTGCCGTGGCCGACGAGGCCGGTGACGGCAGTGGCCATGGGAGGATGGCGGCGGCTAGGTTTGGGCCTAGGTCTGGGCTGCAGTGGGCCCGGTCGGTGCTCAAGGCATGCGGGGCTGCTTGCGGGTGGTGCGGAGGCGCCGCATCCGCCGTGCTCGTCGCCCATGTTGCCTCCTCTCTCCTCTGCAGGTCGCGTGTGGGCTAGATACGGGCCAGGCGGGCTCGGATATGGAATTCACCATCCATGCCCGTTTCGTGGAGCTGGTGTCCCGTTGGTGCGAGTACCTGGACGCCGAGGCGGCGGTCCCGGATGGAGAGGCTGCATGTCGGGCTTTGCGGCAGGCAGCGTAGCAGCGGTGGTGGCGCTTCTGGTTGGCTACATGGGTAGCGACGAGAGGGGCGATGGGTGATCTTGGTGTTGTCGTCTTCGCAGTGGCGGCTCCCTTGTCCGGATCTAGAGAGCTTGAGTGGGTGGCGGCGTTCCCCCTGTCGGGTTGCTTTGGCGATCCTCGGGTGGTATGGGTGACGGTCCGAGCGAGAGCTCCGTGTTTCGGCGCCGGCGGCGGCGACGCTTATGGGCGTCGTATCCCTCTTGGGGGCACCGTTGTGGGTCCGCTCTCCATGCCAGGGCTCCGGATGAAAATCCTAGTCCGTCTTCGGACTCGGTGGCGGCGGCGTTCTGCGTCGTTACCTTCTTAAGGGCGTTGTCGTGGAGCTCAGGGTTCTGTTTGTTACAGATTCGAGTTTGCCCTACTCCTGACGTGAAGCTTCTCTCGGCTCTGACATGGGACGACCTCGCTGGTCTCCTATCATTTACACGTGATATCGTTTCATTGTTCTCGGTCCTCGCTGTTCGCTGGCAGGATCGGCGCTCCGCGGCCCGGAGCGAGAGGGCAGGCGGCCCTCTCCAGCAATGGCTTGGTGTGTTCAATGCAACGTTATCTGGTGGTTTTATCAGGAGGCGCGTCTTCGTTCTTGTTCGGTAGTCTAGGTTGCTAGTGTTAGGTGTGGCTTCTCGGTTTTCTTGCTCGACTTGGAGTTGGAGGCTTCGCTTCCCTCTCGTTTGTCGTTTCTTTTGACTTGCTTTTGTAAGAGGGTTTCCTCACCACCTGTATCAGTTTGGTCGTTGTGGCTTTATTTATAAAGCGGGGCGAAAGCCTGTTTCGTGGCAATCCACACCCGCGGCCAGGGTAGTTACACAACATGACTACTGGGCCAATCCTGGCTCCATACGGCCATTGTCACAAAACGGCCCACGTTAATCGGCCACGTCCGTGGAAAGAAACACACAAAAAAAAAAAACTATTCCCTAAAAAAAAAACTACGGAAATAGGCAAAGTTTTCTCGCGTTCTTCCGCAAGGTGAGCTCGCTCTGTGACCTCTCTTGAGTCTCGAGACTTGACTGCATCTTCCTCCGCCGAGAAGGGAGAATCGCCGGAGCCAGCCGCCAGCAGAGAGTTCCCCGACGGCCGCCAGCAGGCGGTAACTGAGTAAGTTCCTCCTCTTCTTCTTCACCTCCTACCCCAAATTCGTCCTACTGGATGGGAGACATGAACATCCAGAGGTCAGATCCAACCGGACTCTCACCTCTTGGTAGGCAACCCTTGGTTAGAAATCGATAGATCGATGTATCCCACCTTCCCGACGTAAAATTCCAGATAGTTGATTAGTAATTTCTGCGTTTCCACCATGTCCTTCCCCTTGTATGCGCCCGTAGAATAAACAGCCATGTAGTCTTATTGTTTGCACAGCGATGTAGACAGCAATGTTCTAGTAGAATTTTTGGAGTCCCGTGACACCACAGGATCCCAAGGCTCACAGCAGTTGATGCGGCGAATGCTTGTGTGGATAGTCGAAGAGATCAACTGACACCTTGTAATTTGTCTCTGCAGGAAGCTTTGTGCTATCGGTTATTGCTCCTCTGCCAATAATACTATGGAGGGGCTGAGTTGGAGAAGGGCGTGCGTCTTGGTCCTCTGTATTATACCGTTCTTGCGCCCGGCTGCGGGTATCCGCTTTGTGATTGATAGGGAGGAGTGTTTCTCCCATAACGTTGAGTACGAAGGGGATACTCTCCATGTATCCTTCGTGGTGATCAAGGCTGACACTCCATGGCATTATAGCGAGGACGGGGTGGACCTCGTGGTAAGGACTTAATCCCTTTTTATCATGTATGTATATATATCTCGCAAGAATAGGTGTCGTGCAATGAGCACATGGATTTCCAATGCTTTCTTGGGTATCAAGGGTAGGCACAGTCTACTAGAATTCTTGCAGTGCAATTTACTATAACATTTCAACCTTTTTTGCCCATTTATGCAACTACATCAATCCACTTATGATCAGTAATTCATTAAGTATGATTGTAAATGCGACGAACCTGAGGCCACGCTCTAGCCGGGCTGACTGCTCTGTCACCCAAGTGACCAGAACCTGAGAGCTTTTTACTTCTCCGTGTCCTTGCTTTACTTTTGGTAGGAACTTATACTTTTGTATTTACTAAGTTCTACGTGGGATTACGTTGCCTACTTTTGCTACCGTGATAGTTTTATTCGGTTAGAGGAACACTTTGAAAGCCCAATTTAAGTAGTTCTTAAGGATGTTGTGATGTTTTTGTGTGCTCTTAGTCTTCCTATATAAGGATGTTTTCTAGGCAAATGCAGTGCAATTTACTATAACATTTCAACCTTTTTTGCCCATTTATGCAACTACATCAATCCACTTATGATCAGTAATTCATTAAGTATGATTGTAAATCTACTCAGCTGGACTGTGAAACTGTGAGCTAGATCATATTGTACATTTCATTATCGATGTACTCATGAACTTATAGTAATGCTCTACGGTTGTTTGCTCCATCTTGACTAATAACAGGTTAAAGATTCTACTGGAGCTCAAGTCCGTGATTCTCGTGACAAGACGAGTGATAAATTTGACTTCATAGTTCAGAAGAGAGGTGTCCATCGCTTCTGCTTCACCAATAAATCCCCGTATCATGAAACCATAGACTTTGACGTGCATGTTGGCCATTATTCATATTTCGATCAACATGCCAAAGATGGTAACGACTTCTGAAGCTTTCCTAATGTAATTTTTGGTAAGAAAGAACATACCATCATCCTTGTCTTTCGTGGACTTGATGTAGAACATTTTGCACCTCTGTTCGAACAAATTGCGAAGTTGGATGAAGCACTTTACAACATTCAGTTCGAGCAGCACTGGCTAGAGGCCCAAACGGACCGGCAAGCAATATGTAAGTCTCCTGTTAACATTTGTCTAGAAAATACCGTTCAGATTAGTGTTCCTGTCCGTCGTACTAGTATAAAGTGTTTCTCATCAAGAAATACACTCTGGTTATTGGCTGACACTACCAGAATTTACCAACCGTGGTTTCTACAGTTTGTCTGTTGTTAAAATGTTTATTTTAACCTAAATAAGGATGGCATGTTTCTGCCCTAAGTACAATTTGCAACTAGTTGCGCCTGCACCCCATGTTGCATGTTGCACTCCATGTTAAAAAAAATGAAATAAACCATGGACATAGGCTACGTTATATTTTGTGCATCTACAAATGTTCATCCGAAAATATGATAACCTGTGGCCAGCACAAAAAAGAAATGATGTGTGAATAACACATGATACTATTCACTTTGGTCTTGTCTTTTTTCTACAGGTCACATATGGTCATACTTTGGAACACAACTTTTGTAGATGCACACGATACAGCATAAGAAGTACTATCACATATGGTAGAAAGTAGTATCGGAAAATAGACAAACCCCCCTTGTGATCAAAATCATCTCATGTAGACGTAATCCCTCAACTCTAAAACCAGGCAAAGCCCCCTAGCCTCGTCTTAAGCTGTTTTCCATAGCAGTTCTTCACATGTGGCCATGGTCAAGCACCAGGCACAGACCATGGCGGCTCTCAGCGGCAACTCTGGCAGTTCCTCGTGGGAAGAAGCACAAGCACGTCGCCGCCGTGACCTGGGCAACCCTGTACCGTACAGGCAGCCCCCCTTTGACTACTCCCGCGCAGGGAACTGTTCGTGCAAATTGACGAAATAGAGAACAGTTGTGTCGAGACATTTGGGGGGCTCTTCAATAGCACGGCAAGCAGCGGGAATTAGAAATGATGCGCGCTGGCCACTCTCCATGTTCATGTCATCGTCTCCTGGTGGCGGCGGCCGCTAGTACTCATATGGATTGCTACCCCAGCCGACCGTCGGCGAGAAGAACGGCGGTGGCTGGTGCACCATGACTGCTCGCCAGTCGGATACTGCTGGCGCAACCACCTCGCCGCCAAAAACCCTTGTCGTGGCCCTGCTGCGTGAAGAAACAAACCTCCATCGACAACCTAGCCGTTGCAGGCAAACAATCGTCCATAAGAGCCGCGCCACCGCCCATGCCGTGACGGGGCACGGTATGCATGGGACAGAGCGGCGCCTGCACCTCCTTGGTCGACGCTGTAGGGGCAAGGTGGTAGCTTTGAGTTAGTGAAGCTGAGGCCATCAGCGCCTGCGGCCTAGGGGCCACAGAGGCATGGAGGCGGCGCCGAAGGCATGCGCGGCCTTCTCGGGCGCGTCGTCACAGTCACCTTGCTAGTGGGTGATTAGAGTGAGCCCACCCACCCTTGCCAGTGTGGCACCTCCAGATTAACTGCCAAATCGCCACGTGTGCAAAACCGCTCCGGAAAACAGTTTAACATGGGGTTAGGAAGGCTTTGCCTGGTTTTAGAGAGTTGGTGAGGGGTGTATGTATACTTCTTTCTTAATGGTACATTTTGTGATATAATAGGTTTGAAACTATCCATAATTAACTTGGCTGCTTATCTTAAATTGATGAATTCGTCATACCTTGTTGTAACTCAGTGGGGTTCAAGACTTTTTTTAGATCAACATGGGCCACACCCCTGGTTCCATTATATATAATGAAACCATCAGCGGGTTCAAGACTGCCTAGCCAAGCCTGATGGTTTGTTGAGAATATATTTCTGTAATATCTTATAACTGCTGCCGAAGCAGCTAGTGGATTCCGTACTATTTCTTTGCTTACCATGTTATAGTCTAATATTTGTGTTTTAAGTTAGGTGCCAGCAGTTAATCATCACATTTCCAGCTAATTGCTTATTTCCTGCTGTGCTGCAGTGAATGAAAATATGAGCAGGAGGGCCATCCACAAGGCGATTTTCGAGTCAGCTGCGCTTATCGCGGCCAGCGTCGTTCAAGTCTATCTGTTACGCCGACTCTTTGAGCGCAAGCTGGGGACATCTAAGGGTCTGATCCTCCAATAGAAAGTTCTCTTCCTCGTCATCCCAGCTGAATTGTAACACCGAACTGCCTGCTATTACTTGTTCGTGGATTCCTGTTACATATATAATCCTTTGTGACACAATAGATGAGTGCTCTATGAATCACACTGAACAGTTACTTGTACTGTCATCCATTTTCCTCGATATTTTCCAACTTTCTCTGATCACCGATTTTTCTTCTCGATAAGGAAGTGCAAGCCTTCTGGCATCTACATCTCCGGATGCACACAAACATAAATTTATTAGAAAGATGCCTCACACGGCTGCTACCGGTAGAAGATTCCCGACCTTGCACAAGTGAGGCATTGTTTCCTGAAAATCTAGGCATAAACAGCGTGGCTTCCGTTTCTGGAGAACAAGTCGCATATGGCTGGGTTTCACGCAAGAGGAAGGAGAATTGAAGAGGAGTTGGCACCACCCAGACCCTGTCACTCCCTTAAATGGAAGTACGAATGGGTCGTCGAACCGCTTGGGGCGGTGCTGGCATTTGAGCTGAGCACCCAACCAATCAAGACGCCAGCTGCAGAAATTGATAGTTCTCCTATGATTTCTCGGGTTTCCTGTTGATTTTTCTGCCACGGGAACTGAAAAGGATCGTGCGAAAGGAAAAAGGAACCTGAAATCATCGTGAAAAGAGAAAAAAGAAACCTGAAATCATATGAAAGAGGACATTTGACTTTTTATATTATTAAGCGAATGATGCTTAACTATACTGGTACTGGCACTGCTGATTTCGGATGAAACAATGGTCCTCCCTGTGTAAATGCTGGGGCGCTGTTTGGTGCATGTGAGCATCTACAGAAGATGCGTGCAATGAATTCTGGAAAGCAGCAGCAGATGCGAGCGTACACCAGTAGCGGCAGCACACATGCAATGTACGAGTACACACTGGACTAGCCAGCACGAGAGCATCTCCACTCCCGGCGCGGAAAACGCGTCCGACCGGACGCTATTGGCACCGTCCGAACGCGCCGCGGGATATTGGCGTTGCCGTTGTCCGAACGCGTCGCGGGCTATTGGGGGCGCCGCTTCCCACCCGCGACGCCAATAGAAAATTTTAAAACAACATTTAAACATGAAAATAGATAAATTTCATTGAAACAGACCATAATTCATTCAAACTAAACATAATTTGTTCAAACTAAACTAAACCTAAGTAGGGCGGCACGCCGGCACATGCAATGCGGGCAAGAGCCCTCACGTGCAGGTATAGGTGCCCGGCGGAGTCGGCGTAGCTGCAGTCGAGGAAGAGGCTGTCGACGGACTTCGGCGCAGGTGCCGCTCGTGCATGGGCCGGCGGTGCCAAGGACGCCTCGGTGGATAACTGCATGCCCTGCCACTGGGATTCGGGCCACTCTTCGTCATCATCATCCTCCTCCATCGCCTGTGGAGGTTGAGATGTCGGCTGTGCTACTGGCGCCACGGGTGTCGAGCCTCCGTCGCCTCGTACCACTGCCTCTCACTGTCCATGCCCGCCACGAAGTTCTCGTCGGAGGTGTTGGTGAGGACGTCGTCGTCGGAGTCGAACCACTCCGCAGGCGGCGACCTGGTGGCCGAGGTGGGGAAGAAACTATGGAGCCAGTAGTTGTACTCCATCTCGATCTGCTCGTCGTAGTACGGCGCTGACGGGGTGTACCAGTAGTCGTTCATCAGCTCTGGCGGCATTGTTTCCATGCACATGTCGATGTAATCGCGACGTGCCTAGCCGGTGAGGCGAGGCGCCGCCGGGACGTGGACGGGGTTCGTCGTCCACCCCTCGGGGAGGCGGCAGGTCATCGGCACCGGCGTATTGGTGTGGATGAGCTCGCGTGCCTCCGCCTCCGTGAGTAGTTACGCCGGTGGCAGTGGCGGAGCATGGTGGTAGGTGTCCCCCTTGTGGAGGAGCCCTATGGAGGAGCCCACATTGTGGTCGTTGCGACGCCCCTCCGGACCCGTTGCGAAGATCCTCCGCCTCCCGGCGCTCGTTGCGCCTCACCGCCTCTAAGGCAACTCCATCGCGACGACACATTTCGCCTAATAAATGGGCTATGCTTGGGTCCACTCCAGATACATGCGGACTTCTGTGGTATCCTCCCCATATACTCCCACTAGCTAGTGTCATAAACTCAGCCAGTACCCTCCCTTCTCCCACCCTTCTCTCGCCTTCGCCGCTGACAGCCCGTATCGTCCTTTTCACCACACCCATGTGCCCGCCATCACTCCACACCCCGCTGGACCGCCGCCACCACAACCACCGGAGTTGTTTCCACTTCTTTGCCTAGATGGTGTAGCTCGCGGCTCGCACTTTGCACCCACTTCAACCCTGGGTCGGGTATCGCCAACTCTGCACACCATCGTGATGGCGTGGAATAGCACGTTCGTTGGGAGACCCCAAGTGTAAGGTTTGATGTAATTTAGCAGCAAGTTTTCCCTTGATTACAAAACCAAGGTATTCAATCCAGTAGGATTTGGAGAAGGCTTTAGAAATGTGTCAACGACGCCGTTTACGATAATTGACGTGGACCTGCGCACACACGAACAAACTATTTTGTCCCAACGAAACATAGAGATTGTTAATCTCTCCGGCTTGCTGAACACAAAGGGTTAAATGTATGTGTGTAAAATAATATAATAACAAAAATGACAAGCGAGCAAAATGATTTAGAAAGGCTATTAGACCGGTTGTAAACAATATAGGAAAATAGGACCGGGGTCCACAGTTCACTAGTGGTGTCTCTCCAAAAAATAAATATGTTGGGTAAACAAATTACAGCGAGACAATTGATAAACATGGACGCAACACAATACTTTCATGATGCAAAGTTCACTTTTTCATCTAATATGGGCATTACGGCAAAATACATAGACCATTATCTAACTGCATCTATGACTAATAATCCACCCTGGGATCGCTATCCAGTCTGTCACCTGAAAGTATTAAGTTGCAAGTAATAGATAATTGTAATAAGCATGGTGCGTAATGTAAGCAATGTAAACAACATAAAGCAATAAACACCGCTGTTTTATCCCTAGTAGCAACATCACATCTCAAGTCTTAATCGTTTCTGTCAACTCGAGCTCAGACAAGAGAGGCATGAACCCACTATCTAGCATAAATACCGTTTCTAAGATACAAGCAATTACTTCGGCTAAAGCATCCACAAGCATCGGAGAGCATGTAAGATCATAAATAAAACATATGAATAAACAATCTGAACAATAATGGCATGACTCCATAATTCGTCAGATCCCCACAAACACAACATGTAGCATTACATAAAGATGATCTTAATCATGTAGGCAGCTCATAAGATCTAAACAACGGAACACAAAGGAGAAGAGACAACCATCTAGCAACTGCCATGGACTCGTAGTACCGTGGTGGACTACTCACGCATCACTCCGAAGACAGGCATGGTGGTGTAGATGCCTCCTGTGACGATCTCACCCTCCAGCAGGGTGCTGGGAAGAGATTCAGAACCCTCTCGATCTAGGGTTGGCGACGGCGGCTGACGTGGGGTAGCCACGACAAATCCCATCGGTAGTATACCTAGGGTTTCGTATGAGGAGAGCAGTTGGCGCGCTGGAAGTTCCGTCGGCTGACAAGCAGGGATTTACCCAGGTTCGGCCCCTCATTGTGAGGTAAAGACCTACTCCTGCTTGTCTGATTATATTCATGGAGGATTACATGGTGGCCGTAATGGCGATGGAGGTGATGAGAGACGTGGTCTCGCTAGGGCTATGCCTATCTGTATGGATCTGATCTATGTGGGTGCTCCTGCCTGGCTTTATAAAGGGAGCCAGGTAGGGTTTACAAGAGTCCTAGTAGACTACGACTTGGAGTCCTTGGCTTGTGCTTGAAGTAATAGCCGGTCCGCCAGGTGGGCCTTCGTCTGGGCCGCACCAGGTATACCAAAAGTGGGGGACCCGAAGGGTATGTCCACGTCAGCGGCGGCCTCGGAACTTTTCTGGAAAATATGATCGGGTATCGAGCGTTTTCGGGACGAAGGTAATTTATAGGCGAGAGGGCAACTCGGGGAGACGCCCGAGGGCGCCAGGTGAGCCCCAGGCGCGGTCAAATGGCGTCTGGGGGCTGTGGGGCCCCCTCCTGGCTCCGTCTTCATTTCTTCGTAAAAATAATTATATTAAATTTTCAGCCAATTCCGAGAAAATTCCCGACTAGCTTTTCTAAAACAAAAAGACAGCAGAAAACAGGAACTGGCACTGGGTATCTTGTCAATAGGTTAGTTCCATAAAATATGCCAAAATGATATAAAAATATTATAAAAACATGTGGCAATGATATATAATAAGCATGGAACAATAAAAAATTATAGATACGTTTGAGACGTATCAGCATCCCCAAGCTTAATTCCTGCTCGTCCTCGAGTAGGTAAATGATAACAAAATAATTTTTGTGATGACATGCTTCTAACACAATCTTGATCAAATAATAATGTAAAGCACATGAACTAAATGAAAGTGATCCAAGACAATGGTCTATAGTTTGAAATGAAGTAAATAATGATTAACCATGTATAACATCTAAGCAAGAACTTTTCATGTATAGTACTTTGGAGACTTGAAAATTATAAAACTCGTCATGCTTGATAGCTCACAAAGTAATATACTTCTGAAAAAGGTGTTCAACCAACACAGAGGAAGATTTAAGTTTTCAGCAAAAGCTTCAACTTGTAACATACTTATCACTGGATAATGTCAATACAAAAGTTTTCACAGTTAAACATAAAGATAAAATGTAGTAAACTTGCACCAAAATTGATACTATGCGTTTGCTTGAGAGATAAAGATTGGAAAGGAAAACTGACTCAACATTAAAGTAAAAGAAAGGCCCTTCGCAGAGGGAAGCAGAGATTAATCGTGTGCTAGAGCTTTTTGGTTTTTGAAAGCATGTAGAGATATAAAAATATTTCTTTTTTAGAGTGATGTTTGTCTTCGTCAACGACTAGCAATAGAGTTCTTGATATCTTCCATACCAACTAAATTTTAAGAGCGGCTCCCATGAGGAACGTTATTTCTGCAGGAAGCAGATCATTCCTCTATCTCCTTTGTTTACACATGCAGATGTTTTACTGAATTCTCAGGAACAAAATGTGAGTATATTTTTTTGGTTAAAGTTGTAATTTATCTCTTTTTGCAAAATTAATGTACAAGTAGAAGAAGCATACAAGTCCTTGGATAACTTATTTAGCATGGAAGATATCAAACCCAACTACTACATCCTCATGAGTTAAAAACAGTGACACAAAATGGGAGTAATAACATTTTGAAATTTTAAAAGTAGCACACAAAAAATTTACTTGGAGTGGCTAGGAAATACCACATGTAGGTATGTATGGTGGACACAAATGGCATGGATATTTGGCTCAAGAATTTGGATGCACGAGAAGCATTCCCTCTCAGTACAGAGTTTTTAGGCTTAGCAAGGTATCAAGCAAACACATATCATCAACCCAATACATGAATGACCACAAGATATACATTAAGCATAACCATTAGACCTCATACCGTCTTTCTTGTCAACCAAACATGCTTTTACAAAAAGAATATCTAGACTTTGAGAAAATATCAATCAAAACAAGTGTTATAATTTATTTATTTATTTATTTATTTGAAAGGAACAAGTGTTATAATTTAAGCTTTGCGGTATTTCTCCACTACTCCATTCTTAAGTAAATGATCCACAAATTTAAACATTTAATATAATTCATCTCTCAAGACAATTGACAAGCACCAAAATACTCAAGACAGTGACCTACAAGATTATGTAAACTTTCTATTACCACTTCCTACATGATAGTTTCCCTTTCAACCAAACACTAATCAACTTGTTTGAACAAAACTCTCTAAGCAAATACGCATGAAACACAAGAGAGTTCTTCCTAACTACAAGAAACTAATAGCTTTGAACAATAGATACATGAAAAACAAGAGATAGAAGCTAAAATAAATAAAAGCTAAACACTCTACACATATACGTGAAAAACATGAGTGTTATATGAAAAAGCGGAGCGTGTCTCTCTCCCACACAAGAATGTAAGGATCCATTATTGAAAATGACCAGCAAACAAAACAAAGCAAAACTGAAAGCAAAACACAAACGACGCTCCAAGAACAGCACATATTATGTAACGAAATAAAAATATAGTTTCATGGGATCGACCTGATTAATTGTCGATAAAGAAGGGGATGCCTTGGGCATCCCCAAGTTTAGATGCTTGAGACTTCTTGAATATTTAGTGGAGGTCTAGGGGAGCCTCCCCAAGCTTGAACTTTAATCCCTTCTTGATCTTCTTTCATCACCTCGTTCTCTCAACACTTGAAAACTTACTTCACACAAAACTTCTCACAAACTGATTAGAGGGGTTAGTTCTCGAACAAAATAATCCACCTTCAGTTCTCATTTGGCAAATTGCATAAACTTGTTCCTAAATATTGGCTACTACCACATAGGTTTAAGTGATGTTCCGTGGATAAAAGAACTCCACTTTGCTCGTAAAAGAAGCAATGCAAAAACGAAGACAGAATCTATCAAAAACAGAACAGAACGTAAAGATGATTTTTTTCGGGCTACTAGGACACCTCAAATCAGAAAACTTAAAACTACTGAAAGTTATAAAAAAACCCAGATGCTTGTTGTCAAAAAAATTCAGCTACAGATCACGTTCTGTGATTTTTTTATAATTTCGTACGGTGACGGACAGAAATCTGTTTCTGGACAGCAATTCAAAAAATTTACTTTCCTCTCATTAGAGACTATTCTTGGCAAAAAAAACCAAAACAAAAAGGATACAAGGGAGTTGCTACAGAGACAACAACCCCAAAAACTCAACAAAAATAAAAACAAACTAAAGGTAAAATTAATGGGTTGCCTCCCATAAGCGCTTTTCTTTAACGCCTTTTAGCTAGGCACAATAGCAAAAGATCAAGTATTATCAATTTTAGAACAATCAAAATTATTCCTCCCTTCAATAAGTTCATCTTTTACTTTGTTTAGGAAGAACATCCTGTGGTTAACTGGAGCATTCAATTTCAAAAATCCATACTTGCCATTAATAAAACATCCAGTGACTTTAAGAAAGGATCTACCCAAAACAATATATCCATGGGATCTTGATAAAACTACAAAGTCTATTGGGACAAGTTTATTTTGAATTCTGACTTGAACATTGACTCTTCCCAAGATTTTTGAAATAGTACCATCGGCATGAGAGTGATAAAAAGGGTAATCAACCATATTATTAAGTTTTAAGGAATCATAAACCATTTTAGGCATGGTTGACACAGTGGAACCGAGATCACAATAGGCTAAGAAATTTTGATTACCAATTTTGATTCTAATGAAAGGCTCCCAATCACTTTGTGGCTCAGCTAGGGGTTGTTGAATTCCAGAAGTATTACCATCTTTACTTATTGCTAAATTATTTAAACTTTCCTCTATCTTATCCAACCTCTCAACAACCCCATCAGTTTTATCTATCATAGGGAAAATAGCTAAACCATTTATAATTCTAAAAGCTTTCATTGTATCATATTCCACAAAAGTTTCTCCTACCATAACATCTAAAGCATGCTGATAAACAGATGTGAGACCAAAGTAGAAAAATTTCAGGAGAACACTCAATTCTATCATGGGTTGTGTCGGGGGAATAATAAATGGGTTAACCCGCAGCTCACAAGACCAACGCGACTTACTCAAGCAAGGTGCGGCTCAACCTATGTTCAAGGCCGCACCACTCGCGGGCTTACACAAATATGGGCCGACTCAAGATCATGAGGAAGGATCCAGAAGCTCGAAGATAACTTGACTTGAAAGACAAGACATATGATTAGTCTCCAAGTAGGACTCCGGCTCATACTTTCCTTGGGACAGAAGTTTCCTTATAACCTTGCGAGCCACCATCTTTATAAGGTGGACTCCAACGACCTAGAACCCCAAGCTAAAAAGCTCTCATACATCCAGAGAGAGGCGACTCAACATATCGATCGCCAACCCCTTGTAACACCATATTCATATCAATATCAATCTAGGATAGGCAGGACGTTAGTCTTTACCTCACATTGAGGGGCCGAACCTGGGTAAAAAATATCGTCTTCCTCGTCCCTGTGATCTTTAGCTCGGAGACGCTCGATCGCTTAATCCCCAACTCTACGAAGTCATCTCCATGACATCTGCGTGACAAACCCACGACAGTTGGCGCCCACCGTGGGGCCTGCGGTCAAGAGCGTCACGTTCCGCGCTGCATCTGTACCAGGGACGGAGGATCTCATCGTCGATTCAAGCTCGGCGACTTCAACAATCTCGGTGACTTTATCGCCATACCGATTCAAGCGACTCGGTGGTATCAAGATCTACATCTAGACTGCAGGACAGAAGCAACGTCCGTGTTGCGGACATCACCGACGGCGACTCGGAACTCATCTCGACGATCCCTTCGGTGGAAAGATGCGCAATCAAGTTATCTAGCAGCTGTTAAAAGCGCATCAAATTCCAACGGCTGGATCTCCCTCGCCGACTCAAACTCTGAAGCCCCGTCGAAAACTGACGGAACTCTGCGTGATCTTGGGAAAATAATTCTGGAGGTCGACTCAGGAATCAATTTAAAGATCCCTCCGGTGAAAACCTGCGGAATACAATCGCGAAGCCCTCCAAGAAATTTGAGATAATTACAACGGTTAGATCTCCGTCGGCGACTCAAACTTTGCAGCAACTTTCATATCTTGGCGAGTTCGCTGAGTTCTTCGCTGTCAATGTCTCCAACATCGGCGGGTCCCCATAATTAGCACCGGAGGCCCAACATCAACATCGTCCTCATGTGCATCGACCTCAGAGCAGCCTATCAAATCTATCAAGATGGAGATATTTTGGTACTCAATCTAGGATTGGAATTACATAAAGCTGACCTCGGCAAAAATTCCATCACCAGCTGGTCGAGTTAATTTTTTCTCCCCTGGTTTGCTTTCCGTTCGGCTGTGTATCCGACTCTGGATCCAACTCAAACTCGCGGGCAGCATGCAGCCAAGTTAGCATCGGTGCATCCATGGCTATTACATGGAATCAAAAGCCGCGTACCAGTATCGTTGTGTGCAAGGCAAGGAAACTCCCGTGGAACAGGAAAGATTAGATGAAAGGCAATATAGAGGTGCCAGCTCGCTGTTGCACAGCGCATGCCCAAGGTGCAGCAAAAAGAATAAAAAGGAGATTAGCAGCAGCGTCTGGGCTCAGCGGTCAACATCAACATCGTCTGCGTACGTAGCTGATTGATCAAGATTTTATGGCAAGCTTTATCTCGGGGAGTCGCTGTGATGGGCAGATATATATTTCGACGTTACCGTCAACAGGAAAGTCACATAAGAGAGATCTCCGCGTCCGTGAAAACTTACGCGTGACCTAAGTCGCGTGTTGTCATACGGGCGACCCATCATTTTAAGCCGCCACAAGATTAGCTCGTGCACGAAAGGAGAAAAGCAAGTTTTTCGCAGCTCACCGTTGACAACAGACATAGCAACGGCATTTTCAATCGCATCGAAACGGAGTCAACAGAATCCGCAGTCCGACGTCTCCAGAAGTCGCTGCGGTTGGCAAAGATTTCAGGAGTCGCACTTGCTTTTTTTTTTTTTTTTTTTTGAGAATTCCTTTTGAACTCACGCACAACTCACACCACACACACTCAACACCACACGCACGCCACCTGTGCGCAAGCTAGACCTAACCAGACTATACTGTAGCTTCTGAGCCCCGTGAGCCTAGATCTACTGGGAAACCCCTGCGGTGGTGGGCACACCACAATACCTCTGACAGAACTACGGTGGAATTGGCCCAGAAGCAGGGGACACTGTTCGCATGAACAGTGCGGGCACTGTTCACGTGAACAGTGCCGTGAGACATCCCAGAAATTCGGTCCTCCCGGGGACTCGAACCTGGGACGGGCAGGCCGGCCACTGCCAGGCACTACCACCGCGCCACAGCACGTCCTCAGGAGTCGCACTTGCTGGCAAGCTCGTGTGTGTCGAGTCGCGCGTGGTCATATTTATTGAGAACCTGGAGTCCTCAGCCGTCGCGAGTTTACATGAAGCCAGCTCCAACTAGCTCACTTGACTCGCACGCGTATCAGTGAAGCTGATCGAAGAATCAAGGAAGTAAGAGCAGTAGTGTCACATGGGCATCACGTGCAACCAAGGAAAGTAATAAATAAGGGATGGAGAAAAAATAAAACGATCCGATGATGGCCTCGCATGGAAAGGGCTATTTTCATGCATCTGCTCCCTGTTGTTTTGGAAAGAGAAGGATACCAGCAATTTGGGTCGCTAGTGTGTTACATGGATTTTTGAAAGGAAAAGGCAGGGAGTGGTCAGCTTTATTCAGCGTGCGACTCAGAAGGAACAGCGCGCGACCTCATCAGTATGCGACCCAAAGGATCAGCACACGACTTCAAAAGCACCAGACTTTGATGACCAGCGCTACTACCGTTGACTTCTGCAATCATCGCCACGCGGCATATCACGGCGGCACAATGGCTAGCTGGATGCAGACATACGCCCGGTCTTAACAAATCGTCAACATCGTGATCGTCTGCAGCTCCAACGACTCGCCGTGGACGATTTCAAGTATCATCGCGGCCTACTTTATCTTCGATGAATCGACATCTATGGTCGCGGATCATGCCGCATCATCGGCGTCTAGAGAATGAAACAAGATAAGTCGCTGTCACGCTCAACTTTCGCACCCTTTTTACCTTTATCAATAAGATTAAGTTCTCTTCGAGTTTATCTTGGGGGCTGCATTTCTAGATTGTTATGCCTTTTATTAAATATCTTTACGACTCATATTAAATCATGTCGTAGACTTTAAATTTATATCAGCTTTTGTAGATTTAATTACATCTATTTCTCAATACATTCGTCAAATTAGAGTTGTTTATAACTCGCATGGCAAAGTCTAGCTATTTACAACTTGCATTGAATATCAAGACCACCATTACATGTTCAAGCATTGATATTTGGCGATTCATTTGTCATTCTATGACTTATCATTATATCAATTTATGACTGATCGTTATAAAATTTCATGATTTATCATCATATCATTTTATTAATCATCATCGACTTCTTATCATATCAATTTATGAGTCGCATAGCGATTTACCCCATATCATTTTATGAGTCACAAACAGCTCATCATTACATCAGTTTAAGAGTCATTAATGAATCATTATCTTATCAAATATTTGAGTTAAAACAGGTGACTCGCTGTACCACATCTACAGCTAATCAGAGCTGGTTATCATCAAAACTAATTAGAGCTCGTCACGGCCATTGCAGCCGCTAAAAGCAATAATCCTGGTTATTCTCGCCTTAAGTCAGAAGTATCTTTGCACTATGCGGCCAAAGTACTGGGGTGCGGTGTCAATCGAGTGTGATCGCCTATCATGGCCGCCAACGACCCTGAACACTCATTTTTACCTGGGAAATACTGAGCCGCGCGAAGACCTACTTAACGGTAATAGAGATAATTCAGAAGGACTAAAGTACCCGCGTGTGGCGTCAATCGAGTCTGAATGCCTATCATGGCTGCCTATCATGGCCGTTCTCGACCCTGAACACACATTAGATTTGGAAAATACTGAGTCAAGTACCATATGCTATCATGCATCGTACAATATGCTATCATGCATCTTACCAGTTGCTATCACGCAACAATTTGCTATCATGCAACCATTTGCTATCATGCAAAATAACATTTGCTATCATGCGACATACCATTTTGCTATCATGCAAAATATCATTTATCATGCAGATTATACTATGCTATTATGCAGGGTACCATATGCTATTATGCGGAGTACTAACTTTTTATCATAATTATTACCAGCCGCCAAGGCTAACATATTATTATTAAGTTATTATCATTGCTTCCTTGAGGGCTTTGCCCTTTGAATTTCAGGAACCTATAACTCGGCCATATGAGTTTGAACTGGCATGACCAGATTTTTATGTTTGGGATAATCATTCCTGATATCGGCTGATAAAGTCACCATTATTTATTTATCTTTAGACACATTAAGTAGAATTTTTAAGGACTATTCCTTAATTTATATCGAGAGTTTTGACTGGGATTATCATTTTTCCTAGCAGCTCAACTAATATTTCACAGTTTGGAGTTTATAAGCGGATTTGCCCTACTCCAAATATTATTGTTTACTTGTGGCAACAGTATTTGCTCAATATGTTACAGGATCAAATTGCAACGACATGCCATCAAGCAGGATAATGAAATCATGCTCGCTTAATGCCCGGGGGCTAGGACAATTAAATTTTTGTCTAACTTGAGATATTGTTGAGTCCCGAGCAGCATGATCAAGCATGCAACCCGGTCCTCGGGGGCTACACATCCACCATGCATATCTGACGGTCTTTATTATACTCATATACCATGTTTATATGCAGATTTCATTTTTTGCAGCACATGAGAATATATATATCTATTTGCGAGTCAAATAAGCGACTCGGAAATCTTTAAATACAGGTTGTGGCTACATGCCCTTGAGCCGCCATGTTTCAACATGCCTTCAGATGGCTCGTCATGATAACATGACAGATTATTATTCTAATGATTGACCAGCTTATTTATGCTTATGGTCTTTTATGCTTCGATTTCTATGACTCAGCACCTTATACACATTTGGCTGATATATCTTGTTACTCATAAGTTATTATTCTTATGATTTTAGCTCAGTCTTACACCCAACAGGAAAAGGTGGTTTTCACCAAAGTGCTTCGCGGAAAACTTACCGCGATTCTGCAGCTTCAATGCGACGAAGACAGAAGTGCTCAATTGGCAACAAAGTGGCTAAATAAGCTGCAAAGATAGCGACTCATCGCTTCTACATCAGCGGCTCAATAAGCCGCTACGCTCGCGACTCATCATCACCGAGTCGCCAAGTGCAACATCGACAAGTCGGCAAGAACTACATACGCAAGCCCGCAAGATCATCATCAAGATAGAATCTTCCGCCTGATTCTACGAATCACCCGGAAGCTTGGGGGCTAATGTCGGGGGAATAATAAATGGGTTAACCCGCAGCTCACAAGACCAACGCGACTTACTCAAGCAAGGTGCGGCTCAACCTATGTTCAAGGCCGCACCACTCGCGGGCTTACACAAATATGGGCCGACTCAAGATCACGAGGAAGGATCCAGAAGCTCGAAGATAACTTGACTTGGAAGACAAGACATATGATTAGTCTCCAAGTAGGACTCCGGCTCATACATTCCTTGGGACAGAAGTTTCCTTGTAACCTTGCGAGCCACCGTCTTTATAAGGTGGACTCCAAGGACCTAGAACCCCAAGCTAAAAAGCTCTCATACATCCAGAGAGAGGCGACTCAACATATCGATCGCTAACCCCTTGTAACACCATATTCATATCAATATCAATCTAGGATAGGTAGGACGTAGGTCTTTACCTCACATTGAGGGGCCGAACCTGGGTAAACAACATCGTCTTCCTCGTCCCTGTGATCTTTAGCTCGGAGACGCTCGATCGCTTAATCCCCAACTCTACGAAGTCATCTCCATGACATCTGCGTGACAAACCCACGACAGGTTGCATCTTTTTATATGGCTCTGAAATTCTTTCCCAGGCATTCTTAAAACTTTCCCCAACTTTCTGTTCGAACGTAAGAATTTCTCCCAAAAATGTCATATCCGAAGGGCTAGTCATGATAGCTAAGCAAAGGATAAAACTAGACAAAACCGAAATAAAAATAGGTGCTGGAATTTTTATTTTTATTTTGTGTTTTTGAGTTTTAAAGCAAACGAAAAGCAAAACAAGACCAACAAAAATATACTAAGCAAGACAATAACAAAATAGAGTGTAAGGATGTGCGAAACTCCCCTCGCTGAAGCTTCCAAATCCCCGGCAACGGCGCCAGAAAACTTGCTTGATGGCGTGGAATAGCACGTTCGTTGGGAGACCCCAAGTGTAAGGTTTGATGTAATTTAGCTGCAAATTTTCCCTTGATTACAAAACCAAGGTATTCAATCAGTAGGATTTGGAGAATGCTTTAGAAAGGTGTCAACGGCGCCGTTTACGATAATTGATGTGGACCTGCGCACACACGAACAAACTATTTTGTCCCAACGAAATAGAGAGGTTGTCAATCTCTCCGGCTTGCTGAACACAAAGGGTTAAATGTATGTGTATAAAATAATATAATAGCAAAAATGACCAGCGAGCAAAATGACCTAGAAAGGCTATTAGAACGGTTGTAAACAATATAGGAAAATAGGACTGAGGTCCACAGTTCACTAGTGGTGTCTCTTCAAAAGATAAACATGTTGGGTAAACAAATTACAGTGATGCAATTGACAAACATGGGCACAACACAATACTATCATGACACAAAGTTCACCGTTTCATCTAATATGGGCACTACGACAAAATACAAAGACCGTTATCCAACTGCATCTATGACTAATAATCCACCCCGGGATCGCTATCCAGCCTGTCACCCAAAAGTATTAAGTTGCAACCAACAAATAATTGCAATAAGCATGGTGCGTAATGTAAGCAATGTAAACAACATAAAGCAATAAACACCACTTTTTTATCCCTAGTAGCAACAACACATCTCAAGTCTTAATCATTTCTGTCAACTCGAGCTCAGACAAGAGAGGCATGAACCCACTATTTAGCATAAATACCCTCTCTAAGATACAAGCAATTACTTCGGCCAAAGCATCCACAAGCATCGGAGAGCATGCAAGATCATAAATAAAACATATGAATAAACAATTTGAACAATAATGTCATGACTCCATAATTCATCGGATCCCCGCAAACACAACATGTAGCATTACATAAAGATGATCTTAATCATGTAGGCAGCTCATAAGATCTAAACAATGGAGCACAAAGTAGAAGAGACAACCATCTAGCTACTGTCATGGACTCGTAGTCCCGTAGTGGACTACTCACGCATCACTCCGGAGGCAGACATGGTGGTGTAGATGCCTCTGGTGGCGATCTCCCCCTCCGGCAGGGTGCCGGGAAGAGTTTCAGAACCCTCCCGATCTAGGGTTGGCGACGGCGGTGGGCTCAGAACTTTTCAGGAAAATATGATCGGGTATCGAGCGTTTTCGGGACGAAGGTTATTTATAGGCGAAAGGGCAACTCGGGAGACGCCCTAGGGCGCCAGGTGGGCCCTAGGCGCGGTCAACCCTTTGACCGTGCCTGGGTGGCGTCTGGGGGCTGTGGGGCCCCCCTACAGCTCCCCTCCTGGCTCCGTCTTCGTTTCTTTGTAAAAATAATTATATTAAATTTTCAGCCAATTCTGAGAAAATTCCCCGACTAGCTTTTCTGAAACAAAAGGACAGCAGAAAACAGGAACTGGCACTGGGCATCTTGTCAATAGGTTAGTTCCATAAAATATGCCAAAATGATATAAAAATATTATAAAATCATGTGGCAATGATATATAATAAGCATGGAATAATAAAAAATTATAGATACGTTTGAGACGTATCACACCGCCACCGCCTCCGCCGCCGTAGGACGTCGAGTTTGACGGCCTTGCCGCCGGAAACCGTCGGAGACTCGTCCACGACCACGACAGACACTGCCCACAAGGTGTTCGGCCGTTTGCCTGAGGTGTTTGTGAGTTACTAATTCACCACCTCCTCATTGCAGATAGCTCGGATGTGTACTTTACTATTTTACAACAACATCTTGTGTTCATCATCGTCCGAAGAATGTCTGATGATAAAAGTGATGTATTGATTGTTACACTTCTCGTCAATGAACACATTTCGAGTCAGCAACCATTGTTCAGGGGATCGATTCTGAGCCGTGCACCGGCGTTGGACCGTGACAGAGAAGAGGGTCATGTCCAACTCTAAAAGATTACTTCCATCACATAAAACAACTATACACTGCCACTATTTCCGGCGACGCTTCCAGATGGCGAGACATGTGTTCAACCGCATTCGGTAGGGAGTGGTCTATGATGATTATTTCAAATGCAAGCCGGATGCCCTGGTAAGATTGACTTCTCCTCTTATCAAAAAAGGCATTGCAGCTGTTCGGATGCTTGCATATGGAGTTGATAGTGATCTTATAGGTGAATACATGCGCATGAGTGGGTCCACATGCTTAGGGTCAATGTACAACTTCTGCAAAGTTGTGGTTACGGTGTTTGGCCCAGATTACTTGAGAGAGCCAAATGTTGCCGACACTGCCCGACTTTTGTCGATTAACGAGTCAAGAGGATTTCCTGACATGCTTGGAAGTATAAATGGCATGCACTGTAAGTGAAAGATTTGTACATTTACTTGGCAGGGAAATATAAGGGGCATGTTGGCGAGTGCAGGGTCATACTTTAAGCTATGTCATCACAAGATTTCTGGGTTTGGCACTCTTTTTTCGGCATCGCAGGTTCTAACAATGACATCAATGTGCTTCAGCGCTCTCAGTGTTTTCTAGGCTTTCACAGGGCAATTCCCCAGAGTTGAACTATGAGATCAATGGCCACCCATACGCCAGAGGATACTTAGCTGATGGTATCTATGCTCACTGTTCTACATTTGTGAAGACAGATTCCAAACCCGAAAGAGAGAAGAAGACTAGGCTTGCCCAAGCTCAAGAGAGTGTTATGAAGGATATTGGAGCGTGTTTTTGGTGTGCTCCAATCTCGCTAAGCTATTGTTCGGCATCCTGCTAGAACATGCAGCGTTGACACTATGTGGGAGGTGATGACTGATTTTGTGATCGTGCACAACATGATCGTATAAAATGAGCGTGATGGCAAAATTTATGACAAAGATTGATTGTTCCAGAGTTATTTGGTTGAGCCCAGGGTGGAGCTGCAATATTTCAGAGTTCGTCCAATTTCATCATGAAATGTGTGATCCGTCAACTCACCAGCACAAAATGGTTTGGTTTAGCATATATGGACTCACGTCGAAAACCAATAGTTGTACCTTCTCATTTTTCATCCAATTTATTTGCTCAATTTCAAATTTATTTGTTTAAGCATATGTGGACTCAACGTAGGAAACCAATAGTTATAAATTCTTGCGCAATATTTAATTTGTCCCAATCAACAATTGTATAGAATGGACAATATGCCAAAATGCTCTAGGAAAAAAAGCAGACATGGCCATGCGCCGGACGCTTATCCGCATGACTAGCGCTAGCGCCGAATTAAGGGCAACTCCAACGCACGACCCATTTCGGACACATTTTGTGTCTATTTTTGGTCGTTTGGGTCGCCGAACGGACAGCGTCCGCCCATGTCCGCCATTCTTGGCCAGCGAACCCAACACATCGACCCATTTGGTCCATGCCTTGCCTATTTTTTCTCACTTGGCCACATTTCACACATTTAGACAAACTCATTCAAATAAGCTAGGAAATAAGCAAATTAACTTGCCTGCCGGCAACAAATAGTTAGCAAGTTTAGCAAACTCATGCCTTGGCGTGCCGGCCATACGAATAGTGTACCCAAAATATTACACGAGGCCACTTCCATGCCCTGGCCATAGTTCAACGTCCATCAACCACTTACCGCAAATGAGATGATCAATCATCTCGCTCAATGAACCACTTCTGCTTCTGCTCAAACCAAGCCCTCTTCCTAGGGGTCAAGAGGTTGAGGTCGGCCGTCATGATCTGGGTCTCCTCAGTGAGTAGAGCGTGCTCGACTTCCCTAGCCTTGGCCTTCACCTCAATGGCCCTAGAGCGGGCATTCTCCTCCTCAATCTCAAGCTTCCTCTTTTGTATGTCGAAGAAGTTCTTGGAGTTCTCTTCCCTCTCCCGGCGCTTCCTCTCCTCCCTCTTCTCGGTGGACTTGTCCTTTTGGGAAATAAACCCCTTCAAGGTATCTTGCAACGCAATGGTTTGCGCATCTCTCTTGCCCTCTAGCTTGGTGTTGGTCCTCCCCCTTGGCCTCTTGTCGCTTGGGTCTTCCTTGCCCACGGCCGCGCAGCCCCTCCTCTTCTCATGGACACCACGAGCTCTTTCCACTTGGGGCAGTCCTTGATCTCGCGCCAACAATGGATCAAGGTAAATGGTTTGCCTCCATTTTGGGCCTTGAAGGTCTCCAAAGCTTGAAAGACCTACATATGCAATGAAACATAGAGGGTTATGATCATACATTCAAAAAAAAAGGGACAACAACAGGCCGGGGATGATAGCATCATACCAAGTCCTTGACTCCAATTCCACTCACGGGGCGGCGCTCAACATCTTCATAGGTGCCAACAAACTTGGAGCACTCCGATTGGATGAACCCCCACCTCTTTGAGAGTGACAACTCGTTGCGGTCACTCTCAAACTTATGGGGCTCATAGCACCGTTGCTCATGAAAGTGATCATGAACCCTCTTCCAAAAGGCCGTTCCCTTTTGTTCGGCCCCCAAGATTGCGTTTTGCCCCATCTCCATCCATGCTTCACATAGCATCTTGTCCTCGTCCATGGAGTATGCAATGGTCCTCACGCTATGGCGCCTCCTTTGTTGGACGGCAATCTGAGTGAGCTCCTCGAATAATGGCTCCTCGTCGATGTAGACGCCATCAATGGACTCCTGGCCTCTGGCCGGGTCTTGGGTCTCTTGGCCTCCGGTTGGGTCTTGGGCCTCTTGGCCTCCGGTCGGGTCTTGGGTCTCTTGATCTTCGATAGGTATGGCACCATCGTAGATCATGCCGGCCATGAACGCTTCCCCATTGTCCTCCTCGTAGTACCTAGCTTCGTCTGGCTGGGGGGCATCATTTTGCCGAGCAGGTTGCGGGCGGTTGGGAGGTTGGCCGCAGGGATCACCCGTGGCGCCTTCCTAGCCGGCACGCCCGTGCCACCGGCTGGAAGACCGAGGTTCAGATCAAGAGTAGGCACTGCCGGCCCGCCCCTGCTAGAATCGCCCATTTCCGGTGAAGCGGAAATGCAAGATTTGTCGGTCGGGGCAGTACCGGGTGAGGCGACGGGCAGGAACCCATACGTGGGCGACGGCGTGGTGGAGACGGCCGGCGACGGCCTCCTCGGTGGCTTGGCCGACGACGGAGTTGGCAGCCGCGACCGGCATGGCGGGGTACTGCCCGGCGAGCCCGAGCATGATGAGAGCGCCGTGGTGGCTTTGGCGGTGATGGTTTCAGTGTTGGCGGCGGCCTTTGCGGCGGCCTCCACCGCGGCCGCCGCAGCGACCTCCGCAGCCATGGTGGCCTCCTGCTGCTTGACGACGTTCTTGTGCTTCAAGTTGTGCCGACGATTCTTGCGCTTCTCCGCCTTCTTCTTCTTCTCGTCCACGGTGAGCTCCTTCTTCGGCTTGAGCAAGGCGGCGCCACCTCGGCCCCTCTTGGTTGTTGGGGCGGTGGCGCCGTCGGTGGCGGTGACGGCTCCATCGTTGGCCATAGGGTTTTGGCGGGGTGGGAGCTGGGAGGCGGGAGTGGAAAAGAGAGGAACGAGCCTTTCGTGTGACTACCGGGCGGGCCAGGGGAGGTCAAGGGGAGCGACGCACGGTCAACCAGCCGTGTCCGCGCCGACGCAATTTCGCCTCAAATTTGGGCCGGAAATGGGTCCGCGCGGACAGAAAAATGGACGCCAGGCCAAATGCGTCAACGCGTTGGGTCACCCTATTTTCAAATCGGACAGAAACAGACGTGACGAACCAAATGAGTTCGGCAAGTTGGAGTTGCCCTAAGGCTTTGGAGTTTGGACCTGATCCGGTGCGGCTACGGGTAGGAGTGTGATCGGTCTGAAACTCTCAACCGTGCTAGGCTTCTAGCAGAAAGGCGTCGGCCGATTGTGTTCCCAAAGCCATGATGTATGAGAGGCCAGCGCGGCCGGCGCGGCGCACGCCGAAATGGCCGGCCGGGGTTCGATCTCGTGGGTGAGTGATACTCCTACCGGCCGTCACCCGAACCGGCACACCCACCCGTATACATTCAAGGCAGATTCGATGGAACGGATCACGGAGTTCCCAACGGACCACTCCTGCTGCTGCTGGCGAGCACCTTTAAGGCTTTAACGTGGACATGCTCTTGTGTTCCCTCCCTTCCCGCCACCCGATAAATCAATCTACTCCAATATTTCCAGCGGGAATTCAAGTCACGAATCAATCCTAGTAGTATCATCGTTCGCATATTGGTTAACTGTTTGCATTTATTGTAAGACTATGCTCCATGCAAAGCATTTTCGTAGTATTTCGTAAGACCATGCTCTATATCCATGCAAAGTTTTTTGGATCTTCATTGCAAAACGAAATGTCTAGTTTTCAGCATGAGATGGAACCGAATGACGGAAAGTAGCCGAAGCAAATTAACGGGCAAGCACAGCACCATCACAGGAACTGTCCTGATAATGACGAGCCCTGCCGCCTGCCGGTCCCGTCTTGAATGCAAACACATCTAACTCTCACCGCCCCACTTCAATGCGACGTCTCCTCCCTCCTACCATGGTTATCTATAAACGCCGGCCGGCCGGCCGGCCACAGTCACACCTCGCCTCCTCCTCCTCCTCCTCTTCAAGCTCAACACCTACCTGAGAATCGACCAACGCTGAGCAAAAGCTCAGAACAAAACCAAACAGGAAACTTACCCAGTATATACCCGGCGACCCAGCGAGCCATGGCGCGGTGGTGGCAGCTTGCGGCGGTGCTGGTCGTGGCCGTGTCGATGGCGGCGGCGGCGAGGACGTCCATGGCGCAGGACGCGCTGCAGACCAAGTGCCAGGACGACCTGTCGAAGCTGTCGGACTGCATGGACTACGCGACGGGGCACGAGGACACGCCGTCGGCCAAGTGCTGCGAGGACACGTCCGGCACGCAGATGGCGCGCCCCGAGTGCCTCTGCTACATCATCCAGCAGGTGCACAGCGGCACCCACGGCGTCCAGTCGCTCGGCCTCCGCTTCGACCGCCTCCTCGCCCAGCCCGCCGCCTGCAAGCTCGCACACGCCAACGTCTCCCTCTGCATCAGTGAGTAACCTGGTAGCTTAGTCATGCAACACATGCTTCTTCGATATTATCTACCTCTCATCTGTGTTTGATTGTGCATATATTTTTTGCGTCAGTTTTCATGTTCATGCGTATGAATCTCTGAGATCTTACCTTTTTTTTATTCTGAGAATCGAGATCTCCTTACATATACATATGAGTAGCTCATATATAGTACTCGACCTTAACAGCATGTCCTTTTGCTTCCCTTCATGAATTGTACTATTTTTTTCTTACGAAGCAAAAAATAAAGCAGTGGTTGATTTTGTTTTGCAATTGGAAGTCGATGTCATTTTTATCTTATTTTAGAATTTTTAGGGTTTAGCTTATTGTAACTGACCAAACTCTTATGGTAGCAACATAAGATATTTTGAGCATTGTTTTTTTTTGAGAGAGAGAATGGTAACAACATAAGTTTGTGGCCTTGTGTGCATATTGGGCCAAGCAGGCCAGGTGCTTGTGTTGGGCCTAGATGCGGCATGTGGATGCGGCTAGTCTGGTCCAGACTCTTGATGTTGATGAACTACAAGATTGAGCCCATGTTCCTGTTGCCCCAGTTACCCTACCTTTTTAAACCACAATTATTGAGCACACCCAGACATTTTTGTTGTTGTTGTTGAGGGATGCACACCCCGCCTTTTTACCATTATTATTTATTACAGTAAATACCCTATAAGAGTTACCCGTTACAGTGAATAGGGGTGCATAAGATCTTCTTTGTTTGATATTGTTCTGTTTACAAATCTGTGACTACTTACAGAATCAGGACTGCTCATTCTTACATCACACTGCACAGCTGACAAGTGATAACTACTCCAAATTAATCCAGATGAATGTGTTGGCACTCTGACTTGACAATGGTTCTTCTTTGTTAATACTACCTTCTAAATGTTTCTTTCTCCTGCTAGACTTACTGCACCTGACGCCAAGCTCGCCAGACTACGCTATGTTCGCAAACGCCTCCAAGGGTAAGTTATCTGAATGACCTGTAGGCTGTGTAGCTCGGCCATACGGAATCGGCTATAACATGTAGTTCTGTCAAAACATGTTCTTGAATATGCAGTTCAATGATTGTCAGATGACTTGTCCGTCTGTAGTTTTGTGAACGTTTTCTTCTGACCATTGACACAAGAAGATCAAATATTCTTAGCGGCTAAATACTAACTCGAGTTGTTCTTCTCTCCCCTAACCTGCAGTTACACCGTCCCCTGCCACTCCGGCGAGCGACACCGCCTACGGCTTCAAGGTTCCGACGGGGCTCGGCTACGGCGCCGTGGCCGCGGCCGTCGTCTCCGCGGTCTTCTCATCCATCTTCTGATAACTCGAGAACCAGACGCCCTTTTATCCTCCCCTTTTTCTTCTGTAATGCATGTTTATTTACTTTGCAAGCTCCCACGCAACCTGTTGCTTCAGTTAGTCTACTCGTGTGACACGGAGATTCATTCTGATGATGTACTGTTTTTTTCACCAAGATAAATAGATCGACAGCTGAGACCTGTGTTTCTACATATGGAAATTGTTATTTGATGCTTCAGCGCTGTATCCTGCGAAATGCATGATCGCTTTTAAGTTTATTTTGAATTGCAGATAATGAATGTTCTTGAACTGAAACCTGAATACACAGACACTGACCGTTAGTGCCAAGTTTTTTTTGAGGTATAAGGTGGTCGTATCTACCGCCTGAGTAGATAGAAAGAGTTGACCCAGTTTATAAAGGAAACCGGGTCCAAAAACCATATAATCTTTACAAAAGAATAGCACAAACGAAGCGACTCGCCGCCCATACGACCCAAGTTGACAAACGCCACAAAACACACCACCTACTCCGGGGCCGCCGCTCTGGCGTAATAAACAGATCGACCTTCGCATTTCCCGAAAGCGATCCAGTCATGGTCGACGAACCATCTGCCCACGCAGTTTTCATCCAAGTTGCCACCAAAACCACCTGTTCCGGGGCCGCCGCCCCGGTGTAGTAACCAGATCAACCTTCGCATTACCCGAAGACGATCCAGTCGGGTCGACGAACCCTCTGCCCACGCAGTTTTCATCCAGGTCGCCACCCAGGACCACGCTAAACAACGGCTCTGCCTCATAAAACCGTCGTAGCGTGGGAAACCGAGGCCGCCGCCTCGGCCTCCACCACCGTCCGAAGCCGCTGCCCCGGCTTCCACCACCCTCGACCACACACCCATTGTGCACATCCGCCGCGAAACCGTCGCACCGCGCTGGCCAAGAGCTCCAAAGCGGCGCTTCCAACAAGGTAGTGACGAGATCATCACCGCCGCCCGCTCCCGAAGAGCATAGATTTTCACCCGGAGCTCTTGAAACCACACGCGTTAGTCGAGGTCGAAAAGCTCCACAACGACGCGATCAAGAAGGAGAACGACACCCGAGGGTGCCGCCGTCGTCGGCACCGACCGAAGTCCGTGCGAGCTTTCGCCCGGAGTTCAACCCGACCACAAAGCTTCGGGAGCCACAGGATGGCATCCTGGCCATGTCGTCAACCACCTCGCACTCCTCCGCATGCTGCCGCTGCCGTGGCACCTCACGCCACGGCAGAAGCACCACCGCAGCCGATGCTCCGGGGCCGCCGCCCCGGCTTGCTCTTCCCCGTGAGAACTCGCCGCTCCAGAACCTCTGCCTCCGCCTCAGCTCTGGCCTCCAAGCCCGCTGGAGACGACCGCACTGCACGCCAGCCCAAGCCCGGCCGTGCCCAGATTGGGCCGCGCTGCCACCAGCACCCAGTGCAAGCTCCAGCACCTGGATGCCACCATCCACCGCTCCGGCTTGACGCCAGGGAGGTCAGTGCCGTCGCTGCCAGGACCCTCCCCTCGACTCCGCAGCCACGCTCAACGCCAGCCCGCGCGGCCCAGATGCGGCCCGCCCGGGCCCAGATGCAGCCCGGCCGCCGCCGCCGCCACGCGCCACCCGTGGCCTCCCGCCATGGTGCCGCCACCTTGCGCCGACGCACTCATCCGCCACCCTGCCTCGGCCGCGCCGCCGCGCACCAGATCCGCCATCGTCGCCATCGCGCGACCTCCGGAGAGCCCGAAAAACGGAGAACACCGCCCTGCCACCACCGTCCTCGGGCGCGCCCGGCTTTGCCGGCGCCCCCTCTGGCGGCGGCGATGCGGGGGGAGGGGCGGGAAGGCTCCGGCGACGGCGCTTCTAGGGTTCCCCCGGAGTCGTCCGAGGTGGGCAATGCGGGGGTGGGTGGGGCTCAAATCTCGACTTACCTTAGTGCCAAGTTCATCTCTCTCTTTTTTCCAATGTACTATTGCTTGCTTCCATATGAATCCGTCCATCCTTCTTTTTCCCAATTGCTCCTGTCATTGTCCATGAGCTACCCTTGCCTGACCGCACTGCAACCAGACAAGGATCTGTATATTATTCTTCTCTGGAAAAATAGACGAGACAGGAACTCGTCAGATCCAATTGCTAGTCCAAGATGCCAGCTTGCGCACCGATTGTTTTGTTTCTTCATGCGGATGCGGATGCGTTCTGGATTTCTGACGGTGCACGGAGTCCTGTGATAGCTTAACGCGTGTGCTGCCGACTCGACGAGGACTTTGCTTTGCTTGCTATGGCAAGCGAGCGACTTGCGTCCACGTACGGGCTTAAGACCTGCTCACCGCCTTCGCACGGAGTGCGGCTAGACATGATCAATTAGCGCCGCGCCGCCGCAAGATATACTGTAACACCCGTGCCTGGACAGATATTGGGCCAGACATACATGGGCTATGGGCCCAATGGACAGGAGCTGTGGTGGTGGTCGCTGCTACAAAGGGGAGCAGAGGCAGCGGTGAGACGGATCGAACAGAAATGAGTTGACTTCTTCGGGTTGCTCCCGTTCTCCTTCCTCTGTCTCTCTATGAATCTTCTCCTCCTCATGATGTAGTTGCTCTCCACAAGCATCTAAGGTCCGGTGCTACCACAAGCATCTGTATCGATCTCACGTCCCGGCAGTCGTCGGTGGCCACGGGATATTACACTTGGTATCAGATTCACCGATTCTCGGGCGCGACGCCGTAGTGCGACACTCCGATCGTTCGGCCATCGCCAACATCGATGGTCTTGGCTGTGATGGGCGAGACGACGCGGCTGCACGCCGCGACGGCGCGCACCCTCGCCAAAATCGCCGAGCGGCTGGATGTGCACGAGTGTGGCGGCCAATCTGCACCATCACCGGCGGAAGACGATCCCGATCCGGAGGTGATTCAAGGCAGTCGCGGTACCTCGTTGTGCCCCATCACTCCCAATTGGGTGGGGAACGCGACGGGCGGCTCCACGAGTGCGCCGGCAGCGCGCGGCGCGGTGGATTTGGGTGCCGATGGACTTCTGGGCGGCGGGGTTGGCGCTGGCGGCGGTAGAAATTTGGAGCATACGGGGCGAAATCCACTTCCCAAGATGTCAGTGCCACGGTTCAATGGGGAGTTGCCTCGCATCTGGAAGGACCAGTTGATGGATTACTTCCGCATCTTCAACATCAACCCAGCGTTGTGGTTCACCACAGGCACACTTCATCTGGATGGGCATGCTGCCATGTGGTGGCAGGCGTACAAACTCCAGCACGGGGTAACTACATGGCCACAATTCATATCTGCAGTTGAGGAGCAATTTGGTCTAGATGAACATTGTAAGGTTATGAAAGCATTGATCAGTCTGAAACAAGCGGGTACAGTTGCAGAATATCAGCATGCGTTTCAGGAACTAGTTTGTAAGGCTTCTATTTTAAATCCACATTATGATGAGCAGTTGTTTATCTCACACTTCATTCGTGGTCTGAAAAATTCCGTGCTGCGGTTGAATCACAAGTTCCTGCTACACTTGAACGTGCTTATCTGCTTGCACAAGTCCAGCAAGAAGTTTGGGAGGAAACAAAGCACACACCTGCATATCACCGACCACAGTATCAGGAACGTCCAGAGGCTGCAGCATACAAACCTGATGCAGGGCGACCTTCTCTGCAGCTGGGCACCGGAGAATTGTGGAAGGACCGCCAGCTCATGGACATTGCAGTCGCCACTCCGCTTGTTGCAGGTGCGGTCGTGACCGCTCTTCTAAGTCAGGAGAAGGTGCAGCAAAGCCAGGCACCAAAGGAGTTTGACACAAGGCATGAGGTGATAGGTATTCGTTTGAAACCTCGCATCATCAAGTGGTTGTCAAGGGTGTCAATCAATCGTCGCCCAGCAGGGTGGACTCCGAGGAGCAAGTACCTCCGCTCCTTTCCACCACCACCACCACATCCTCCAGACCAGCAATATTCCAGTGACGAACAAGCTCAAAAGCTACTATTGTGGCCATCCTTTCAGTTTGTGATTTTCCGTAAGGGCAGCCAAAAGCTTATGCTGGCAGCCACACACCCGTGGTGTCGAAGTGCTTTCAGTCCTGGGTATAAGAAGCTACACCATATTTTGTCAAAGGAGATTGAAAATTATGTCAGACAATGGACATTGTTGTTGCCTCAAGGATGGCATGATGTGCAAGTGGCTCTAAAATCTGCTTCATCTAAATCCATTGAATTGATATTCCCTCAACAGTTTGACTCCAACAGTACAGCACTCGCATTTCGGTGGGATCCAGGAAATTGGCTATTGGTCTTGCAGCTTATGACAAGTGACCAATTCCTCAGTTTGGCGGATTTGAGTTGTTGGAATGCTCACTTCTCTATTTCCTGGTGTGACATGTGGGTGTGGTTATACTTGTTATTATATGCACCTGAGAAGAGTACTCGCTTCAGTTCATTCCTAGTACATATGGTGCATTTGCGTTCTGCTGGTTCTTGTATGCTTGCTTGTGATAGAGAGGATGGAACATCATGGGATACTGGCCTGAACCATGAGCAGAACACTTATGTCAGTCTTAGGTTGGTGGTAATTCATGCACTTCTGCTGTCATCACTACAAAGCCTACAGGGGCTTGATCGTTGGACTGTTCCCGAACCTCAAGGTCTGTACCAGACAGCTATCATGCATATTGTGACCTGTGTTGAGGTCTTGGATGCACACGTATAATGGGATCCTAGCGGATTCTTGTCGACCATGAGTTCATGTCAAGTCTAGGCGATCTCGATGCTGAAGTTGGCCTGAGCACGCCATTGCTTGGGGACTAGCAATGTTTTGCCGGGGCGGTAGTGTAACACCCGTGCCTGGACAGATATTGGGCCAGACATACATGGGCTATGGGCCCAATGGACAGGAGCTGTGGTGGTGGTCGCTGCTACAAAGGGGAGCATTGGCAGCAGTGAGACGGATCGAACAGAAATGAGTTGACTTCTTCGGGTTGCTCCCGTTCTCCTTCCTCTGTCTCTCTATGAATCTTCTCCTCCTCATGTTGTAGTTGCTTTCCACAAGCATCTAAGGTCCGGTGCTACCACAAGCACCTGTATCGATCTCACGTCCCGGCAGTCGTCGGTGGCCACGGGATATTACATAGACATGGCTTAGCGAGACGGCAATCGAGGAGGAGGAGGGGAGGAGAAATCATCCATCAATCGTGCGGGCGACGCGGGAGCCTAGCTCCTGACGGTCGGCCGCATCATGCTCGCAACGTATTTTCTCCGCTGAATTACATCCACCGTCCTAATAAACTACCTCGGCCTGCGACCATGATTGTTGCTGATATCTGATCTGGCGAAGAGGAAGAAAAGACATAGAACAACGCCAAGATCAACGCATTAAGTATTTCCGGAGCAGCTTTTCAGTATTGTCTCTTGACTTGAGATGATACTCTTGGTACAAGAGCCATTGATTGGATTATGAAACTGATCCTGCACCTATACCCGAGATGATGCCCCGCTCGTCGCCTGAAAAAACAGTTGGAAGCCATGTGCGACTGCATTGCCCACAAGTATTCAAGTGTTTCTTATTTTGTCGGTACAGTATATATATCAAGTGTTAGCTAATACCAGATTGACTTATTAGGTGGTGCTACTGCCACAAGGCACCAACCATGATTAGCGTGACTGGTTTTATTTTAGATAATGAATGATTCGCATAACTAGTTAACTACTAGATCAGAACAACCACGAATGAGAGGAAAAGAACAGCGAGTCCACTATTACGAGCTGGGAGATCACATTTGGAGCTCCGGTTTTTGACGAGAAAACGGCTTGGCTGCTTTTCATTGCGTTTAGAAGAAGAGTTCAAATATTACAGCGTCATGGCATTAGCCAACAGCAAAAAGGAGTAAATAAAAAGCATCAGTCCGGTTCTAGGGGTCTATCTACCAGAGCCAGCACCCTTCTTCTCCCGGCATTTACCCAGTCCCTCGCCTCGGCAAGGGTCGTCTGAAGAAGCTGTGCAGGCGACGACATCTTGTGGTTGAAGATCCTCCCGTTACGCTCCAACCACAAGGACCACCAAATGAGAGGCACAATAGATTGCCAAGTCTTTGCCATATCTTGGTTTAAGCTCGAGGAAGTGCATTGCAGCCATTCCGTTAGAGATGTCGTGGCCGCTGTCGGCGTCAGATTGGGAGGAAGAGCTCCGGTTTGGCTTGGCGTGATGAACCTAATAATCTCATAATCTGCCACCAACCTTAGATTGGAGGAATTTGGTCGGCACGTCGTCTGTGATATTCGCGATACGTCAGGCTCTGTATGTGGTCACAGTTAGGCCTTGCGTAGTACAGCGCAGAAGGTCTTAGGCACCGTTTGGGAGCTCAGTTTTTTCAAAGTATTTGGAGGGTACTAAGGTTTCTAAATATCAAATACTCAAGGTGTTTTGAGGCATCGATTGCTACAGTTTAAGATACTGTCATATCCTCTAAAACTGTAGTTCTTTTCCAGTATTGAAAAAAAATCGCCCTTGACCACTTTTTCTAAACCGAAGTATTCTCTGCCCTAGCACTAGAATACTCTGGTTTTGAAATACTACGGTTCAGAAAACCAGAGCTGCCAAACACAGTCTAAAAGTGCTTCTAATGACAAAATCTGCAAAACAAAAAAAAAAGGTCGTCGACACAATGCACATCTGAATGGCAATTATTCAAATCTTGGTGCCAATTTTACGTGTGTGGTACTTTGTGAATTAAATCCATCTTTGTGATCGGACATATTCATGCGAAAATTGAGCTTTATAACCATTTGCTCCATAAACGAGATGTTGGCGCTAGTTGCTCAGGTGTAAATCAAACACAATCTGCTCATTTGTCGCTGATTGAAATAGTTAAACCGTCTAAATTGACAGGTAAAAACTGAGATCCACGGGATCACATGATGAAACGGCAGATGAACCGGAGATCCCTTTAGAATTCTGTCAGCTCGCAAGCAGCCGAGATACGTACAGAGTTCAAGAAAGAAACCTTGACATAATTGGGGCGCCAGGAAACACACCGATGTGCGGAGGACCGTTGGGGGCGGAACAAGGGCGATTCTGGGTCCTCGCCGGCGATCTGGCCGACGATGTGACCGCGGACTCGGATGCAAGTGATGAGGAGGTTGACGCGGGGCTGGGGGACACGCCGGCGGGGGGTGGTGCCTTCCGGTACCTGTGCTCCACCCCCTCGCCGGTGGCCTCGGCGATGCTGGAGGCACAGTCGTCCAGGGAGAGGAAGCGGATCAGCAAGAGACAAGCGCAAAGGTATGCTAATTCCGTTTTGCAGGTATCGCCGGAGGATTCGTCAAGATCTTCCACCGGTAGTGCACAGCCGGTGAGATCGCCGGTGAAGAGGATATTGCAGTTCAGAAGGCCGGTCTTGGAGCCGTCGATCTTCCAAGATGATGGTGCTGGAGGTTGGAAGGTTTACTGTCGACGGGGTCGCCGCTCCGGTGAGACGTCGCCGGCGTTGATGAAGACGGGCTTAGGTCGGCAGGCTAGTGGAGCCGGTCGGCAAGAGGTAGGCGTTCTCGGTCGACGATGGGGCATGTCAAGGTGCGGTGCCGGCTTACCCAAGGCTGCGAACCCTGTTCTCCGTCCTGGCATTGCGCTGCCGGCGTCGGAGACAATCGACAGTGATCGCGGTGATCTCGGGGTGGAGAATTCAAAATTTGGAGAGAAAAAAAAGGCAATGCGGGCCTTTCTTCTGCTGTGGGGACTGCGGCCCAAAACACAGACATATCTCGTTCGATTGGTAGGATCAATCTAAACCTAAAGCTATGGTTTAGACGCAGAGCGAGGTCTTCCCTGCCGCGGCGATCCGTGGCTATCGAGTCGATGGCGAATGGCGGGGGAGGTATGGAGGGGCTGGTGCTGGTCGAGGGGGTCCTCCGGGACGCGGCTATGGTGGTGGCTACCCTCCTGGCCGGGGAGCCGGCAGAAGCGGGCCGTCGTATGGTGGTGGCGGTATGGGTCCTGACGGCAATGGTGCTCCGCCCAGAGGTGGTGCGGCTGGCCGTGGGCAGTACCCGGCTGGTCCTGCACGTCCAGGTGATCAGAGACAGAGAACTTTGAGGTTGGAGGCTCAAGTGGTACGACGGGGCAGGCGGAGTTCCGGCAGCAAGGATTTGAAGGGAATTTTGGTGGGTACAGTGCAGGTTCTGGTTTCGGCTCAGGCAATCAACAAAGACAGTATTCATATGATCGACCGTTTCAGTTTCGTGGTGGCCGGCATGACGGAGGACGATCGTTTTCAGGTCGTGGCTCGAGAGATGGCGTGGTTGGATCTTATGGGAACAACCAGGTTAACTCGGGGTTGTCGGAGGAGATGTTGACCAAGATTGTCAGCCAGGTCACAGAGGCTCTTCGTCAACCAGGAGTGGCCGCTGCGGCGGCGAACGTAACACCTCCTGTGCGTAACACTGTCGGACAGACCGCGTCGGCGGCGCAGCTCATTGCCAAAGGTGCCACTCCGGTGGGGAATGCGGCCCCATTGCAAGTTCCGGTGCCAACACAACCAATTGGAGGGGATCGGACGAGGACCGGTGCTTCTGGCCCTGTGAATGAGGCAGCTGCAGCGAAGAAGGCAAGAAAAGATAACAAACTCGTTGTTACCGTTGTGATGAACCAGGCCCCATGGCAATGAGTGTACGGTCGAGGTGTGTGACCTTTGTGAGAGCAAAGAGCACTCCGAGGAGGTGTGCCCTTTGTTGAATGCGCCTAAACCTCAGGTGATACTTCATGGTTTAATCAGCGAGTCTCTTATGTTTTTTGAGCAGCCTACAACAGATACTTACAAGCCTAAGATAGATAATGTGCGCACAGCCATGGTTACGGTGGCTCACGGTGAACTTTCTATTCCGAGGGTTGTAGCTCAATTGAAGCGGCTGGTTCCATGGGAGCATTTTCATTGGGATGTTCAACAAGTGGGACAAAATATTTTCAAGGTGCCTTTTCCATCTAGGAGTGAACTTGACAGATTAGCTATTTTTGGGGCATGTAAGGTTCCGGGCAGCAAGTGTGAGCTCACGGTCGTTCCTTGGGTTGCTACGGTTGAGCCAATGGAGCAATTGCCAAAGAAGTGGATCCGAGTCTATGGTATTCCTACCAAGATTACAGGGGATTTTCTTTCCCTTTGGAGTTTGGGTTCCTTGTTTGGCAAAACTTTAAAGGTGGACATGAAATTTACTCGTAGACATGGTGTTTTGCGGACGCTTGTGGGATGCATGGATTATACACTTATTCCCTCGGGATCGACTATATTCATCAAAGATGGTTTCTATCGGCTGAAATTTAGAGTGGAGCATCCTGTTGATGTTGGGGACAGGGAGGATGATGCACCACGGTCTCCTCCACCGGATGACGAAGGAGATGATGATGAGGGTTCTAATAATCAAGACAAAGATAGGAGGGCAAAAGATAACAGTCCATCCGATGCTATGGCTACAGATGAGGTTTCAAAGGGATCGGAGGAGAAGCATGACCTGGGGGCTGCGGCCACCGAACCGATGCAGGAGCATGTGTCGGGTGTGGTGTTCTCTCCCACAGTCCAGAAACAAATTCGTGTTGCGAAGAAAGAGCTTCTGGCAATGGTTCATGCTGCTTCTGGGGAGAGGGATGTTCATTCGGAGGAGTGCCTGGTTGATACTCACGGTGCTGATGCTAGTAACAGGGAACCTTCGGCGAGAGGTCGCTGCAACAGTGAAGAGGATAATCAGGCTGCGGCTGGTTTTCCAGCTTTTCGATGCCGCGGCAGCGAGCCGTTGACGGATAACAGGGTCTCTGCCGGGAAGGAGCAAGGATATGAAGGTACTCTGGAGGTTCTGCCTCAGGGCTTTGCGAGCTCGGAGGCTTTTGCTGAAGAATTGGAGGCTGCGGCAGGTAACGAGACTGTGACGGGTAACAGGGTTCCTCAGCGAACGTGAGGTTTCGCTGGACGAGCGCTGCTGCGGCAGCGAGTTGCGCAGTTTTTCTGCCGGCAAAAAGCAGTGAATTGACGGTAACCTGGAGGTTGTGTCTGACAGTTTTGGGAGCTCGGAAGGTGCTGCTGTGTGTCACTCTCCTTCTCAGCAGTGGTCAACACCTACAAAGCTTATTTCGAACACTACAGCAGTCTCACCAACCGAGAGGTCAGGGGGTCTGTACATGGACAGTTTCGGTAACGCCGTGCTGCCACAGCCCCATGAATGCGGACAGGGCTTACTCGTGCTGATGGTGGTCACTCGCCGGTGTTTATGCATGCAAGACCTTCGGAGGGGGATATGATGGCGTTCGGGGGAATGCGTGAGGTTGCGGTGAGATCAAGTCAACGTTTGAGGGAGCAGCCGAATGCGGATCTTCCTCAACTTGAACGTGCGATGGATCTTACTTCGCGCAAGGCATACGGCTCCCCACCAGGTATTCCAGCGCATGCAAAATTTTCTTTATGCTCGTTATCTAATTCTGAAATTAAGCGTAGATCGGATAAGTTGGGCATTTCGTTAGGGAACACTAGTGAACAAGTACAATCTTCTATTTCGGTTATCATGGATTTAGAACGGGAGAGGGAGGTTTTTTTTCTCAAGAATTCTTTGCCTCCAATTAATGATGAGTCTGAGTCTAGTTTGACGCTAAAAAGGGCTATTAATATTTGCGAGGATTTAGTTGACGAGGAGGTTGAGGTCTCGGATGATCATGCGGATCTTAATGAGACTCTAGCTTCAATTAGAGGTCGTGGAAAGAAAAAAGCGCTTTCTAAACGTGCGGTTAGAAGGGGTGTACGGCTAGCCATTTATAAAAAAATCATAATGAAGGGTGTGATTTGGAATTCAGACGGGTTTGGGGACACAGCAAAACATTTGGCTCTGAGTGAATTTGTTAAAGAACACAAACTGGATTTTGTGGCTGTAATAGAGACAGGGCGGTCTTCTTTTGCCACACCTTTTCTTAATTTTTTGGCTGGGGGTTCAGATTTTGTTTGGTACTGTATACCTCCACACGGGAGGTCGGGAGGCATGTTATTAGGCTTCAATAATGCAACATTAGCTGTGCAAGATGTGGTCTCAGGGGATTTTTGCGTTAAATTACACTTGAGATCAAAATTGGATGGGTTTCGATGGGCTTTGGTTGTAGTTTATGGGGCGGCTCAAGACAACAAAAAGCCTGAATTTCTAGCAGAATTAGTAAGAATTTGTGAAGGTGTGACGGTACCTTTGTTGGTTGGGGGGGGGGGGATTTCAATATCATTAGGAGACAAAATGAGAAGAACAATGATAATTTCAATGCAAGATGGCCTACTATTTTTAATGCGATAATTGAGAGCTTGAGTCTCAAAGATCTGAAACTGTCCGGAAGACAATATACTTGGACTAGTAGACGTGACACGCCAACACTTGAGCAGTTGGATCGTTACCTAGCAAGTGTTGATTGGGAACAAAAGTATCCTCTTGTTACGGTTCAAGCTCTAGCCCGTGCGGGGTCAGATCATACGCCGTTATTGTTGGATACCGGGGACCATGCCTTCACAGGAAATTCTAGTAGGTTTTCTTTCGAGTTATCGTGGCTGAGACAAGAAGGTTTTTATGATTTAATTGCCCGAGAATGGAATGCGATCCAAACGGGTAATTCACCAGTTGAGCGGTGGCAAAATAAAATACGCCATCTTCGTCAGTTCCTACGGGGATGGGCAAAAAATTTGAGCGGGGAATATAAATTGCTGCGAGATAAATTAGTTTTGTTATCTAATGAGTTAGATATTAAAGCTGAAAACACTCCACTAACGGCAGCCGAGCGGGCTGCCAAGGTAGAGGCGGATGAGACGTTAGCAAAACTACGACGGGATGAGGAATCTAAATGGGCTCAGCGAGCTAAAGTTAAATATATTCAGGAGGGGGGAGTAATACGAGATACTTTCATATAATTGCAAACGGCAAGCATAGGAAAAAGAAAATTCTTCAGTTGGAACAAGAGGAAGGTACGATAGTTGGACAGGAAAATTTGAAGAATTACATCTCTGAGTACTATAAAAAATTGTTTGGAGCGCCGGCTACAAATAATTTTTCTTTAGAGGAGAATGTTATCCAGGATATGCCCCAAATCTCTCAAGAGGAAAATGATATTTTGACTCAAGACTTTTCTGAGAAAGAAGTTTTTGAGGCAATCAAACAAATGGAACACAATAAAGCTCCGGGTCCGGATGGGTTCCCGGCAGAATTTTATCAAAAGTTTTGGGGAATTATAAAAGCGGACTTGATGGCAATGTTTGCTCAATTGCGTGCAGGAAACTTGCCATTATTTAAGTTAAACTTTGGTATTATTACCTTGCTGCCAAAAAAAGAAGACGCTAGCAAAATAGAACAATATCGTCCTATATGTCTTCTAAATGTGAGTTTCAATTTTTTACGAAAGTAGGAACAAACCGAGTAACCTCTATTGCGAGTAGAGTAATTCGTCCTACTCAAACTGCGTTCATCCCTGGAAGAAATATTCTGGAAGGGGTTGTGGTTTTACATGAGACAATACACGAGATGCATAGGAAGAAATTGGATGGGGTTCTTTTTAAAATTGACTTTGAGAAGGCATATGATAAAGTGGTCCTTCTTACAGCAAACACTTCGAATGAAGGGGTTTACGCCGCAATGGTGCGAGTGGGTTGCTAGGTTTGTCCAAGGGGGGAGTGTAGGAATTCGCGTTAATGATGATATCGGTCATTATTTTCAGACACTCAAGGGGTTACGGCAAGGAGATCCGTTGTCTCCGTTGTTGTTTAATTTAGTTGTTGATATGCTAGCCATCTTAATTTCTCGTGCAAAGGAGGATGGTCAAGTAGGGGGTTTGGTACCGCACCTAGTTGAGGGGGGGGGGGGGGTTCGATACTCCAGTATGCGGATGACACAATTTTGTTTCTTGAACACGACATTGCGAAGGCCGTGAACATGAAACTTATTTTGGCTTTTTTCGAACAACTCTCTGGTCTAAAAATAAATTTTCATAAAAGTGAACTATTTTGCTTCGGAAAAGCTAAAGATGATCAAGAAGAGTATAGACGAATCTTTGGTTGTGAATTGGGGTCGCTCCCATTTAGATACTTGGGAATTCCCATTCATCATCGACGATTGCTAAACAAGGAGTGGAAATTAGTTGAGGACCGGTTTGAAAAAAAATTGGCAGCTTGGGTAGCTAAGATGTTGTCTTACGGTGACCGTCTTGTGCTCATAAATTCGGTTTTAACAAGTTTGCCCATGTTTCTTTTATCCTTCTTTGAAATACCTAAAGGGGTCCGAAAAAGATTGGATTTCTATCGTTCTCGTTTTTTTTGGCAGAGTGATCAACATAAAAAAAATATAGACTAACGAAGTGGAATATAGTGTGTAGGCCGAAAGACCAAGGGGGATTAGGAATTGCGGTCCTAGATATTAAAAACAAATGTCTCTTGAGTAAGTGGTTGTATAAACTTCTGAATGAAGAGGGAGTTTGGAAAGAAATCCTAGTTAATAAATATTTGGGGAGTAAATCTTTATCCCAAGTGCAAGCTAAACCTTACGATTCGCCTTTCTGGAAAGGGATTATGCGGGCTAAAAATGATTTCTTTCAGCGAGGTAAGTTTGTACTTGGTAATGGAGAGCAGGTTCGGTTTTCTATTAATCCCCCTTTTAGACAGACGTTAGTAGGACAACGAAGAACGGATTGGTTTCATCTAATAGAGAAATTGATGCATGTTACTTTAGTAGATGAGCCGGATAAGTTTAGATGGTCACTTACTAATAATGGAGTATTCACAGTTAAATCTTATTACGAAGATTTGTTGAATGGTCACACTAGGTACTTGCGTAAATACCTATGGAAGTTAAAAATACCACTAAAAATTAAGATCTTTCTATGGCTTCTGAATAGAAAAGAATTGTTGACTAAGGATAATTTGGCTAAACGACGGTGGATAGGATGCAAGAAATGTGTTTTCTGTGATGCGGATGAGTCCGCAGAACACTTGTTCATAAAGTGCACATTTGCTAGAGATATTTGGCGCCTTGTACACTTTACTTTTAATATTTATCCACCTCATAGTGTCGCCAATATGTTTGGAAGTTGGTTGAATGACATAGATAAAGTGACAAAAGCTCGCATTCGAATTGGTGTAGCGACCATTTTGTGGGCTATATGGAATTGTAGAAATGATATTGTCTTTAACAAAACAATATCTACTCATTATTTGCAGGTTATTCACAAGGCGTGCTTCTGGATCCACTCATGGTCACTCCTCCTTCCTGCGGATCAGCGTTGTCTTATGGATGCCAGGTGTACCCGATTGTTGACAGTCGTGCGGGCTATCTTCAGCCGGGCTGGGTGGTTTCATCCTAGAAGAATTGATGTTTAGTAGACTTGTATTTGAGTGGCTGATCTTTGTAGCCACCTTATGTGTTCCATGAATTGTAAACGGTGTGACTTTGGATAATTAATAATTGCGGATGGCTGTGTGCATCTCTTGGGTGCAGAGGCCGGGGATCCGCACCCGCTTATCTAAAAAAAGCTCGCAAGCAGCCAAATTTATGTGGTAGAGTATGTATGAGTATGATGCATGTCTGTTCTCCACTAAAAAGTATGTATGCTGCATGTGATATGAAAACCTGTCTATTTGTCGGCTGCCGTCCGCTGAGCCGGCAATTCCGGGGTCCAAGCCTGAAACTGGGGTCAAGCAGCCTACCTAGGTGATCTGATGAATTGGAGTAGCAGTTTTTTCCAAGAGGTTCAAAATTAAGTAAATAATACTGTACATATTTAAATGTGGGTTTGTGGTTTGTAAATTTTGCCTATTGGGACATACGACTACTATAAAAACATGTGCTCTCCCTCGCACTCTCACCACCGATATCTCTTCGTCTCCATTTCGTCTTCCCTACAGCCCGGCCGGTGTCACCCCTACAGGCTACAGCCCGGCCTTTTCCTCTCCATCGGCCACTACAGCCTAATTAGGACCCATACCATGATGGAGGAACGGAGAAGTATGCGCACCGTAGCGGCAACGGCCTTCTTGCTCGCCGCAATGCTGTCGCCCGGTGAGGCGGCTTACGGCGGCGGTGGCAGCGCCATGTCGCCAGACTACTACAAGTCGTCGTGCGGCAAGCTGGAGTGGATCGTGCGGGACGAGGTCACGAGGAAGAAGAACGAGACGGTGGTCACCATCCCGGCCGTGCTCCGACTCTTCTTCCACGACTGCTTCGTCAACGTGAGTCCATCGTCAACCCAGCATCCATATATACATCAAAATATGCCAAGCTTGCATTGGACGCCACCTGTTTCTTCCTCTCTTGCTTGCTTTGAGGATTGCATCTGCTGAGAAGATTGCAACGAGATGCCCAGCAATGGCAGCATGCCAGCATTTGATTCATCTACTGAGTTTCCCATTCCTTCATGATTCAACAGTTTCTTGTCAGTCCAAACTGTTTTTATTTCAAAAATCCAAATGTTCCAACTGCCTCTTCGGCTGCAGCTTGTTCAGCTTTGTAATAAGATCTCTCCCCCCTCCCTTGTTCAAGAAGCTAGCCATTCCATATATCTTTTCTTTTCTGAAAAAAAAAGTAAAAAGAGCCGCATGCTTTCCGGGCGACAGTCTTGATCCCATCATCAGTTTCTCTGCATCAAATGGAAAATTTTCCATTTGGAGTTCAGAGCTCAAGATCATACTAGTACATTAGAAACAAAAATACGATTAGTTAAAGCCGAAGAGAATTATCTAGCTGTATTGTTTAGTGGGAGCTGGAGGCTGGAAGGAACAACTCGATCGCCTCGCGTGGTCGTCGATTGTGACAGCCTATGCATGTGCTGCCCCGACTTTTCATCTGCAATCCTCATTATCAAATTGCACCATTGTCGGATCTCTCTCTCCCTCGTGATCATAATCATTCCAACTCAACGTTCGCGTGGCAAGAGGAAAAGACTACTGCCTGTGTCTAAATCTCCAGATATAATCTGGAGCTGAAGTGTGCTTCGCATTTCTGTATTCAAATTTATGTCAACATTGTTTCGGCTAGCTGTCTCATATCGTCGAATATGCGTATATATTTTAGTTAGCTGTATAGTTAACAGTTCAAAGATGTGAAGTGAAAAAAGATTGAAGGCCTCTGTCGACTGTCGTGCGTGTAATGATTTTTAGTGGCATTCTGGCAACCATGTGTACTACTAGCTGCCATCTCACCCACTTTTCCTTTTCTTTTGCCCCAGAGTCCTGGGTTGACACTACACATAGTATGCAGGAGCGTGAGCTATTACTCCCCCGTTTCTAAATATAAGCCTTTTTAGCTTTTTTATCCTGATTCATACGTATCTAGACATATTTAAATACTACATCCGGTCCTATTTAAGTGTCACTGAAAGTGTACTACGGCAGTACAAATTATTATAGAGCTGACGACACTTAATACGGATCAGAGGAGTAGTTAGTTCACTCATTTTTTGCTCCATATTTAGTCCGTATTGTAATATCTAAAACATCTTATATTATGAAACAGAGGACGTAGCTGCCAACAAATTTGCATGGAGATTGTCCCATCTGAGGACATGGTTGCAGAATATCGGCATTTCATACAAACTGTTATTTTTAACCATTATTTTACTAGGAGTTTTTTATTTTATTTTTGAAACTTAATGTTACTAGGAGTATACTAGTATCTGTACTAGATACAGAGTTCACACTTCTAACTGCTTCCCCCGTGTTCACCGTTAAATGCCGTCGCAATTTCAACACTAACCCTGACTAAACTGTTTTATTTTGAACCCCATCTCCAATCACAGGGCTGTGACGCTTCAGTCCTAATAGCCTCTCCCTACAACAACAACGACGCCGAGAAGAACTCGCCCGACGACGACTCCCTCGCTGGCGACGGCTACGACACGGTCAATCGCGTCAAGGCCAGGGTCGAGAAGGAGTGCCCTGGCGTGGTCTCCTGCGCCGACATCCTTGCCCTCGCTGCCAGAGACGTTGTCTACCTGGTAAGCAGCGGGACTCCCCTCTACTACCGACTGTTGTTTAGGCTTCACCGTTCTTCAGTTCTGAAACCATGAGTCCAATCTGGTTGCAGGCATCCGGCCCCTACTGGACCGTAGAGCTCGGGCGGCGCGATGGCCTTGTCTCCAGAGCCAGCGACGTCGAGGGCAAGCTTCCTGGCCCTGACATGAATGTAGAGGAGCTTACCGCCATCTTTAAAAAAGGTGGCCTGTCTCAGGGCGACATGATCGCACTCTCCGGTGCGCACACCGTTGGATTCGCCCACTGCTCCCGCTTCCACAATCGGCTGTACAATTTCAGCAGCACCGTGCAGACTGACCCGTCGTTCAACAAAAACTACACGCAGGCGCTCATGAAAGCGTGCCCGCCCAACGTTGGCCCAACCATTGCCGTCAACATGGATCCCTTCAGCCCTGTCACCTTCGACAACATGTACTACACCAACCTCGTCTACGGCTTCGGCCTCTTCACCTCCGACCAGGTGCTCTACACGGACAACGTGTCACAGAAGACAGTGCTGGAATTTTCCTCCAACCAGACAAAGTTCTTCGAGGCGTTCACAGAATCCATGATCAAGCTGGGGAGAGTAGGGGTGAAGACCGGCAACAGTGGAGAGATCAGAAGAGACTGCACTGCCTTCAACCACTAGATGACTGCTCCAGCAACTGTAATTCAGATGTACTGTTCTGAGTTTGACATACATGTACCTTTTTAGGGGAATTTGATAGACATATACTGAGTTTGATTCTTTTGCATACGGTTCTCCTTTTGTTTTTCTTCTCATTTTTACTTATTATTTGTGGGTCCATTTTTGTACAGCCTGAAGAGTGTAATGCCACTGAGGATAAACTCTTGAAAAAGGAAGTTAGCCTGATAATTAGGACAAATAAAGCTAAACGCTATTGACCTTTGGTTCTCGCTTTGTTTAGAAGCAAACCTTCCGGGTCAGTTTGTTTAAATTCATGTTCTGTCACTAAGAGACGATCATCTGTGATACACAGACCTAAGATGAGCAGCCACCAATTGGTCTATTAGGTGATTTTAAGAACTTCAATATTATCCCCAACATGAGCCCCTTGTATGCGTCGGCTATGGCAGCAGACACCAGTTTGTTTAAATTCATGTTTGTCTTATGGAGCGTCTATTTACCATTCGGCTGATTTTCAATTGGGTAGTAGTCAGATTTTTTTTTTAATGAGACCCAAGGGCACTAGCACCCCGGGCATCTTTTTATATAGAAGAAAATGCTTCTTTGCGAGAAATCCAGGAAAATCGTCCCCGACGGGGTTCGAACTCAGTATGTCGGGCTGCCACACCACAGCCCCAACCACTGAGCCTCTGCCCGTTCTCAGAAGTCAGATTTTTTGTACCAACAGATACGTGGCAGCTGTTGTACCCCAATTTGGTCCCCTGTACCAACTCCTTGGATCAAAAAAGCACATTTCTACTAGCTTATATTACAAGTAGGAAAATTTATATAATGCTTGGTATAGAAGCATGTAAAAGTTGTTCTAGTTGTTTGTAGAAAACCGAAGAATTAAATATATATGATGGCCTAGAAATTTACATAGTTAGTGATATGTAAAAAATGATAGATCACAAAACGCGTTGCCTATAAATTACATATATTATATAAACATGCAAAACTCATTTTTTTTAAACCAAGGTAGTGTCCACGTAAAAACTCAATATATGGCAGACCTAGGATTATGTATTCCCTCCGTTCACAAAAGGATGTCGTGTGTACATACATATATATTTGAGATAGGTTGAGACATCCTTTTGTGAATGGAGAGAGTATAATAGTATCTACTCCCTCAGTTCTACAATATATGACGTTTTCACATTACCTCTATATATTAAGCGTGCAGATTTTCACGCCACCTTCGCGACCGGGTACTGTAGAGTACTGTTCCTAGGAACAATACTCTACAGTGTTTCGATCCACGCCGTCGCTTCTCGATCGTACGGTCCGCGCGGCTTTTTTCGCAAAGGCCCCTACTTTTCTTTAAAATAACAAATCGGTCCTTCGGTACATAATACACGCCCTAACCCTAGAGCTCAGATCGAGCTCATTCCCCCCGTCTCCCCCGCCTGCAGCCCGCCCCCGTCGCCGCCTCCAGCCTCGCGCCTCCACACCCACACTGCCGCCACCCCGAGCTCTCCTACCACATCTAGCCCGAGGAGGCTCTTCTCCGCCGGGAGCGCGCGGCCTTCTCCGGCCTGTCGTCCAGCAGCTCGCCCCGGCCGCCCCATTCTCCTTCCTGGCCTCTAGCAGCTCACCCCGGCCTCCACCTTCTCCGGCCTGGCCTCCGGCAGCTTGCCCCAACCTGCCCCCCTTCTCCGGTCCGCGGCCGACGGGCGGTTCGCGCTCGCGGCGGCGCCCGCGGTCTACTACCGCCCCCTCGGCCCTGTAAATCTTCTCTCCTTCCTGCAGCGATGCCGCGGGGGTCACCTCCGCCTCCGCGGCCCCTCGCCCCACCGCACCCTGCTCCAGCCCTGGCGCGCACTCCCCGCCGGCCTTCCTTCCCTTCCCTCCCCACGGCCCTGTCGTCCTCGCCACCGGGTAACCCGCTCCACTCGATCCCCCACCACCTCCTGCTCCTCCACGTGTTTCTCTGCAGCTTCTTGTGGTTGCGCAGGTGGGAAAGGCGGCTCCGCGCTGAGGCGATTACGACGCAGCTGGAGAAGGCGGCCGCTCCTTCCATAAAAATTACCGTGCAGTTTAGATGGGAAAAACTTGAGTTGAACAACCTCAATGCCATCCGCTATTGGATCAATATCATCAACGAGAGGCAACGCGAGCCGATTGTTGCTGCTCCGTGCTGTTGAGTTCTCTGCGCTGTCCACAAATTGTTGGTTACAAAAGAATTTTTCAGCAACATACCGTTCACTGCCGCCACAAGAGAAGGTGAATACTACATATGATCGACTTTGGATTGATTATTAGGTAATGTTTGATTTTCCTTCCCTATAGTATCAAATGATCTGTTGAGTAAAAAATTTACTGTGACATTGGAATATATTTACCCAGGGCCGGTTGTTTCACCACGTGACATTTACTCACTTCAGCAGCATGAAGAATCATATCCACTTCCTAGAGTGGTGCTTTCTTTCATTAAGAAAAAAACACATGTGGACGAACCTTTTTTTCTTCATTATGATTTGCCAGTGCAGCACTGCAGGTTTAAATCTCCCTTGGTACTTTAGTTAGATCCGTAGGGCTACAAGGTGATTAATTATTACTTCAAGTTATGAAGCAGTGTGCATATACTACAGAAAGATGTACATCTACACAAGATAAGAGAGTTGTTCGTTTTGTAACTGGTTCTTAATTTAAGCTGTGGGTCTATTGAATTGTACATCCTTTTAGATTAATTAAATTGATGGCAACTTGCTATTTTTTGCTCCACCTCTTCCATTAATACATGACTTCAGAAGATTACAATAACACTTGCTATTTTTCGCTTTGTCACTCCCATTAGTGTCCGACTTTACGAGATAAAACTTAGGTTTTCCCTGACATTTGAATGAAAATATTGTTCCACACAGTAAAATTTAAAGAAAACTGACCGTAAAAATATATCACATATAATCGCACGAACTGTTATGGTAATTTATTCGATAAGTACTCATGATTACATGTGAAGAACATCACACAAAAATATCTATTGATTTACTTTTTGTGTTGTTGTCCTCTATATATCTGCAGTCGCAACTACTCCTTTCTTGCCTGTTGCAACAGTGTATGGTCGTACGCGGAAGCTTAGTCAAAAATACCATGCTTCTGTTAAAAGAGGTCTACTCCCCATCTCTTATCTCTCTCTATGTGTAGTGATTTTTCTCTGTTCTCCGCCGAATTGTCATGGTTTTGGTTTTGTTTGCTGGAGTTTCCCGATTGTCAATTAGGTTTGTTCCGAAACAGGTGAATTTGTTGAAATGTTAGTATATATTTATCATTTGTTCATTCATGTCTTTGCTTTTAGGAATACTAATCTTTTTTTTTTTTGAGGACCACACGCGAAACTCTCTCTCGCCCCCGCGTCGCCTCCCGAGCGAGGCGACCGGGCGGCGCTCCCCCTCCGCCCTAGTCTAGGCCGCGCCCTCCTCCTCCTCTCCGTTGCCGCCGCCGGAGGGCGCTGCCAGGTGTTGCCCGCGCGGTGCCGTTGCGTAGCCGGCGGCGGTGGCTCCCTTCGGTTACCCGGCGCGGTAGGAGCTCGGCTCGGGCTGGGGCTCCTGGGCGGCGGTGCGGCTCGGATGGCGGCGCCCCGGTGCAGACCGGATGGCGGCGAGGTGCAGGCGGCGCTCTTGGTGCCGGTGGCGGCGCGGAGCAGCATGGCTGGCCGACGGCCCCTCTAGGCCCATCTGGGCCCAGATCTAGGCCCTGTGGGCCCGATCTGGGTAGGGGCGGGCTGGCTAGGGCTCTGCAAGGCTGCGTTCGGTGGGGATGAAGAGGAGCTCGCGATGGGGATGGTGTCCACGGCGCCACGTCTGCTGCAGCGCGGCGGCGGGAGCTTCACGGGCCTAGAACGGGCCCGGCCGGGCAGGTGGTCCGGTGTGCTCCTGCTGCTGCGTCCGGTCTGCTACTGCCCTCGGGCGGTGGAGGTCGTCCCCTCCCACGAGGCTGCGGTGGTGTCGTCCCGATCTACGGCTTGTCTTCCTAGTCCGGCCGGCCTTACATCTCGTTGTCATGGTGAGACGGCGTGGATGTTTCGAGGCTGTTGGCGCATGTTCGTGGGCGGCGAGATAGGTGGTAGCCAACGGCTTGTCCGGGGTGTGGAGTGTCGGGGGCCGGGAGAAATCCCTGTCGAGTTCGACTCCGATGCGGTGGCGCCTCCGGGTGTCACTATCCTTCTTGAAGGGTGTCGGATGTACCCCTGCTCCGCTCCCCGTCGTGTACCGGGAGAAATCCTTGGATCTGTCCGAGCAGCAGCGTCGTCGTCGTCGCCCCCTTCTTGAAGGTGTTGCTTGGTACACGACAATCCGGCGGCTTGGGAGTGTGGTGGAAGTCTCCGGAGAGGGCGCAGCAGTTGCGACTCATCTTTGTTTAGTCGATCTAGCGCCGTCATCTTTGTTTTCTCTTTTGTTTCTTTTGCTTTTCTTTTGGGCGTGCTTGTGCTGTTTGCCCAGCAGTGGTTTCTCAATGTTGTATGGGGGTCGTTGCTTTATTTATAAAGCTGGGCGCAAGCCTGTTTCGTGTGAGAATACTAATCTTTTTCGGGCTTCTTTGTTTCAGCTGAAACACCTTTTTATGTGAGTGGGGTTACAAATGGCGGCAGATTTACTTGATCAATAATGGGATATATGGCAGAGGATATATCTATGCAGATTGGACTATCATTACATAATACATGCCAACTGATACCCCCTGAATATTGTATGTAATATGTTGATCTATTTGTTTCCAATATTAGGTGATAGATGGCAAATTTTTATATTGGGAATGGCCATGTGTTTTTAAATTTGAAGGGCGGTTGCTCAGAATATTCGCTCTCTGCTTCCTCTGGACGGTAATCCTACTCCCAAATATGCTGAGCTGCATGTTTATTATACAGATAATGAGTTGGATCATAGAATGAATATATTTGGTTGTCATGATGATAAAGAAGAGGATTTTTTTCCTGCCCAATTTGTATGCTCGCGTCTCTTTTGTCCGGTCTCTTTTGTCCGGTCATGACAAATCTGAAAGTTACGTCTTTCGTACGGTTGTTTCGTACTTTTAACTTCAATTTATTTATGTTGTAAGACCACACGGCGCGGCGTGTCGCCGGCCTATACAAGTTTCATAATTCTATTTCGAATAGTCCGACGCTTGCTTGAAGGAAACAAACTTATTTACTATCACCAAAATTTCTCATCAAGGGCACGGCGTGTCGCCGCGCCGAATTCAACTAGTTACTCCTTTAAATGACACAAGCTTCCTGGTCCTCTCAGCCATCGGTCAAGGCAGCTTATCTTGTGCGTTAAAATGGCTGAACAGTAAAATTCCATCCCACTTTTCACCACAGCCGTCTGATGCAGTCATTTTCTTTTGTTGGGTCGATGACGGGAGGGCCACGCCGCGCACAGGGCCCAGAAATCAGCGGCCGATGCCAGCTCGCTTGCGTCTCTCTCCGTTTGGCCCTGCCCACAGCGAGACAAAAAACCTTCGCCCGGGTGAAACCCCAAGGGCCAATCCTCGCTCTCGCTCTCCGCCCCCAATCCCCTCCCACGATCCTGCCTCCTCTCCTTCTCCCTCAATCCGCCGCCTCCTCTGCTCCCGCGCCGGGCCAATCCACCCTCCCCACGGCGCCATCTCTCAGCCGGCAGGGAAGGGCAGCTCCGGTGCGGATTTGTCGGAGCGGGAAAGGGCGGCGCCGTTTGCCGCGGGAGCTCCGACGGCGGCGGTCAGGGCGGAGGCGAGCTAGGCATGGGAGGTCAGGCCACGTGCTCGAGCGACGCGGGCCGACGGCGTGTGTTGCTGGCCGGCCGGCCGGCCGCCCGTACGGTGTGCTGCGAGCGGACGGAGTCGGACGGTCCGCCGCGTGCTCGAGCGATTCCGGCTGAAACCGCGTGGTCCAGGTGGTCTGGTGGTGGCCGGCCGCACCCACAAAATCGATGCGGGAGGAGGAGAACATGACGGCGGCTGGTGGTTGGGAAAGGACACGGGGAGGAGGAGGCCGAGCAGGGGTGCTGCCGTCCTATCAGATCCTCTGTATCTAAAGAACAGAAGCACTAGTCTATTTCATCTTAAGATAACGCCTCAGCAAGCTTTAAGAGAATCAGACGGTCCAGGTCGATCGCTGCCATCAACGGTGGAGATGAAGAGAAGGCAGCGATCTCCTTTTACTTCCCGTCTTTTAGTTACTGTTCCTTTAATTTACTGTACTGAAGTAACCGTGATGTAACAGACTCGCTATATCAGCCTCCCTCGTGGGAACGACAGAGCTATCGAATGAATTATGCTTAAACGCAACCCTAGTTTCCTTTATTTCCCTTAGCTGTTCTTCAATTTATCTTAGCAAATCCTCCACTGATCGAGAGGTCTCCATATCGGGAGCAATCCGCCGGATTCCGACTAGCGGGATCTGACACGTCCGCCTCCTATTCCGGTACCAGAGGACGATGCCTAGGTGAGACTTCTCTTATGCATCCTCTGCTCATCTCTCCTCTGACTATTTTTTGATTTTATCCCAACAGATCCCCTTTTTGTTTATTCAGATGCTGATTACGATAGGGTGTTAATGATGGCCAGACAAGTAGGAGACGCTTTGTTCTTAACTAGAGGCTTGGGCGCTCCTCGGGGCGCCTCCTAGCCGACATCTGCGTCCCAATCAACACCCTAATTACAACGTCTGTTGGCAGATGCTGGCATCACGAGGTATCGTCCTCATGTCCTGCCACGGTGCCACCGACAAAGGGGGACAACGGCTAAAATCTTCATGATGCCATTGCAGACTAAGACTAAAGAAAATAGTATTCCTTCACAAAATAAACGTTCGTAAACAGATCTCTTCTTCACAAAATAAACGTTCGCAAACATATCTCCTCTTCTCCTGTTGCCCCTTTCTTCTATCCATCCCCCTCCAGTCATGGAAAGATGAGATTGTGCTGTAGAAATAACCCATGGACAAAGGAGAGCCTGCAGGAAGAAGACGGAGACGCAGAGGTGGGTGGATGAGGACCTGGTCAGTGCAGCAGAGGACGAACGGCGCAGTGTCCAGTGCTCCTCCTTCCCTCTTGCGCGTCGCGGCTGCAGACTGACCGTCGGTGAGGAAGAGGGCGCTAGATCCGCTCGGCCCAGTGCGTGGGGGAGGACGCGGTGGCCCAGCGAGTTGGCGGCGGAAAGGAGGAGGTGAGGGGGCAGCAGAGGAAGGTCCCGAGGTGTGGCGGCTAGGTTTTTTTTTATGGGAACGAGCGAGACGAGGAGAAAAGAAGGCCCCTGCCCTATCGCTCCGCGCGATGCGGCCTCGTCTTCTCCTCCGCCTGGCAGATGTGGCCGTCGGTGATCCGCCGCGGCTGAGGGATGCAGGCAGCTGGAGCCGCTGGCACCTGTGGATGGAGGAGAGGTGACGGTAGTGGAGGCGCAGGGGAAACAACGGGAGAGGCAGCGCGAGCCAAATTATATTGTTTGTGGTACTAAAACAGAATGTAAGCATAACACCATAACGTGCGCAAGTAATTAACATAAAGAGACAACACAATAGGCCATGAAAACCACTCTGGACATTTGCAATGACAATATCAGACATGACAAGTACACTACACAACAAATATAGCACCATCCTTATCAATATCATTCAAGTATGATACCATAAAACACTTGTAGTGCTAATCAAAGCACCAAGAATTAAATACATAGTGAAATACTCTGCCACGGGTTAGTAACAAATATGTCGATCTATAATATAACAGATCAACCAACCAAAACGGAAGCAGGATATGAATTCTGAGATGTAGGAATGAAACAGAGATAATTTTTTGGTGCAGACAAACAATTTGGGTAGGCTGGCTTAGATATTATCAATTGAGGAGGTTTTACAAAAAGTATTAATAATTAGCCAGGGCCTTTTTAACCTGCAAAGAATAGAAGACATAGGATCAGATAGCTTGCCTTAATTAATAATTTATTTCCAAAAGGCTACAACCCGGTACTGAAATTATCAAACTCTCTCAAACATTTACTGAACAGATAACAATGCAACCACATTTTACAGAGAAACAGATGATATATGCCTCGTAGCAACACAAATTACCCTACATCAGAGAGATTAGTAGAACACGTTTGAATTTAGTTACCGACTAAGTTTCTTGCCAGTTCTCTCAATTCTCAAGCAATCAACTCGTCATAGTCTTTCTTTACTACTGAAATTTCTGTTAATCAAAGTAAAAGTTAGCACACATGAAGTTGGCTGCACATTCACCTGGGAAGAGGGAAACAGCTAGGCAAAAGTAAATACTTGGTCCTAGCTCCAAGTTATCCAGGAGGAACAACATAAACCTGACAATATGGTCATGCACAGAATGAAACATGCCCAAAAGCTACTCAGCAAGAACATACTACTCCATCGCCTCCCTAAAATTCTCTAGAACATGGTTATAGCGCAAGCATGTGGTTAATGTGCTTGGCTGCAAGTGTTGCATTTATCCTGATAAAATATGTCAACTTCCCCTCCCCACACAAATCAATATTCAAAGTTGTTGATGAGTTCCACAAGAAATTAATATCAGAGTCATTTTCATCAGGATATGCTTGGTGGCACAAAGACTTGTGGTTGTAATTCTGACCTAAGTTCCAAAATAATCTAGGCCTGCATCAATTTCGCTTCTTGCACAAATGCCTTTTCAGACCAGCCTGACCGCAAATACGCACATCATGAAGGAGCTATTCTGAGCGCACAAGGCAGGTTCACTTTGTTCAGTGAAGCTCATCAAATTTCTTGTCTTAGACTAAAGAACAGTGATAATTCCTGAGTACATGCAAGCTATTACAACAAAGCCAAAGCTATATTGCAGATCGGCACATGACGTAAGGCCATAGATTCAAGTTCTTGAGCAATCAATAATATGGGTGTGCATCCAGTTGGGTAGAGGAACTCTTCTCCATCAAATTTTGAAGAAGAACAACACAACTGTTCTGGAAACGAAAACTTTTGGAAAGCAAAATAGGACTGTTTTCTGTGACCAAATGCAATTAATTCTGAACAGCAAGCACGCAGTGGTGCTGCGCATAAATCATATACAAAGCTTGATGACTGAAGAGCTAACCAATTGGCATGATCAGATTAGGAAAACAATAAGGCTCTCAGTCCATTTATAAAAGAATTTTGCACTCACAAATTTCTTTCATTATGCATCTCTATTTTTGTAGCATCAAATTCTTCCTGGTCACAATCTTACAATTAGTATGGGAAGCACAAGAAAAGCAGGGCAGGAGGCAAAAGAAAGAAACAACACAATAGCATGCATGTACAGAACTGATGTGCCGAACTGAGCGTGTAAGAAACTAATAGCTCACACAGAGGAAAAATGAGACTGCAAAAGAGAAAAGATTAATATCCCATTCATTATAAATAGAAAAGAAAAAACATTGTTCTGTTCAATCATCTGACTGAAAAATAATTGACAACATGAAGACTGAACGGATGTGCAGAACAACAGAATGTTACCTCGATGTGCAGGGTGCAACATTGGGAAAACATTTGAGGATGCTGGCCAGCATCTTGACCTCCTCCAATGCACCAAAGTTCACCTTCAAGGCCAGCATCTTAAAGCTTGGAACCGTGGTTCTTTGGCTCGCCTTTGTGTCAGACTACACCAAGTGAAAACAGAGATCTTACTTCATTGCCACATGATCAATAGCATTGGCAATAATAAAGGCACAAAACAGTAATAAGATTTATCCCAGAAAATTCATTGCGAAAACTCAGAACGACTAAAGTAGTGAACTTGATAGATGGTACTCTCTTGATAAAGATGAAAGTAAGGAGACAAGAATAATACTGTTTCTACTCCTACAGATAATCAGTCACTGGTAAGTCCTAGCAGATGTTTTCCTTTACTGAAACAACTTGATGCACATAAAGTAATGGAAGCCACAGTCCCCATGAGACATTTTGAGAACAAAGATATAAATTCCATGTGACCACAAATATTTCGCTCTTGGTACTACTTTAATAATTGCTAAGATGACATTTATCACCAGGAAACAAATCTAATTTCCTGAGCTCATAGACATGCTAAACAAAGGAACCTTGATAGTTTATTTAGATCTGCACTTAAAAAATGAAGCTTCCTCAAATCCATATCATCAGAGCAAATCAAAGTTAGACTGAGCAAGAGCAACATTTATCGCATAACACAATTTTTTGAGCTTTCATTTAGATTTTTTGAAGCTGCAACATACCATTAGGTTTGAAAACACATTTCATGGAACTGGATTATTGATACGACAGGTCTGTAGTTCATTTACCTGCAAAGATACTTTAGAGACTAAGTATTCCTTTGTTGAAAGGAGAAGTTTCAAATGGTATAATTTTGTGGCACATAACTCACATATTTAATGATCAAATGTTTGGCCAAAGTTAATTTTTAAAGATAACAGTGTGTGCCTTATTTTGTGAAACGGAGGGAGTAATTCAGAAAAGCAATATGGTACAGCGACCACCACTCATCATCACATATGAGACCAGCAAGCAGAAACTCAAACCAGCCTGATTCTTTTGTTCAATAAAAATGTGAGGGATGATTCTGATTTCTCATGATTCTTGCATCAGAATTACTTTTCCATATAGCCAATTTGGAACATAAGAATTCCATACAAAAGGAAATATATACTCTCACTGGATGAGCAGTTTCCTACAAAATTCATATGAGAATCCTACATTCCAAACTGGTTGGACTGATTGCATCAACATCTTTCTTAGTGACTAATAGGTTCGACAGAGCAATGCCAAAGGTAGCACTAAGTAGATAAGTATATAAGAAAATAAACAGGGGAAAAATACATGAATTTCTTCAGCCTGAGCACCACATGCAACGTGTCACTCATATTTCTCCGTATGAACACTGCAAACAAATTTGAATAACATATAGCAGCACAATGGTCCACAAGGGAGCTTCATTAGGCAAGCAACCTAGCTAAAATATTTATTATGGTCCACATGGGAGCTTCATTAGGCAAGCAACCTAGCTAAAAAAATTTATTATGGTCCACATGGGAGCTTCATTAGGCAAGCAACCTAGCTAACACAGAGCAGTAAATGCTCCACATGCCCATTTGTTTTTGCATCCAAACAATAACTTGAAATTGTACCCAATACGCAACAGTCACAACCCAATATACGAATGCCTCATGGGAGAATGAAACTGATGCGTGTCTTACCTGCAGCTGCAGATCCTGAATAGTGTGCACCTCCATCCATCAAGTAGCACAAAGTCATGAACCACCTGAAGCGATTAGGGAGAGAGGAAAACAACTGAGATAGGAAACCAAAAGGAAAATAGATCGAGCGCTGAAACAGAAAATTAGGGAGATACGAGGATGTTTTAGGACCAAATCCTATAAAGGAAATAGAATGAAATTAATCAAGGGGGGCAGGAATCGGAGTGAGGAGAGGGCCAGTACCTTGCTGGGAGTAGAGATGGAGCCGGCCGGAAAATGAGGGCCTGTATGAGAGAGGGCGGAGAAGACAACCACCATCGTCGGGCGCCATGGGCGGGAAGGAGCATCACGCCGACCTCGGGGCTGCGCACCACGCCGCCGCTGCATTCAAGCCAAGGAGCCCCAAATCCTCCATGGTGTGATGCTCCTACAGAAGAAATCATTTCTTCAAGGGAAAAGGGAGAAGGAAAGAAAAAAGGAGACAGAAGAAGAGAAACGAAAGAGACATGGCTGGCTGGCTACCTGTGGTCGAGCTGCCGATGCATTTTCTTCCAAGCTCATGTAGGTGGCCTCTTCTAGTCCTTGCCGTCAGTGGCCCTGGTCACAGAGCCCTGGTGGTGGAGGAGGTCAGTGAGAGGACCCGGCGCAACGGTGGTGGCGGAGGTTCGGGACGGCGGCGCGTGCAGCGAGCGGCGGCCGGAGTGGCCAGTTGTGGCGGCGGCGGGGTGGGAGGAAGAAGGGAAAGAGGAGAAAAGGGCCAGAGAGCCGAGCGATAGTTTGCTTCGTGGGTAATTAATCGAGTGGCTTTATTTTTCCTCGCCAACACAATCGACAAGACGAGCATAGTAGAAGACAAAACGAGACACCAAAACCATCCCTGGGCGCCACGTGGATAGCGTGAGGAGGCGCCCAAGGGGTGGACATTGCTTGTTCTCAATTTCTGGGCTAATCAGACCATTACAGTAGTGAAACAAGTAGTGAAACAAAGGATCCAGTTATAAGATGTACCAAATAGTCACTTGACCATTACAGTACTGAAACAAAGGATCCAGTTATATGATGTACCAATTAGTCACTTGCCAGTCCAGTATTTCGTGTTAGTATAATTAGGTTTTGTAGATGGATTCATCTCGATTTGAGATGTCAATTTGTTGGGTTTTTTCTTCTCTTTGATTATCCCAGGATGTGATTCGATGTGATTCCGTCTTGCAAATATGAGTGGCAACACTGACTACGGGTTTGTATATGGTGTATATGTTGTTTGTTGTTTGTTGAGATATATACATTTTGTTTGTGTGATATAATTCTTGACATGATATACTGCTACATCTTTATTTTCTCTGCATATATACTACTACATCTCTTGTTTATCGCTACAGCTGCTATTAGTTTCAAGTTTGCAAATGGCACCAAGGTCATATAGCGAGCTATGCCAGCATGACAGTATTTAATAGTTACTAGTTGAATTTGGCGCGCCGTCACGCCGCGCCTTTGGTGTAAAATTTGTAAATTACAATCGAAAATTTGTCCTCGATAGAAAAGCGACCTACAAAATTACCGTTGGGAAACTACGTTTAAAAACTTGTGTCGAAAGTGTCTATGGGGTCGAGAAATCTAAAAATTTGTAGCGCACAAATTGCAGTCACAATTTTGTTCGCCGTTAGCTTAAAGAAAGTATCACCCGAAAACTACGCTTAAAATTTGTGTCGAAAATATGAGCGTGGAAAGAAATTTTAGTTTTTTTAAAAGTGAAAATCAGGGAAAAATAAGATGCTACTTTTTATTGTTCATGTCAAAAGTGCCTTCACTGTAGTGAAGAAGCTGCCATTGGGGAACGATGTTTAAAAGATGTGTCAGAAATGTGAGCAATTCACCGTCACCGTAGCTTGATGTTCGTAAAAAATTGTGGTTCACAAATTGCAGGGGAAAATTTGTTTGCTAAAGAAACTATCACTGGAAAAATATGTTTTTTTATATGAGATGGGAATATTGAATTTCGTAGATTATAGTTAAAAATTTGTTCTCCGCAGGGAAATTATCTAAAAAATCACCGTTGGAAAACTACCTTTAAAAAATTTGTGTTGTAAATGTCTACGGGTTCGAGAAATCTAAAAATATGTAGCTCACATATTGCAGTCAAAAATTAGTTCATCGTTAGCTTAAAGAAACTACTACCAGGAAATTATGCTTGAAAGGGGTGTCAAAAATGTAACCGTGGAAAAAAAATTAAATTAGGGGAAAATAAGATACTATTCTTTGTTGTTCATGTGAAAAGTATATCGACATTGTAGTAAAGAAGGTACCACCGGGAAAACAAAGTTTAAAAGTTGTGTCGGAAATGTGAGCGCGAAAAAGAGATTTAGAACTTTGCAAAAGTGGGAATTAGCAAAAAAAATGTTTTGGAGAAAAAATTTCAATTGTACCTGAGGACCGATTCGCATTTTTTGAAAAACACGGGGACTTTTCTGCAAAGATATCTTATTCGAAGGACTGTTTAACAATTTTTTAAAACCGTGGAGGCTTTTCTGCAAAAAAGGTCGGACACTGTTCATCAGAACTGTGATGAACAGTGTTCCGGTCGCTCACAGCTCGCGAATCGGCAATGCTTTTATATAGTTGAACAGTGTTCTGATCGCTCACAGCTCGCGAATCGCCTCTGCTTTTATATAGTTAGTATTGGTGTCATTTCCCCTCCTGAAACCATCATTTTCCTACATGTAGGAGCTTCAGTAAGGTTGCTCACGAGTGAGCTGGAAGTGTTTTTGTTCTAGCTGCTTGCGTGATTGAGGAAGGAATTGGTTATTCCTAAATGTGCTATTGCAGATCCAAGGTGAGTTCATCCTATTTTCTCTCTGCTTGTTCAAATTGGGCATCATAGATTGTGCTTGTACTGAACATTCTCCATTTGGCCTTAGTCTCTCTCTCGGCTTGTTCAGTAAATGAGCAATTCGGATTATGGACATTGCTGGGCAGATATGAGGATGACTTTGATGGCGTAGTTGTAGAGCATGAAGTTGCGGTTGAGGGTGATAAATCCAAAATCATGAATGTTTCTGTACCTATTTCGGCATGCTGGTGCGTTCAAACCTGATGTTGTTTTCTCCCCAGCCAGGTATGATTTGTGTAACTCTGCTCATTAGTCACTAAGACAGATGTTGATGCAATCTTCTGAATAAGCTCACATTGTCGATGGGCAGGATCAGAAGATGGTTTACACGGTTGGGTGATGCTCAGAGACATTTTGCGACTGAAAGCTCGATTTTATTCAGGTACCTAACTGACTGCCGCTTTCTCGCCGTTTGTGCTTACCAGTATGCCGGAAACTTCTTGTGAAGCTCGCCGTTTCAGGTGCCTATCTGACTGCCGCTTTCTATGATCATGCTTATTTATAGACAGATAGTGATTTTGAAGATGTTTGAGAAAAGCTTGAATCTTTGATTAGATGGCCGGGGCTGAAAGATATTACAAGCAAAAATATGTTTTAAGGTTCTTATTGACATAAGACTCGTATGATAAACTTCCAAAATATTCAAAACTAGAATCGCTCTTTTGGCCGGGCCTGAAAGATGGCCGGGGCTGAAAGATTATTTCATCGGTTTTGAAAGCATGATTCATTTTACAATTTTATTATACTTTCTTTTGGGATGCTAGGTATTGATATAGCTTCAAGCACTAACAAAGCTGCAATTATGTTACTTGGTACTAAAGCTACCAGAATCGCTCACATTTTCCTTGTGCTACTTGGAGCTAAAGCATTAACAAAGCTGCATTTTTGCATCATTATCTCCCGCTCCTCTTTCTTCAATGCTACGGATCCATTTTCCCCGTGTTTTATTCGTGCTAATAAGTAATAACACGTGGATGATCTCCTGTATATACTTCTTTGGCCTTTTAGTGGTAGTCGTACTCACATGGATGAGGAGATGCATATATTAGGTTTATGAAATATTTCTTTACATTTTCAAAATCTACAATATTGGTTGTTTGAAAGGGTTAGTGAATCAAATCTTTTTGGTAAATACATATTTGATTACCGGGGAGGTGGTAGTGATGGATCTATGCGCTGCCCTGTTGTCCTCCTTCAGTGAACTAAGTTCGTGTTGGCACCGTTCGCCCCTACCTTGAGCTCTCAGACTGAGGTGTAACTCTTCCATAACTCTCCCCTTTCCTGTTTCTTTCGGTTAGGCAGGTACAAACTGATCAGCTGCAGCACAAGATTGGTGCGTTTGTGAGCCCCAGGTGCTACTTCCTCGCTACTCTCCTCCGAGTTCCTATGTCTCCTCTTGTTTGCAAATTTATGGAGAAGTTTGGATTTTCTAGGTGGATTTTTGCCATGTACTTGTTTGTTTCAAAACATCAGTCTAAGATGACTTTTATGTACGTTCCCTAATGTTGTTTTACCTCAATTCAAATCAGGGATCGGGTGGATCCTCTACCTCCGCAGCACGGCTGCAACGATGCAGTGGTTGAGCGTGAAGGAGCAGGAGCATGGTGGTACTTTTAGAGAGATAAAAGTACTTTCTTTGTAGCTAGCAATTTTTGACTAATGAGTTGCTTTCGGTTCCGATGACTTACAACACTGGTCGGTGATAACGTTGAATCAAAAATATGATGATGTTGTTCATTGGCCATAGCCCTCCAAATTTTAATGTTACCCTTTTCCCTTTTGCAGGCCTTGGTTACCCTTTTCTCTTTTGATACTAACATTTTCTCTAAATCCAGCCAAGCTTGATGTGTGTCCAGGAGGTACTACATGCTGAAATCATCTGCTGCTGGTCTACCACCCATAACCTTATCAAGAGGGATCTGAAGAGGAGAGTACCAAAGGAAAAAATTGCTCTGCTGAACCTGTGCATTGCAGGCTGTTCTAATTGAATTGGCAAAGCTGAAAGTGTGTTTTGCTGCTGCAAGGGGATGAGGTTTGTCTTCCTTGCTGGCTGTCGGATAATTTTAGGTTTTATATTGTGCTTTGGCTGCTCAATTTCTCTTAGTGGTATAGATTATTTGACCTCATATAGTGAGATGTGGTGGGAGTACAAAGGAAGAATACTCTGCTGAACGAGTGGCTTGCAGGTATACCATGATTAATTTCTTCTTATGCATTGAGTTTCACTATTCGGTTTCAGTTCATACACTTTGGTGTGTAATGTTTCATGTCAGTTATATTTGACATGGCTCCCCTCATAATTTAGCATTGCTTGGTTGGAAGCCCTCACTGTTAAACATTGATTGGATGGGAGTAGGATTTGCATAACAACGCTGATCAAGAAAGACACCACATGTTTGTTACCTTTTTAGTGAAATGTATAAGAGAAAATCGTGCGCTTTTAGTTTTCGTAAGCTGAGAAAATATTAGTTGGTTCTACCTTTTATCCTATTCAACTAAACTGGCTTGTTTGCTTGCTTTCAACACAAGTGGTCTCTCACGTTAGTATTATGGGAAGAATCAACAAATCTGAACAACATGAGTGTACTGGAAACTGCAACAAGTTGGTTTTAATTCTCTTGTATTTAGATTTGAGAAGAAGGCCACTCATATTTTGCTTTGTTAATTTCTTAAAAAAGGACCAATAAGTTACTCAACCAAGCCAAGTTGATTGAGTAGACTAGAAGCGAATGAGCCTAATTAACCCATATAGTGATCAAGTGTGTTAACTGATTTTATGGTTTGTCGTCTACAAGAACTTTCCTGTTTGTTGAAAAAAATGTGTCCTGCTACTGTTTGATGCATTCTCGTCTAAGGACTGACCTATTACGATTGCATGTGATGATTTTTTTAAGTAAGATTTGTGTATTTTTCTTTTACACAGGTTAGTTTGGCTTATTTTCACTTTGCAATGGTTCCTTCTAATACGGTCTTTTGCTCTTTGCATATAGGCTGGAAAGATTACTTCTCGCTTCAGAGGAAGGTATTTATGAAGGGGCTTAAGCTTCTTCAATGCCCCCAATGACTTGGCTCAGATTTCCTACCAAAATGTATCAAAATTTCAAAAGGTACTTGTTAGGGAGTATTTAAGTTAGGAAGGTGTTGCTTCATAATACCTAAGCGACGTGCAGATCGATTTCATATCTTATGTTCTGCTGACCATAGATGCTTCTCATGTGCGGTTCATTTGACTTTAGGCATACAATCTAAGCAGAAGATGTAGGCAAGGAAGTTCAAGTACCAAGCATATCATGTACAGAAGATGTATGCGAGGAAGTTCAAGGAAGAGATCATGCTAATTGTGCGGAGATTATAGTCTTGCTAATGTAACTCTGTAAACAATCATGCATGTATAGATGCTTGCTACATCTTTATTTTTGTTTCAGCTTCTTCTTTTCGCAATTGTTGTTGTATGTTCGAGTTTTGGAGGTTGTTATTGCACCATCACTATGATCCATTTTAAGAAGCAATAGAACTCAATGTACATGTCGTTATTTATTTAAACTGGAGGCCATTGTAACTTTGTGATCGATCGTGTATAAACAGGCGTTCACCTGTAGTTTCTGATACCATGTAATTTAGTACATCTTTTACAGAAAATAAGCAATTTTCTTCTAAGGTGTGAGCTATATTTACTTCACGTAATGTTCATGAATTTTATCATGCCTTTGCTGTTAAAATGTCTCTTATGGATGAGGATATTATGCAATCATATAATTTTAAAATATAAGTGAGTTATTTGCTCTCCAAGTTTGTGGCTTATTATGAAAACCGATGAGACATGTCTGAAACTGATTTGTTGTCAATATTATGGTCACTGATTTGTTGTCAATATTATGGTCAATACTCCTTGTATTCTACTCTGGGTTATTAAATTCTATATCCGTAATGTTAGCAGATGATTTTCCTTATAGTTCCATCGGCGACTATATTCATACTTCAATAAATTCAATCCTTTATATAGAAACAAATTCAAGCCTGATACGGGTTCTTATGTTAGGTTGGATCAAATCGGCAATGTGGACAGATGGATCAAGCTAGTATATGTAGATGTATGTAGACATGTTTTAGTGTGCATGTTCACTCATTGTAGCATGCATGTAGACAACATATGTGAGAGCTAAAACGTCTTATATTATGGAACGGAGGGAGTACAAAATTACATCCTATTTTCGTAATAGCATGTATATTTATATACATACATTTACAGTTAGGCAAATTTACTAAATGCTCGACTTAGAATTACATGTATAGTAGCATGTAAAAATTCATCCTCCTTGTCTGTAAAACCCGAAACAAAAATACCAACTTAGGCATTACATATGTAGAGTCATGTAAAAACTCAAAACTATTTTGGTAAAAATACAAGAAAATGATAATTTACACAAAGCTTTGCCTAGAATTACATACATGGGGACAATGTAAATTTCATTCTAGTTGTTTGTAAAAAAGCGACAAACTTAACTACAACATAGTTACTTGCTTGATGGTGTTTCTAGAAAATTACATATACATTGACATAAGAACCACATTCTAGCTTTGTAGTACGAGTAAAACAGAAGAGATAATTTACAGAACGCTCTGCCTAACAATTACATTTGGTATCATGTACAAAATAATCCTGGGTGAGGGTTTCAACATACCATCTTGCTTAGATTGACATTTGTAAAAACAAAATCCTATAGTACTACAGCAAAAAAAAAGGACGACAGCAGAAATCCCATGCCCAAACGGACGGACAAAGAATCGACTGTTGCCCAATTAAAATCAGTCGATAGTTTATTAGCAAAACCGCTGTTTTTATGGTGATCATCTGTAATATAGGGACCTAAATAAGATAAGCAAAAGAACACGGCACCGACTGGTCTATTAGGTGATTTTAAACTAACAGGTAAGAAGAAGAATATATGATATGATCGTATTCATAAAGAAAAGCATATGCGCATGCAAAACAATGAAAATGTTAAACTAACCGCTGACTTTGGAGAAGTTAAGTCACAGCAAATGACCTGAAAAAGTCACTGCCTGAAGAGGCGCTGCTCCATGCCTATGATAACCTGAAGAGGATCACCAGAAATAAAATATGCAAGTTAAAACTGGAGGGTGGCAACTGGAACTGATTTCTGAAGACAGGAAAGCCTGCGAAAACAAGAGAGCATCGTCAATTTCTCATAACTCTGATCTTCTCTGAAGGCACGTCGACGTCTCTCCAGAGCAAAGATTGCCAGCAACAGTTCCATTCCTTCTCATTGGATTGTCTTTCTTTCTCTTTCACCTGAAAGAATTTCTTCCCATCACCTTCTCTGTTTAAACGTTTTCCTATATCTGATGAGTTCACTCTGCCAGATGGCAAAACAGTAATCAACATACCAGGATCGATGGCATAACTTTTTACCACACATCATATGGATTCACTGCCAACAGCAACATGTGCAGCATAACAGCTCAACCAGTTTAAGAAGTACACAAAGGATGACTACATCAACATGCATGTAAGAAAGACTTGAAAACTACCAAAGCGATCATTTCTGAGTACTTTGTACTAAGATGAACTGCACATGGTCAGCTAACGGCCAAGTGCTAACATAGCTCCACCATCAGCCCTTCAACAAGACGCAGCGTACAAGAACTGCATAGTAATTAACTCACATATAGCTCGGTCATGTATGAAACTGAAGTTAGAAGCACAAAAAGGTATATCCTAAACCGATTTCAAACCACGTGGCACGGAACACATATTTCTTAAGAAAAGTAAAATCCATCAGGCCACATTTTCACTTTGGGACTTCGGCGATGATGCATTTATAGTACAGTAGTAAGAAAAAGAAGATTGATGACGAGTCTAACTATGTCATTCATAAGCTGTACAGCAATGTTGAGTCCAACCAAGTATATCTTCATAAACCGTATAGCAATTTACACAAAGGGACACATCCCCAGTCAAGTATGCAATCAAAATCGCTGGGGATTGTATCAGTCCTATGCGGTATTTCTCTCTCTGTTTTTACCAGAAGCGTACATGACCAGCTTGACTGAATTTCACAAAAATGCAAAGTGAACTAAATTTGTCTATCACAATACGCACGCTTTAGAATAATGACAACCTATGTTTGGGAACCTTAATCAAATACTAAAGACTGAAGACACTGCATCGCCAAGTTTCATCAGTCTCCACTTACTGCATTGAAGACATGCAACTCCATCAATCTTTTGTACTGGCCTTGTTCTATCTCTGCTTCATTTGCACCATGTAATAACAGGAGCTCGATAACACAATCTTCCCAGTCAATACCATTACATGGGTCTTTTTTTCGTCTCTTTTTCCCACAATCGGGAGAATTTGAAATCTCTGCCAGATGATCACTGCCATCTCGTCTCTTTCGCCCTTGCTTTTTCCTCATATTTTTTTGTGGTGGACAGAGATGTTCATTTCCAAGAGCAGACGGTGAATCAACTGCATTTGCAAAACGAGCAGCAGGAGCCTTCCTAATTTCATCGATACGACACTTAGCAGCTTCAATCCGTGCTCTCCTCCGCTTCTGCAACTCTATTCCAGCAGTAACGATGGAGGAGGTGCATCATAGCCAATGTCAATATCTGCTACCTCCTCAAGGGCATGTTCTTGGTCCAGTCATTACCCAGCAAATCCATCCACGGTTCTAGCTCCAGCCTCTCTTCCACCGCTTCCTCCTGCTAGCAACTTTACCAGCCTTCCCAAGTTCCTTTAGCTGAGCGATCCTCTTCAAGACATTCTGGTAAGTATCTGACATGCACCCTCTGAGATCTTCAAATCCTCTGATTCTTTTCCCTCTTGCCCAGAATTCTTGAAACCCAAATCGTGAGTATCCAGGGGAACACTCTGGAGGTACTTGGACTCGTCCTCGTCAACTGATGAGTACACCTGCACAATGCCGGCAATATCTGGATCAAAGCTCTCTAGAAACAGTTCCGACTGGTCAGACTGTGACCGCATCTCCATGAGTCGGAGAAGCATGGGGCGTTGATGAGTAGGTTCCTGGCATTGACGTCAGCGCCCCACGGAAGCAACTTCTGGGCGACACGCACCAGCGCAGCAACGAGCTCCTTGTATCGGAGACGGCTGGTGCGGGGCACCGCCGAGATCTGCTGGGCAATTTGTTCCACAGACATAGAGGTGACCCCGTTGAGCTCTGCGGCGAAGGCAATCACACCGGCGACGAGTGGGAGCGGGTGCCGACCGGTGGTGAGCGACCACTTGGAGGCGCAGCGGAGGAGAAATCGGGCCTGCGAGAGGATATCCCCCGTCTTGTCACCCGCAGCTTCGGAGAGCGACTCCAAGCACTGCATGCTGCGATCGAGGGCAGCGGAGTAGTCGAACGACGGGAGGGAGGGAGGGAGAGGCAGGAGGCGATGCGTGACACGAGGTCAGCGAGCGCGAACGTGCTGCAGGCCGCGGCCTCGGCGGCCTCGGCGAGGGAGATCGGAAGGCGGTGGGATCGCACGACGAGGAAGGCGCAGGCGGCGGCGAGCGCGGGGAGGAAGGCGGAGCCCTGGGTGGCGAGTTTCCCTCGGTGGCCTTCTGGGCCATGACGAGGACCTCGTCGACGAGCCTGGGCGAGAGCCTGAATTGGGCGGCCGTGGAGGTGATGACGGTGGAGGCGGCGTAGAGTTTATGGTCGAGGTAGGGGGAGTTGGAGCTGTGGTGGACGGCGGAGGAGGCGCTTCTGTCGATCTCCCCCCACTCGGTGAATTCGGCGCCGTGGATGAACTCTGCGGCGCCGGCGCCGTGGACGAGGCCGCAGGAGTTGCAGACGAGCGCGCCCGTGTCCGGGTCCGGAACAACGGGCCCTCGCCGCACGACCAGCACGGCGACTCCATCGCGCGCGTGCGGCCGGCGTCGGCGGCGGCTGGCGCGGTGGTGAGGGCGGCGGCTTGAGAGGGGAAGAAAAACGATGTGGGGATTCGATTCGATTCGAAGGCCCGCTCCGTCACAGATTCATGACGGCTCGAACGGCTTTGAGGGGTGATGCCGTGAACCGACTTAAGGTTGTAATTAGGTTTTCCAAAACAATCGACGAAACAGGCCCTAGCCCGGAAACTCCAAAGTGCACCCGGGAGCATGTGCTCCTGGTTTTTTCGAAAAAATATAGAAAATTGAAAACTTGTCAAAATATTCCGAAAAAAAATCATGCACATACCTGAACATGTCACGCACCATCGTGTCGTGGCCGCGATGTCGTTTCGTCGCCAAATTTGACACGATGGTGCGTGACATGCTCAGGTACGTACATGATTTTTTTGGGAATATTTTGACAAGTTTTCAATTTTCTATATTTTTTCGAAAAAACCGGAGCACATGCTCCCGGGTGCACAACGGCCGCTCTAGCCGTAGCCCCGCTTTATAAATAAAGCCATAACCGGCCAAACCGATACATAGTGGTGAGTAAATCCCCAAACAAGCAGGTCAACCAAAGAATCAACAACGAGGTAGAGACAAGCACCAACTCGAAGTCGAACAAGAAAACAGGAAAAGCCACACTGCGCGAGAAGCGACCTAGACTACCGGACACGCCGAAGACGAAGAAGCTTCACAACGAAGAATGACACCACCGTGTTGCACCTAGATGTAGCCTAAGCTCCACGACGACGCCCCCAAGAGGGTAATTGTTGGGGGGCTGCCCCGGGTAGGGCATAGAGGAGGAAAGGAAACTCAAGCCGGGTCACTCGAGCCGAATCTCTTCGACCGGATCGGTTGAGAGAGTCGGTTAGTACTCACTCTTGTTTAGGTGCAGGGAGACGCCAGAGGGGATCAGGCAAAGTCTAGCCGGATCAGAGGAAGAGATCCGGCTCAACTAGCCGGGTTGCCTGGAAGAGATCCGGCTCAACTAGCCGGGTTGCCTGGAAGAATCCGGCTTACCTGTGATGTCGGATAATGCACAAAGACCAAGTAATGTCAGTAAGTTCACGAGTCCTGCAGGCCTCCTGCCCGAGGCTCGGAAGACAGCCAGGTCGAGCCACGGGTTTTCCGGGTCACAAGGCCCTAGGCGCTGACTTGGCTAATTCGGGAAAGGGCGGTGGCCTAGGCTCTGATGGGCTACGCTGGCTTAAGCTCAAAGAGGAAAAGATAGACCTGCCGTTGAACTGACGATGAGCTGGACTGAGTGACAGTAGCCAGGGCTTGTCCTGTTCCTCTTGTCCATGCCATTATCATCTCCGGCCAGGGGCAAAAAGGTAATCCGGTTAGTGTATAAGTAGACCAGCACATCCTCCAGTGCGAGAGGAACCCAGAGCTCATTTTCCCCCCTTGGTAGCTTCTTCTTCATCGTGAGCTCTCACCATTGTTGCTTCATACAGCTCGAGGAGCGCACTGTACTTGTCACTATTGAGATATAAAGAGAGTAGGCTAGTGCTGCAGTAGGGGTGTTACCTCCACAAGAGGGCCCCGAAGCAGGGTACATCGTGGTGTGTTTGTGTTCTTGGTTTCTTGGTTTCTTGTTCATGTTCTTGCGGTTTCTTGCGTGTTCTTGCTTGTGCACTTCTTGAGTGCATAAACCCTCCCCGGATCCCCCAACGCACTTTCGGCCCCATCTTAGCCATACCTATGGCATCTGCCGTGATCCCACCACGACAGTTGGCGCCCACCGTGGGGCAGATTGAGGCGTTGGAGGGAGTTTACATCCGGACGGGCTCAGGCGAGCGTGTTCTTTCTGGTCTTATCGCCAAGATCGGCGAGTTCACCTTCGTCAGCGACAATGCAGGGTGTTTCGCCGGCAAGCCTTTCCCCGAGCATGGCTTCCTGATGATGCTCGGTAGCTTCGTCACCTATGTTGCTGTCGAGGCTGTTCGCGAGTACCCGGCGCAGGTGCTCGTGGCCGAGGACCCTCCTTCTTTCCGCGCAGCTCTCGGACAGCGTAGCGCTCGCCCCGGGAGTAGCGTGGAGGTGATGATGACCGGACCAAGTGCTGGAGCAGGCAAAGGAGATGCCGGCAATAGCATGCCCGAGGAGCTGATCACGCCAACCGATCCGGTTGACAAGCCGACTCGGACGGCAAAGTTCCCAAAGGAGAAACCAGATCCGGTTGGTCCACTTGGCATGTCAAGTAGGGAGGCTCCCTTGGAGGATGTCCTGGAAAAGTTAGCTCGGCCAGTGGCACCTGGGGCAAATGTAGAGCTTACTATAGCTCAGTTAGAGGCAGAGCGCCTGAGGTTGCAAAGAGAAGCCCGGTTGGTGGTAGAGTCTAGGCAAGCATTTGATAGAGATATGAGAGAATATAATGCTGCCAATGGTATTACCGATGGTTTCACTCCGGTAGCGCCTCACCCGCGCAAGAGAGCAGATTTGCGTAACAGGGGTAAGGACCTCAATGACGAGTTAGCTAGAGCCGCAAGATCGAGCTCAAGTAAGGCTACTAGTCATAGATCGGGTACAGGCAAGCCGGTGTATAGCTCCCCGGCCAAAATCTTAGGGCTGCAGCGGCAGCGCGAGCCGAGTTGACCACACTAACCGGGGATGCTTGGCGCAAGCAGGCAGAGAGGGTCAATGAGCTGGTTGATGTGTGTAACCGGCAGAATGAGGCTTACCGGAAGCTAATCCGGATGCTGGTGGTTCTCGGGTAGTGGTTCGGCTAAGGCTGTTAGCCAGAATCCAAGGGGCAAGCGTCATCCCCGCATGTCGGAGTGACCGGGCTCAAAGTGTGAATTCGGGCAAGAGCAAACAGCTGCAGGCCTATGATGCTGAGTATGCCGGCAAGCAGCTAGCTGCTCAAGGAAGAGGTGGCCAGAGCAGAAACAATGGCGGTCAAGGCAATCCGGGGCCGGAAGGGGTAATTCGGCTGGCCGAGGTCAACCACCTCGTCCTCCCGGGCAGAATCAACCCCGGCAGGAGCAGCAAGTAATGGTGCAAGCGCAGCAGCAAGGTGGTGGCCAGGCGGGCTACCGCTATGATGATGGTAATTCGGCTATGGCGCGAGCCGGATACCAAACGTATGACAATGCACTTGCATCCAGACTGGGACCTCGGACGTTGGCTCCGGATGATCAGCGTCTCAGGTTGGATAGGATTTACCAGTCCGAGAGGCTGGAAGAGCAAGGCCCACCAGGTCCTCCGTGCTTTGGGCCTAGGATCATGAACGAGCCGAATGTGCCGTTGTTTCAGCTTGGCCGAATCACAAAGCCGTATAACGGCAGCACTAAGCCGCAGGATTGGCTGATAGACTATGTATCCTCGGTGCACATTGCGGGGGGCAATCGCCGATGGGCGGTCCGGTATCTCCCGCATATGTTGGAAGGGCCAGCCCGGATTTGGCTGAATAACTTACCAGAGGGTAGTATCAACTCTTGGATGGATTTGGAACAGGCATTTTACAGCAACTTCTCCAGCACGTACAAGAGGCCAAACCGACCTCAGCTCTTGTCTGCGTGCAGGCAGGAAGAGCGGGAGACAGACCGAGAATTTTTGACTCGGTGGAGCAACATTCGCAATTCTTGTGAAGGTGTCGTGGAGGAGCAGGCCATTTCTTGGTTCGCGCAGGGTTGCCGACATGGCACCCCGCTTTGGCAGAAGCTCCAGAGGGATATGCCAAAGACCCTAGCGGAAATGATCCGGATAGCAGATACATATGCTCTTGGCGATCCGACGCAGCCAGCGTTGGACGTGGTGGGAACAAGCAGGAGGCAACCGGTTAATAACCGAACTGGACCATTGAGGCCCAGTGACCGACATGAGTTCGGTTATAAAAGGAGAGATCCGGATTACAGATACGGCTCAGACCAGGTTGCAGCAGTAAATATGGATCATCCTGATAGCCAGAGACCAAAAAATGAGGGTCCAGCTTGGAGGCCGAATCAAGGTGCCTGGGCAAAGAAAGTGTGGGATGGACCGAGTCCACCTCTAACTTTTGAGGCAATGATAGATGGGCCTTGCCGTTATCACACAACAGACCCACGCAAGCCGGCCAATCATTCAACTCGGAATTGTAGCTGGCATCATCGCATCCAGGCAGAAGGTCAGAGAGGGCCACCTCAGAGGGTGCTCCTAGACCGAATTTCAGGCCAAATACGCCTTTATCCGGAGCCAATGCAACCCCGGTGAACGAAGGAGCTCCAAGGCCGGCAGCCACAAAGCCGGTTAACCTGGTAAATATGGGAGGCAACAACAATGCTGGTCCGAGTCGGCAAGGTGGATACCCCGGAAATGATTACAAGGAAGCTCATCAAAGTTATGTGGTTTTTGTGACCGAGCCAACTGACAAGAAAAGTCAGCTGCGAAGGGCGAAGGAGGTGAATGCAGTCACACCAGCAGTACCAAAATACCTGAACTGGTCCGAGCAGGAGATCACTTGGAGCAGGGCTGATAATCCCAGGGTTATGCCAAGCCCAGGAAACTACGCTGGTGGTGGATCCGACTTTGGTTGGACCAAAGATTAATGTGAAATTCACTCGAGTCTTGGTTGACAATGGCAGCGCTATAAACATCATGTATCGGGACACAATGGTCAAATTGGGTTATTCGCCGAATCAGTTGCAGCAGAGCAGTTGTACCTTCCATGGTATAGTACCCGGGGTGTCTTGTTCCCCAATGGGTAAGATATGGGTAGATGTGCTATTTGGTACCAAGGACAATCACAGACTTGAGAGTCTAGAATTCGAGGTGGTAGACTTGGAGAGCCCATACCATGCTCTGCTCGGCAGGCCGGCATTAGCCAAGTTCATGATTTCCACTCATGTTGCTTACCTCAAAATGAAGATGCCTGGCCCGAATGGAATCATCACCGTTGCGGGAGATTACAAGAAGGCCATACAGTGTGCTACGGTTGGTTCCACCTTAGCCGAGTCGTTGGTGATCCAAGCTGAGAAGAGCAAGATGCATGAAGTAGTAGCGATGGCGAAGTCAGCTCAGCTCGGCGTCCTGGCCATGACCAATCCGGATGCAGGTGCAACTTTTGAGGTGCCCAAGGAGACAAAGAGGATCCCCATTGACCCGGAGAATCCGGAGCGCATGGCCATCATTGGTGCTGGGTTGGGCGAGAAATAGGAAAGCGCGCTCTGTCACTTCCTCCGTGAGAATCGGGATATCTTTGCATGGTCGGCTAAGGACCTGCCTGGTGTTCCGAGGGAGTTGGCAGAGCACTCTTTATTTGTCAGGCCGGATGTGAAGCCGGTGAGGCAACCGACTCGGCGTCTTTCAGACGATCGAAGAAAAGTGGTGCTTGATGAGCTGGCTAAGCTACTTGCAGCCGGATTCATTATGGAGGTGTTGCATCCAGACTGGATATCCAATCCGGTTCTGGTAGAGAAGAAGAAGGACGAACCAGCGGTGGTCAAGGTGTGGCGTATGTGCATCGACTTCACCAACCTGAACAAGGCGTGCCCGAAGGATCCCTTTCCTTTACCTCGGATTGATCAAGTGATCGATTCTACTGCTGGGTGTGAGTTGTTGTCTTTTATTGATGCGTACTCTGGTTTTCACCAGATACCACTGAACCCCAAAGATCAAATAAAGACTGCTTTTATTACCCCGTATGGGGCGTATTGCTATCGTGTCATGTGTTTCGGTTTGCGAAATGCCGGTGCAACTTATCAGAGATGTATGCAGAAATGCTTACATTCTCAAATGGGCAAAAATGTGCAAGTGTATGTCGATGATATTGTTATCAAAACTAAAGAAAAACGCACTCTCCTCGAGGATCTCGAGGAAACATTTGTGAACTTGAGAAAGTATCGGTTAAAATTGAATCCGGATAAATGCACCTTTGGTGTCCCGGCTGGAAAGTTGCTCGGCTTCCTTGTATCGAGCCGAGGTATTGAAGTAAATCCGGCTAAGATCCGAGCCATAGAAAACATGAAATTGCCTAAATGTCTAAAAGATGTACAAAAGTTCACCGGGTGTCTAGCCTCGCTGAGTCGGTTTGTGAGTCGGCTAGGAGAAAAAGCCTTACCCTTGTATCAATTGATGAAAAAGAGCACCGGGTTCACGTGGACCCCGCAGGCAGACTCGGCTTTCAATGAATTAAAAAAGATGTTGTCCACTGCACCAATTCTGGCATCACCTTTGCCGAATGAGCCAATGCTACTTTACATTGCGGCCACTAACCGGGTCGTAAGTGTGGTGATAGTGGTAGAGCGAGAAGAGCAGGGTAAATCCGTGCAGAGACCGGTGTACTATTTAAGCGAGGTGATCTCAACCTCAAAGCAGAATTATCCTCACTACCAGAAGATGACATATGGTGTATACCTGGCGGCCAAGAAGTTGAAACATTACTTCCAGGAGCACCCGATCACCGTAGTATGCGAAGCCCCAATCTCGGAAATCATTGGGTGCAAAGATGCAACTGGCCGAGTTGCCAAATGGGCAATAGAAGTGTCTCCTTACACCCCGCATTATGAAAGAAGAGATGCTATCAAGTCTCAGGCTTTACCGGATTTCCTTTGTGACTGGGCCGAGATGCAGTATGAGCCACCCAAGCCGGATTACAATTACTGGAAGTTGCACTTTGATGGCTCCAAAACCAAAATCGGACTAGGTGCTGGGATAGTACTCACATCACCGAAGCAAGATCAGTTGCGATATGTGTTGCAGATTCATTTCTCAGCATCAAACAATGTGGCCGAATATGAGGCACTGATCCATGGGCTTAATGTGGCTAAGGACATCGGCATCCGCCGGATAGAATGTTTTGGTGATTCAGATTTAGTGGTGCAGCAATCTTCTGGAAATTGGGATGCCCTTGATGCCAATATGGCACTATATCGATTTCATGTCCAGAAAATTTCAGGATTTTTTGAAGGCTGCGAGTACAAGCACATACCCGGCTGGAGAATGAAGCTGCTGATATCCTGTCAAAACTGGGGTCGTCTAGGGATGCAATCCCACCCGGGATATCCTTGAATCACCTAAGGATCCCTTCAATCAAACCTTCACCTGATTCCGAGTCAATTTTTATCCCAAAGCAAGAATCTGAAGCTGTTCCTATGAATGTTGATGTCGGGTACATTTGGGAAGACCCGGGGACTGCGGCGAGACTCGGGGACTGCGCACCGAGACTCGGGAATGCTACCCAAATCTTAGGGAAGAGGGAAGAGAGGAAGATGGTGCTAACCGAATCTTAGGGAATGGGCAGAGACTGATAGAAGAGATAATGGCGGCCGAACCAGTGGAAATAGATGAGCACTTATTCCCTTTGCATCCAGTACCGGAATGGGCTGAAGAAATCATGAAGTTCATGTCGGAGGGGAGTTTGCCAAATGATGAAACCGAAGCTAGGCGAGTGCAGAGGAGGTCCAAGGGTTACACCATCATAAATAAGGAGTTATACAAAAGGAGTGCAACCGAGGTGCTACAACGTTGCGTGGAGCCAGCCGAGGGCAAGGAGATGCTCCTGGAGATACATCAAGGAGAATGTGGGCATCATTGCAGTACAAGAGCCCTGGTGGCTAAAGTATTCCGGCATGGGTTTTACTGGCCCACTGCTCATGCAGATGCAGAGGACATAGTCCGAAAATGTGAAGGATGCCAAAGGTTTGCCAAGCAGACACACCTACCCGCATCGGCGCTCAAAACAATTCCTATCACTTGGCCGTTTGCTGTGTGGTGTTTGGATATGGTGGGAGAATTCAAGCCGGCTAGGGGTAACATGACACATATGTTGGTGATGGTGGATAAGTTCACCAAGTGGATAGAGGTGAAACCGATCCGGAAAGTGGATGGTCATTCGGCTGTAACTTTCCTGAAAGAAATCATTTTGAGATACGGTTACCCCCATAGCATCATCTCGGATAATGGCACGAACTTTGCTGTGGGAGAGTTTGCCCGATTCTGCATGGATAAGGGGATCCGGTTAGACATAGCCTCAGTGGCACACCCAGAGTCCAATGGACAGGTGGAAAGATCAAATGCTTTGGTATTAGCTGGGATAAAAGCCCGGTTAATAGAACCTCTGGTAAAGACTCCGGGGTGCTGGATAGATGAGATACCATCAGTACTATGGGGTTTAAGGACCACGCCGAATCGGTCAACTGGCTATACGCCATTTTTTCTGGTCTATGGGGCAGAAGCAGTGCTACCCACTGACATAGAATATGATGCACCAAGGGTGACAATGTATACCGAAACCGAGGCAAAAGAAGCCCGGGAAGATGCAGTGGATCTGCTAGAGGAAGCAAGAGAATTGGCCCTATCCCGGACAGCAATATACCAGCAGAGTCTCCGACGTTATCATAGTCGGAAAATCAGCCCTAGAGTGTTTCATGAGGGAGATCTAGTACTAAGGCTGGTGCAGCGCAGCAAAGGCCGACACAAGTTATCACCTCCATGGGAGGGACCATTCATTGTGAGCAAGGCTATGCACAATGACTCGTACTACCTTGTAGATGCACAGGAACCAAGGACGGATGGCCTGGACAGACCCGGACAAGAAACCAAGCGACCCTGGAATGTAGCTCTGCTTCGACCCTTTTACTCTTAAGGGGCGCAATGTATGTATCTCAGTTTATTATAAATAAATTTCGGCAATCCGAGTCTGGACTCGGGGACTGCCTCGTCCTTATGCATGTGTTTTTTATTACTGTTTTGTCCATACCGTTCATGTGTCGGATTGTTTTGAACCTCGTCCCAAAATTCAAGTAATGTATGCTGTGTTGTTGATCTCGTGACTCGACTGACAAACACCAAAATGGTAGTCAAGAGCAGAGGTGGAGAATATGGGAAACATGAAAATGGACTCGGGGACTCGGTCCAAATCCGATTCGGCACATGTCGTTTACTAACCCCTGTTATTTTCTTTTTTGTTTATGTTAGATGATTCTAAACCACAACTCGCATGTTGCAAGTATTGTATGCTATGATTCCTATCTTGTGACTCGACTGTCAAACACCTAAAAGGTAGACAAGAGCAAAGATTCGGCAAAAATAGTAAACAAGAAAACAGACTCGGGGACTCGGTTTAAGATGATCCAACATAAACCTCGTCCGGATCACATTAAGCAAAATAAAATAGTCTCGAAAGAGCTTAAATTGTATATTACATCTGCTCCCGGCATACCGGGGATTTAATGATTTTCATTAAGATAGTTCAGGAAGAAGGAGCCAAAGTTGCAGGAGACTCGGTTGCAGGGATGAGCTCGGATGATGGAGGAACCTCGGGTGAAAGAGGACCCTCACTTGCAGGAATGACCTTGGACGGCGAGCTTGAAGGCTGGGCAGATTCGGAAACATCCGGGTCAGCTGAAGAAGTGGCGGTCTTGACTAAAGCTTGCTCTGTGGTCTTAGCCGAGTCAGTGGCTGGCATCTTGGATGTCTTGGCCGAGTCACAAGCTGCAGGTTGTTCGGCGGAGTTAGCCGAATCGCCAGATTCGTCCTCAGACTCGGCGTATTCGTCAAGGGAGGCATCATCCGATTCCTCTTCTTCAGATTCTTCCCCATCCGAGTAGACCGGAGCATTCAGATCAAGATGCTTGGTGTTTGCAAATTCGGCCATAAAGTTGGCAGCTTCCTCGCGGATCTTGATCCGGTTTGGATCTGAAGCCCATGAAGAACCCTCCGAAGGGAGCGCACTTTGGCAAGATCAATCAGCTCATACCAAGACATGATAAATAGCAAACCTGCGTCAGCACCAGCTCGGGCGGACGAAGATCTCCACTGCTTTAACCGGGTCTCTGCCTGATCCAGGTCTTTGATTAGCTCGTCCGCAGACCGGACTTGCCGAGCTTCAGGAAATAAGACTCGGTGAGCTTTGAGGCTTGCGTTGAACAGATCAATATGGGAATCCTTCAAAGGAGCAATCCGAGCTCTAAGTGCAGTAATATGATCTTCGATATCCCACGTCTCGGGTAGGGGAGCTCCAGTTAACTTAGCTCTCTCAGCTCGGGCATCCCTCACGGCTTTGGCGGCTTGAAGCCGGATGCTGGTAAACTCTCCTACATTCAGATAAGCTAACACCGAGTTAAACGAGATAACACGAAATGATGTGTCGGATAAGAGCAGAGGAGGAAGAGGAGATTCGGCAAACTTACGATCCATGTCTTCATTGAGGCTAGCAAGATCAGCAAGCCATTTCGCGCTGATCGCCTTGTGGGCAGCCAGATCATCTTTCGCCGCTTTAGCTTCGGCTTCAGCATCTGCAACGTGCGTTTGGATTTTCTTGTCCAATTCGGCCCGCTTCTCAATCCCGGCTTTGAAAGTATCTCGCTCCTTCTGGATCGCGTCTTTCTCCCTCTGCAGCGTGTCCCGGTCTTTCTTGACCTTCTCCTTCACTTTTTCAACCCGGTCAAGCTCCCGCAGGAGCCGAGTCACTTCTGACTTTTCCTCCGATAAAGCGCGCTTGTGCTCCTGATCTTTCTTTTTCATCTCCTCACCTTGCGCATCGAAGGAAGCTTGAAGGGCCTGGTGCTGCAAGACTAGCTGCTTAAAGAGCCGGCTGCGAGCAGTCGTGATTTCCTGAAAGAAAAAGGGTTAATGGCGTAAAAAGAATCTCGGGGACTGGAGGCCCGAGATTGATGAAAAAGAAAGTTGACCGAATCAATTGGAAAAGAGACTCGGGGACTGGGAGTCCCACGATTTTTTCAGCGAGACGAAGTTTATGATCAAATGTTAGAGATTCAAGCCGAATGACTTTCTTACTCTGAGGAGTATCAGTCGTTCGACCCGAATCTCGGGGACTGGGGATTGGTAGATTGATCATGATGAAATAAGAGCAGGATTCGGCAATATTACCTCGAAGACCCGGTTAGCTTCAGTGACCGAGGCCTGCACAGAATGAAGAGATTGAAACATCCGGCTAGGACCAGCCGGATGTGGCGACGCTGAGGTGGTCGAGCCTTCGGCAAGGTCCGCAGCATTCCAAGCTTTAACAAATTCCTCTGCGGAGCCGAGTTTGTCGCCGCCCGGAGTGCGGAGATTCGGCAAGACCTGGCCACTAAGGCGGGCGCGAGTGATCGCCTCAGAGAGTTGATCATGCACCCGAGTCGCTGATGGAGCGGCGGAAACCGGCTTGCTAGCAACCATCTGCTTATCCAAGGTTGTTGGAGTTGTGCCAAAGGAAACCTGAGTCGGCTTGGGTAGAGGCGATGCGCCCGGGGTCTTGGCTGGATCTGGCAGTTTCGGTTGGTTCTGCGACGCTTGCTGTGGTGGTTTAGATACTCCTGTTGCTGCTTCTGCTGCTTCTCAAGAGATTGCTGCTGCTGCTTCTTCTTCTTCTGCTGCTCTTGAGCCTTGGTGGCAGGGCGAGGATCCGGCTTAGTCAAAGACTTAGCCGAAGTCTTAGCTTTTTCCTTCTCCAACTCCTTCAGAGGGCGAGGCCAAGTTGAATCTCGGGTAGGACCCGAGATTTCCTCTTTCTCCAGGTCAATAACCGACTCTGGAACGAGAGTTGGCGGAGGAGTCTTGGCGGTTGTGGCACGCGCGGGAGAAGGGACAGCCTTTTCAGGAGATTGGCTCTCCGTGGCCGTATCCAGTGGAGGAATGGGAGAAAGAATGGATGAATGAGTTTGCTCGGTGACAAGGACGTCACTACATAGAGTAAAGTAAAACAGTTAACTCGGATAAAGGTGATTCGAATAATAGAGGAAGAAAGCAAATGAAGTTGGCATTACCCCTTGGTGGTAGGCATGGCCTTAAGCCGATTCGGCTTGATGGCAGCTTTCTTAATTCTCTTGGCTGGAGGGGCATCTGATCCGGACGCGTCAGGGCGTTTCCGAGATGTCCCTTGAGCATCCGGTTTGGCTGGAACACAAGGTTGTGACCATGAAATCGGAATGGCATCAATAGGATCTAGGATCCAGCAATCATCATCTTCATCCTCGGAAAGGTTGTAAATAGTCGGTTGCTTACCCTTGCGGATGGGCTTGGCGCGCGGAATTGGCAAATAATCGTCCGTATCCGCATCCTCTTCGCCCTCGCGCAGCGGGCTACGATCCGGTCCCCACACTTTGGTGGAGAGATCTCCATCTTCGGTGATTTGGCGGTCGAACAGCTGCAGTAGAGTCAAGGCGAATCTGGATTAGTCCGATGTCATTTTGATGAATTATGAATTGATTCGAGAATGGTGAACTAACCTGTGGTGGAAGTGCATCTCGGTGGAACGGCTCCACGCCCCACTTCCACTTATCCGACATCTCGGTGTAGGCAATAGCGTTTACCCGTCTCTTGACGGAAGCTCTGGTGAGCTCATGTTTGCTGATCCGGGTAGGATCTAGCAGACCGCTCATATGGCAAATCTTGTGCTTACGTTGTTGAAGAGGACTGACCCGGCGACAGACGAAGGTTCGAAGGAGATCGTCCGAGAGCAGGCCCTCTCCAGAAAATCCTCTAGAGTTTGGTGTATGACTTGAAGCTCCGCAAGAGTGTCAGCCGGATCGTATCTGAAGTTTAATTCGGCTGTGGGGGGCTCGATCTTGAACTCGGGCAAGTTGAGGGCATCATGGCCTTCAACGCTCTTCACGTAGAAGAAGGACCTTTGCCATTTCTTACAAGTATCCAGGCCAGTGATTCGGGGAAAGATGGAGCCCGTCCTGGGGTAATGCTGGACGAACCACAGGCGGTCATCACCTTCGGGTCACTACCCGGGATCGTATGTTTCCGGAGATGGAAGTACTTCGCCCAGGTTTCGACAGTCGGCCAGAGACCGAGATATCCCTCCATAAAGGAGGTAAAAGCAGACAGGGAAACAAAGGAGTTAGCCGGGAGGTGGTGAGGCTGCAGGCCGAAGAAGTCTAGGAATCTCCGGAAGAAGTCACTCGCCGGGAGTCCGAATCCGCGCTCGAAGTGCGCCAGAAATACAACGCGTTCACCCGGTTGGATGACCGGTTCGAGTTCTTCCCGGTTTTCGGCATATAACGTTAGGTGTTATACGCCGGGTGCTCCGCAGCCATTCCAAGTCATCGTTGGTAACGTCGGAACCCTCCCAACTGCCGGGGGGCAGCTTCGACATATCCGAATCAGTCCTGCAAAAGGTCGGACATAGCCGAGTTAGAAGATGTGGAATCTCAAATCTAGAACGAGTCGGATAATGGTGTAACCGAATCAGCTGTTAAGGGATTCGGTAAAGGCAATCCCGGATAGAGTTGTCTAGTTACTGCGGAGAAGTAATTCGGCTAGTAACTACAAACACCTTTCTGTGAAGATCTAGGGTTACGCAAGATCTACCGCAGCAGTAAAATAGAGAGGAAATCCCGAGTAAAAATACGGTGGAACTGCTCAAGCGGTGGCAGGCCAAACTAGGGCAATCTAGTGCAAAGCCTAGAAAGGAGATCTAGGGATGCACTAAGGCGTGACAGTGAACTCGTGCGCGAATGAATCTGCAAGAAGCAGGCGCAAGTTCCCAGCGGAATATGAACTCGCGCGAGGTCGCCATGGCCGGAAGAGGAGGAACTTACGGTTGTGATGCGACGAGGAAGAAGCGCGGTGGAGAAACGGCGGTGCAGGGCGCGATGTGCGGCTCCGCGAGTTTTCTCGGCGTTGTTGGTGTCTTCGGCGCGGCAAGGTCGCGAGGGCGAGGTCGCACCGGCGGCAATGGTGTAGATGGAGGTTTCGAAGTGGAAGTGCGGGGAGAAGAAGAGGAATCCCGCACCCCTATATATAGCCGCTCGCTGGTAACGGGCGCACTACCGCGCGGTTTTCGGGGTGTGGCCGGATCAGGTGTGCACCGAAACTTTGCGGTCGCAGCTGTGGCCGTGTATTTTAAGCACATGGTGGGTCATAGAATTGGAAGCGGTTCGGTGGATCGGGTGTGCCGGTTAGCGAAGAAATCGAGGAGACGCGGTCATTTAGTCAAATGCACTCAAGTACCTGGTGGATCCGGATAATGTGCTGTCAGTGGCATGTCAAATCAAAGACCCGGATTACGGGGCCTTTGTGCAGAGATTCTCTGCCAAGTGTCCCGGGAAATCCTGAGACAAGATTGTGCAGTATGGAATTCGGTTAATGGTGTTTGTTTTTTAAAACCTGCTACGGCCCTCCATCCGAGGCTGTAGGACCGCACCAGCTTCGGGGACTACTGTCGGGGGCTGCCCCCGGGTAGGGCATAGAGGAGGAAAGGAAACTCAAGCCGGGTCACTCGAGCCGAATCTCTTCGACCGGATCGGTTGAGAGAGTCGGTTAGTACTCACTCTTGTTTAGGTGCAGGGAGACGCCAGAGGGGATCAGGCAAAGTCTAGCCGGATCAGAGGAAGAGATCCGGCTCAACTAGCCGGGTTGCCTGGAAGAGATCCGGCTCAACTAGCCGGGTTGCCTGGAAGAATCCGGCTTACCTGTGATGTCGGATAATGCACAAAGACCAAGTAATGTCAGTAAGTTCACGAGTCCTGCAGGCCTCCTGCCCGAGGCTCGGAAGACAGCCAGGTCGAGCCACGGGTTTTCCGGGTCACAAGGCCCTAGGCGCTGACTTGGCTAATTCGGGAAAGGGCGGTGGCCTAGGCTCTGATGGGCTACGCCGGCTTAAGCTCAAAGAGGAAAAGATAGACCTGCCGTTGAACTGACGATGAGCTGGACTGAGTGACAGTAGCCAGGGCTTGTCCTGTTCCTCTTGTCCATGCCATTATCATCTCCGGCCAGGGGCAAAAAGGTAATCCGGTTAGTGTATAAGTAGACCAGCACATCCTCCAGTGCGAGAGAGGAACCACAGAGCTCATTTTCCCCCTTGGTAGCTTTTTCTTCATCGTGAGCTCTTACCATTGTTGCTTCATACAGCTCGAGGAGCGCACTGTACTTGTCACTATTGAGATATAAAGAGAGTAGGCTAGTGCTGCAGTAGGGGTGTTACCTCCACAAGAGGGCCCCGAAGCAGGGTACATCATGGTGTGTTTTGTGTTCTTGGTTTCTTGGTTTCTTGTTCATGTTCTTGCGGTTTCTTGCGTGTTCTTGCTTGTGCACTTCTTGAGTGCATAAACCCTCCCCGGATCCCCCAACGCACGTTCGGCCCCATCTTAGCCATACCTATGGCATCTGCCGTGATCCCACCACGACAGTAATGACGTGACGCGCCACCGTCGTCGAGTCCGCAATGCGCACTAGGGTTTTCACCCGGAACCCAGTCATGACGAGGATCCATAGCAAAGCCCCCAAAAGGGCAATGACACCCGCAGGTATAACCATTGCCGGCACAAAAGTGCAAGCTTTCGCTCGGTTCCTCACTTGTCATCTGAGGAGAACAACACTAGGCTTCCAGAGCATGACCAGGGAGCCGTCGCCGAAGCACCGATGATGACGTGAAACACACGTTCGTTGGGAGGCCCCAAGAGGAAGGTATGAAGCAGTGCAGCAGTAAGTTTCCCTCGGTATGAAACCAAGCTTATCGTATCCAGGAGGAGTAGTAGCCTTCAGAAAGTTGTCAGTGGCGGAATATGGCACGGCGCAACACTAGGGAATCCGGCAACCGACGTGGAACCTTCACACAACACAATCAAACTATTTTGCCCCAACGAAACAGGAAGGTTGTCAATCTTCCGGCTTGCTCTAACAAAGGATTAAATGTATGATGTGGAAAATAATGTTTAATTGCAGAAAGTAAAAGAAAATAATTGTTTGTAGTTGGTGGTTTTATCAGTGTAAAAGAATGGACGGGGTCCACAGTTCACTAGTGGTGTCTCTCCATAAAGATAAATGACATGTTGGGTAAACAAATTACAACTGAGCAATTGATAAAATAGTGAGCGCATGACAATGCATATATATGACAAGAATACCATGATATTTAATTGGGCATTACGACAAAATACATATATCGTTATCCAACCACATCTATGACTAATAATCCACCTTCAGGTTGACTTCCGTGTTCCCCGTTGGTATTAAGTTGCAAGCAACGGATAATCGCATTAAACAATGTGCGTAAAGTAAACAAATACATATGACCGTGGACATAGCATTGTTATGTTACCCCTAGTAGCAACAGCACATCCACAACCTTAAGCGTTGCTGTCACTCGCCCAGATTATTGGAGACTGAACCCACTATCTAGCATAAATACTCCCTCTTGGAGTTACAAGCATCTACTTGACCAAAGCATCTATTAGTAACAGAAAGCATGCAAGATCATAAATAACATGTATCATAGATTAATAATCAACTTAAACATAGTATTCAATATTCATCGGATCCCCGCAAATACAACATGTAGCATTACAATAAGATGGTTTTAATCATGTTAGGCAGCTCACAAGATCTAAACATGATGGCATAAAGTGGAGAGACAACCATCTAGCTACTGCTATGCACCCGTAGTTCAAGGATGAACTACTCACGCATCACTCCGGAGGCAGGCATGGCGATGTTGAGCCCTTCGGTGATGATTCCCCTCTCCAGCAGAGTTCCGGGAAGAGGTTCTGGACCCTCCCGGGGTAGGGTTGCCGACGGCGGCGCCTCTGAAACTTTTCGTGGAATATGACTCGGGTATCTAGGGTTTTTGCATCGGGGAGAATAAGTAGGCGAAAGGGCGGCGGCTGAGGGCACCCGAGGGGCCCACACAACCCGTCGGCGCGGCAGGAGGTGGGGCCACGCCGAGCCCTTGTGTGGCCTCCTCGTGGCTCGGCTCCGTCTCCCCTTTGGACTCCGTGTGTGTTTCGATGAAATAGGGACCTCCGTCGATTTTCGTCCAATTCCGAGAATATTTCCAGAATAGATTTTCTGGAATACAAAATAGCAGAAAACAGGAACTGACACTGTGACATCTTGTTAATAGGTTAGTCCCAAAAAATGTATAAAAGTGACATGAAGTGGATGAAAAACATGTAACAATTAGTATAATATCAACATGGAATATCAAAAATTATAGATACGTTTGAGACGTATCAGCTTCTGATACGTGCATTTTATATCATCATTTATATAACTTTTAGTGTCATACTAGAATGTTATTTGCATGATTATATGATTGTTTCTACATGTTTTAGATGATTTTGGGGACTTTCATACAAAGTCCCTATTTTTGGTATTTAATTTCTGGGAGGCAGAAAACCCCCCTTTTCTTGTCTTTAATGTTTCAGGAGCTACAAGAACTCAAATAATAAAAGAAAAAATACAGCGTCAGTTTTTCATCGGGAGAAAGGCAGAGGGAAGAAGACCGAAGAGAGCAGGGCCACGAGGGCCAAATGGGGGTGGCCCACGCGGCCCATGTACCTGGCCGCGTGGGACCCACCCAAAGATGCCTCGGGCACCTCCTCGCCTGGGGCTTTTTATCGACGCCTTCGTCTCGCCCGAAAAGTGACGCCCTAATTTTTCCAAGTCCATCTGAGGTCACGGCGGCGGCGAAACTCCTGATCCCTTCCGAGGGGGGTCAGATCCTGCTGCTCCGGAACTCCGGAGAAGGGGGAAATCATCGTCATCGTCATCACCTCTCCTCCTTGGCGTGGGAGGAGGCCTCTACATCATCACCCTCATCAAGACCAGCACCATCACCATCATCACCACCGTGATCCACTCCGTTCCCCTCGCAGTTTGAGAGTTGCAATACCCTAGATAATTGTCTTGTGCTACTATTCATGTTTGTGATTGAGTACTTGTCATTATTTGGTGGTGAAGTTATAATTTCAGACTGTGTTGTACCACTTATGCCACTGAATATCATCATGTTCGCACGTTGTGAGTAGTTCCCATATGTTCCTGAGGGCATAGGATGAATTGGCAATGATTTATATATGACATGTGTTGGTATTTTGTCAAGAGTTTATCTTTTATGTGATTCTATGATGGTGTTGTGCGAACGTCGACTGCACAACACTTCACCTTTATGGGCTCATAGGAGAACACCGTAGTGTAATGAATTGATGGAGACTTGCGAGGACACGTAAACCTGAGACGGAGTCATGAAGTTATATTATGAGGGTATTAGTATCGGGGACCTTAGAGTGTAATGCTATGGTGGGACTTTAGGTCTTAATAATTCTTGTGCAGTCATTTGCTTGGCCACATGATCCATCATAAGGGGTTGTAGTTTATTTATTTAACTATACCTAATTATGGCTCCGTCCAAAGAAGATTAAAACTTGACAAGATATTCAACGTGTTGTTTAATAAATCTCTATGCTAGCAATATCCATGCCGCCCTCGGGAACGTTTGCCACATATAAGTCGCACATCACTTGAGCTTGTCCTCTTGTCACATAAGAGGATTGGGCTTTCTCTCTTTGAGAGCTTTCACTTGTTACTATATGTTATCTGCTTTGCAAACTATACAACCAAAAAAACCAAAAACACTTGCATCTTTTATTGTTTTGTTTATCAATCTTACTAACCAATACCTTCAGCTCCTCATGGGTTCGACAACCTTTTCTATTTGAAAGGTACTACAATTGATCTCCTACACTTGGGAGCCATCAAGATACTTTTCTGGCGCCGTTGCCGGGGAGCGTAGCGCTATTGGTAAGAAGTTTGGTAAGGAAACTTGAAAGCTGTTTATCTCATTGTTACTATGGCATTTATGAATCGTGCCTCGCTGCATCTTGATCTATATGAAAGTGCTTATGCCACTACTGCAAAGGTGGTTGAAACTGCTGTGCCTGAGATACCTAAAGTGGGATATAAGATTCCCATGGGTCATGTTAAAAGAGTTATGAAAAATCCATTTACATGAGATGGAACTAAGTCAGCACGCGAGCACATGGAAATAATTGAGGAAATATGTGGCTTATTCAGACTACCTGGTATTTCAGAGGATCAGGTAAAAAGGAAGCTATTGTATTTGTCTTTATCTGGTAATGCTCGTGATTGGTACAGGTCTTTGGATGAAGAGGCCCAGAATGAATGGAGTATCTTGAGGAAGGTTTTCTTTCTTAAATATTTTACTCCTAAAGAAGCTTATGATAACCGCTGCTATATATTCAATTTCTGGCCACATCTGGGAGAGAGTATTACTCAAGCTTGGGGGAGGTTAAAGGAACTCCTTCGCAAGAATCCATGTCATGATCTTACAAGGAAACTTATATTGATAAACTTTTATGTGAGACTACCTATGAAGCACAAGGAGATTCTGGATAATTCATCTGGTGGAAGTTTTACTAATAACACTGAAGAAGAAGCATGGAATTTATTGGAGACTATTTCTGAAAATACTAGTCACTGGGATCTTGATAAAGGTAATGAGCCATATTTTGATTATGAATATTCATGTGTAGAGAATTTCTCTACTTCTATTATGTTTAAAAATCCGAGTGATACTTTTGGTCTTGATCTTATGTTATAATTGAAATAGCTAAAGGTTTTGCTGATCATATCTGTGTTCCAAAAAGTGGATTTGAAGTTTATGTTGAACCTGTTAAACAATCTATTGTTGTTCCTAAAGTTATTAAACAGGTTGAACCAATGTCATATGTGACAATTGAGGAGTATGTTGAACCACCTCCATTTCCAAACCAAGTTAAGGAGAATTTACTTAAATCTGTTACTAACAAGAGTAACAAAAGATGTTCTCTGCCTTATGAACAGGTGGAAGTCGACACTCAAATTTCTGTTATCAAGCAACTAAATGAAGAAGACCCAGTGGATGTTTATCTATGTGAAGATGCTACCAAAGTCATCAAAGGTAATTCGGCCAAAGTTGGGAAACCTGTTATATCATGCTCTATTGGGACTTCAAGTTATCATGGTCTATGTGATATTGGAGCAAGTATTAGTGTCATTCCATATTCTCTTTATCTTGAGATCAAGCCTAATATTGATCCCATTGTTATGGAAGAGACATGTATGACAATTCAACTTGCTAATAAAGATTATATTAGTCCATTTGGAATTGTTAGAGATGTTGAAGTATTGATTGGCAAAATAAAATACCCTGCTGATTTTATTGTACTTGGTTGTCCTCAAGATTCATTTTGTCCTATCATTTTTGGTAGACCTTTCTTACATACTGTTGGTGCTGAAATTAATCTGCCTAAAGAGAAAGTGTTTATTAAATGTGCTGGTGAGAAACTTGAATTTAACTTTTCCAAATTTGCTGATAAACATGTTGAGAAAGAGCCAATTCCTAATAATTTAATTGAAACTCTTTCTCATATAGCTGTAGCTTCAACTGATGTTGTAGAACGTTATATGCTTAATCAAGATGAACCATTTAATGATGAGGAAAAAGAGGCTTTGGATCAAATATTATGGCAACAACCACCACAATTACAATTGCATATCCCACCTGATAATTTAGGAGTGATACCACCACCTAAAGGGGATCCTAGTTTTGAATTGAAACATTTACCTGCAAATCTAAAATATGCATATTTGGATGAGAAGAGCATATATCCTGTTATTATTAGTGCTAACCTTTCAGCTGAAGAGGAAGAGAAATTACTTGATGTGCTAAAAGCTTACCGACCAACCATTGGATACTCTCTTGATGATCTTAAAGGTATAAGCCCCGCTCTATGTATGCATAAAATTAATCTGGAGGAAGATGCAAAACCTGTTGTTGATTTTCAACGCCGCCTCCATCCAAAAATGAAAGAAGTGGTAAGGAAAGAGGCAATAAGACTTATTGAAGCGGGTATCATTTATCCTATAGCTGACAGTAAGTGGGTTAGTCCTGTTCATTGTGTTCCTAAAAAGGGTGGAATGACTGTTGTTCCAAATGAAAAGGATGAACTTGTGGCTCAACGTACTGTAGTTGGTTATAGGATGGTTATTGATTTCAGAAAATTGAATAAAGCAACTCGAAAAGATCATTATCCATTGCCATTTATTGATCAAATGCTAGAAAGGTTGTCTAAACACTCTCACTTTTGCTATCTAGATGGTTATTCAGGTTTCTCGCAAATTCCTGTCCATAAGGATGATCAAGAAAAGACCACTTTTACTTGCCCATATGGTACTTTTGCTTACAGGAGAATGCCATTCGGTTTATGTAATGTGTGGGGACCCTGGATTAGCTATCCGAGATACTCGTTATGTTTCCTGCAACAATCCCATGATCAGTCTGTTGTTGCACATAACTCGAATTGGCATCACAGGACATCCATAAATACCGACTAAATATACTTACGTGATTTGAAGTCATAAGCTTCAATAGGTACTTGCAGCGGAAATCACCAAACAACGTGGAGCCCAAGTCATTCGCATTAACCCTACAGGCAGCTGACTGGGAAGCGCCCTAGTTCGCAAAGACGCCAGTGAACTCCTCTTCTTCGAACTGCTCCTCTTTAAAATCTGGCTAAGACAATAGCCAGGGACGAAACCAATATGAGTACATTTGATTGTACTCGCAAACTACCCCAACTCGAGCATGCACTAGTTTTGATAATCTTTAAAACCTTTAGTTTTAGAAAAAACATCTCTATATCTTTATTGAAAAAGAGAAGAGTAGATCTTACATCCTTGTTGAAGGCAAAATATTTGAAAAGTAGTTTCTCGATATCTTGGTTGGAAACAAACCCTTTGGAAAAATAGTTTTCTCACCATGTTTGTTGAAAAAGGGTAAGAAGTCTTTTTAAACCTTTTTCTCGAAAATATACCTTTGGTTGAAAAGGTAAGAAATCTCTTTTAAAACTTTTTCCTCGAAAATCACCATCTTGTCTGTTTCTCCAAAACTCCTCCTTTTTCGAACATAGCCCCTTCATGGTCACTCATTTTCTAGCAACCTCATACTACCCCTTCGGTACAGTTGCATAAAACAATCTCCACTTCATTTTCCTTTCAAACTCAAAACTTTGTAAAACTTGCACATGGTCTAGGATAGCCTCCCAACTGTCCATATCCGAGGACTCGGCTATTCGAATAGTTTTACCCTCTGCAGAGGTAGCACGCTTTTCCCACACCCATCCGGTCACTCATCGTGTCAGCCACGTCCCGCCATACCAGGGGTATGCGAAGTTGAGTTCCCGGCCATACCAGGGGTATGCGAAGTTGAGTCCTTTGCTCATGCTAGTATAGGATCCTGCCGCTACGACACTTTCCATCGACACTTAAATCCTCAGAAACTAAGTGTGAGGACTCGTAGTTCTGCCCGGCGAATTTTAATGGCCCTACAAATCCTCTATCTCCAATTCAATCATAACAGCCCTTAGGCGACCTTCTCTTTAGAGGACCCGGGTCAGGGGGTAGGTCCTCAGACCATCCCCTCATGGAACGAGGTTATCCTCGTTATTGAGGCATCCAGTACTAACACGAGCAAATTATATGACTACGCCCTTTCCCATATGTGGGTAAATGTGGTCGCACAGGTTATCGGCTGGTAGTCATAGTACAAAGACACAATGTGCATTTTTCATAAACATCACCATACTCCATTTCTCCACTTCCATACCGACATCCCGGTATACCATATTTTATCCACGGATTTGAAAAAGGAGTTTTGAATAATCAATGTTTTTCCCATCCTATAGTTTTATATAAACAAACTGATACTTCTACATAGGGTGGCAAAATAGTTTTTCATATACTTTTGAAAAGGCTTTCAAAATCATTTCCGATTTTCATAGCAAAATACATTTAACCAAAACTTGGGTGGATCGTAATCTCACCAAAAGATTTTTATAAAAGGCTTTTGAGTAAAAACAAATACATTTAGAAATTACTGCACACTACTAACACCTCTATATCGGGTGACTCAATAATGTACCTGTATTTTGTAAAAGGGTTTTCAAAATCATAACTTTAGTGGCAAACACCACGTAAATCACTTATGCTTCTTACACGTAAAACATGTGAAACAAAATAGAGGTATATAGATGCAAGCTCAGTGAAGTAGCTTGCCTTGCTCGACAAAGTGGTACTGGTCCTGATCTTCTGGTTCAACAAAACCTCCTTCCTCGATAAATCCGTCAACGGTATCGTCTAAACGTTAAACAATCAAAACAAACAATCACTACTCTAGATCAAGCATCATCACAATATTACAATCACAAATGCTATAAATAGCTACTGCATACATCAAGCAACACAAGGTGGTTTCAATTTAATTGAATTAATCTTTATCTAATTATTTTCAAACTAAGGCAACAACTAGTTGTACACCAAATAATTCACCATTTAATCTATGTTGGTCACAAAAATTCAAACTAAATTTCTATGGATAGATACTGATGTGTATAAGACAACCCAATTGGATTGAGGTCTTTTGGAGTTATCAAACTCCCTACACAAATGTTTTAGTTTAGAAGGTCTTAAATCAAGTTTTAGCTACTGCTTAAGTTTTATTGATCAATAAATTAAATCCTTTTAGGGGTAACTAACCTTGGCTAAATGTGATCTAACAAAATTGGTCCTAACTCAGTTTGGCTTAACATTAAATCACAATAATTGGTTTAGTGCAGTAGAGTTTACTAACAATTAATCGAAGGCTAAAGATTTTAAACTTCTCAATTAATTCTACCAAAATTTGGGGAGCTAAAGGATCCCAATACAAAGCTACCACAATTGGTTTCAAGTCAATTGGACTAATATAACTCCAGAAACAACTAGTTTGGTGTTTTAAACTTTCTGGAGCATTTTTATTATTACACTTTTATTATTTATCTAAATGAGATGAGACCACTTTGGTGAGTTAAAGAATTTCATAAGATTTCCAGAACATTTGAGTTTTATTTATTTGGATTCTTAAAACTCGAGATATTGAATTTATAAACTAGGTCCAGTACTGAAATTCCAGAGAAAAAGAATTAGGAAATTCCTCTCCTCTGGATAATGTTGATAATCCTGACATGTGGGGCCTACTAGTCAGTGACTCAGTGGATAAATCCCGCGTGTGGATAATGTTTAAACTTATGACAGGTGGGGCCAACCCTGTCAGCCTAGCTGGAAATGAAACGGTATGTGGCCGTTGGATCTAGATCCAACGGCTCACAGAGCCCGCGATGATCAACACGTTACCCGCAGCGGCGCCGGAGCTCCAGCGACGGCGAGGGTGGCCAGGGGGTGTACCTGGGTGTCCTAGGGACGAGGCAGAGGATGGCGTTCGACGGCGGAGGGTACGGGAAGGCTCGGGGGCGAACTTGTGCGTGCTGGGGAAGGCTGCAACGGCGTCGGTGAAGTTCTCCTCCTCCGCGGCCGTGCGTCAACTCCGGCGGGTCCTCCTCGACTCGTCTGTGCATGAAACAAGGGGAAAACGCGGCGGTTGAGTGCGGTAATCATGGTGAAGAGCATGCATGCCAGAGAAGGGAGAAAGGGGAAGCATCACGGCCCGGCCGTGATCGACATTCATCCTTCTGCTCCGGCGAACTTCGAGGAAGCTCCGGGGCGGCAGAGGCTGCGAGGCAGCGGCTCCGCCCTCCTGGCGGTGCACGGGGTGTGTGGGGAGTGGGGGAGAGGGTTGTGACGGTGTGTGGAGGCACAGGGTGTGTGGGTGGCCTTTTTATCGGCGGGATCGGGCTCGCCGTGGACTGGGTGCAGGAAGGGGGGCTGGGGCGTGGGAGAGCACGGCAGTGGGGGCGGTGTGGTGTGGCGACGGCGTTGCAGTGCTCTGTTAGGGCTTAGAGGGAGAAGGGGGTCACGGGTGGCTCGAGTGCCCGCTCGGGGACTGACGACATCCACGGCGTGGCAGCGGAGTGCGACGGGTCGCTGGCGTCGCTGCAGGGAACCAGAGGTGGTGTTGGCGTGTCCGGGAGGTTGAGGGGTGACAGGAGAGGGTCTGTGGCGAGTTGTGCGAGCTGGGGTGCCGTGGTGGTGAAGATCGGCATCGGCGTCCATGCACGGCCTGGACACGGCGGCTGTGGCATGGCTGCACGGGTACGGCGATGCAGGGCGTCAGGGCGTGGTCTACTCCGTTCTGATGAACGCGGGGCAGAGTGGAGGTGACGGTAGACGCAGAGAGGGGCCTGTGCGGCTGCTCTCCTCGACACGCCATCATCGGCCGGCATGGGCAGTGCGGTGGCGTGCGCACGGGCATGGCCACGGGTACCTCGACCAAATTGCTCGCTCTCCCCTTGCTCTGGTGGCTCAGTGAGGTGAGAGGAGAGTGTGGCAGTGAGGAATCGATGAAGGAAACATCCAATCGTTCGATTCGATTTCGTTTTCAAGAATTTGGGGAAGAACACGTGCAGTGCTTGCAACGTGTTCGATGAAATGCGTCAACTAAAAGTTAATTCAAATTTTTGAAATTCATTTCCCTGATTTGATTCACATGTATAAACATGTATTTTTTTGATATGGTGGTAGAATTTATTTGATATGTGCAACATAGCACATTTTGTGATTTGAAAACAATAAAGAAAGATATAGAATTTTAATCTCAGATGTTAAGAAATATTTTTGGAGAGGGAAGAGATGTAATAGAAAAGTGGGGTGATCCTTACATCACTCCACTGAATTTGGTTGGAAATATAATACCAATTCTCTTTTGGAGAATTTTGTGACATTTGTCACACATGGTTTTATGTGTTGATGTTACTCATGATTTTATGTGTTGATCTTTTTATTTTGATTTCTTTTCTTTCTTCAGGTCCTTATTTAGCAAACAATCAACACAAGAAATCAATTTGGCAGGAATTAACAACCAACACTAGACAACCAATTATAAGTTTTCAACCAAGTTTTTATTACTCAGACAAGTGGTGGGGTGGTGATCCAGTATCATCCTGACAAGAATAAGGTGGGAAAAGCTCACTTCATAATTTGATATTTTTCCAAAAAGGGTTGCTAAATATATGGGCCATATACTTCCCACCTTTATTGTTTTCAAAGAAATGAAAGTATGAGTTAAAGATAAGGGCTACCAGTACAGGGAAATAGCAAGGTTGGAGATAGTATATAGATCTCCATATTTTTGGAAACACATAATTTAAAAAAAAAATACTTTTATTCTCTCAAGGAGTGGGTATTTTGGTTGTTGCTAAACAAAGCATCCTTTGAAATAAGTTGGTCCAAGAAAAAGAGTAGAGAAGATGTATGGAATATTTTATTCTTGTCATAACATGATCACCAAGTTTAATATATTTATATTGGTTGGGTCTTAGGTTTACTAGTCAAACAACTCAAACAACAAGCCACACCAGTTCAAACATAGCAATGGGAAGGAAAACACAATCATCAGCAAAACATTTCAAAAAGTTTTTTGTTGGTTCTGAATTTTGGGGTCTGGTAAAACTAAGTTTTTCTTGGTTCCAAAATTTGGGATGTTACATAATGCCCCTACTACTTTTCAAAGATGCATGAATGCTATATTTGCTGATTATATTGAAAAGATAATGGAGGTTTTTATGGATGATTTTTCTGTGTATGGTACTTCCTTCGATAATTGCTTGTTCAACCTTAACAAAGTTTTACAGCGTTGTGAAGACCAACACTTGGTTCTTAATTGGGAGAAGTGTCACTTCATGGTTACTGAGGGTATAGTTCTTGGGCATAAGATTTCTGGAGAAGGAATAGAAGTTGATCCAGCAAAGATTGAAGCTATTGAAAAACTACCATATCCAAGGGACCTCAAAGGTATAAGAAGTTTTCTTGGGCATGCAGGTTTTTACCGTAGGTTCATTAAGGATTTCTCCAAAATATCAAAACCTCTAACCAATCTTCTGCAAAAGGATGTTCCTTTCTCTTTTAATGATGATTGCATTGAGTCCTTTAATATTTTGAAGAATGCTTTAATCACTGCTCCCATTATTCAACCTCCTGATTGGAACTTGCCTTTTGAAATTATGTGTGATGCTAGTGATTATGCAGTTGGGGCTGTTTTGGGCCAACGTGTTGATAAGAAACTGAATGTTATTTATTATGCTAGTAGAACACTTGATGCTGCTCAAAAGAATTATGCTACAACTGAGAAAGAATTTTTAGCAGTACTGTTTGCTTGTGACAAGTTTAGACCTTATATTACTGATTCAAAAGTCACAATACATACTGATCATTCTGCTATTAAATACTTGATGAATAAGAAAGATGCTAAGCCTAGACTGATAAGATGGGTACTTCTATTGCAAGATTTGATTTACATATTGTTGATAGGAAAGGGGAGGATAATCAAGTTGCTGATCATCTCTCTAGGATGGAAAGCATACCTGATGATCCTATTCCTATTAATGATAGCTTTGTTAATGAACAACTTGCAATTGTTAATGTTTCTAGTGCTAAAGTTGCATCTCCTTGGTTTGCCAACTATGCAAATTTTATTGTTGGTAAAGTTTTGCCTCCACACTTCACTTCTCAACAAAGAAAGAAATTCTTTTATGATCTTAGACATTATTTTTGGGATGATCCTTTCCTCTATAAGAAAAGTGTGGATGGTATTATTAGACGTTGTGTACCTGAGCATGAACAACAGGCTATTATAAGAGATTGTCATGATAGTCCCTATGGAGGGCATCATGCAGGAGATCGCACAGGAGCAAAGGTATTACAATCTGGTTTCTATTGGCCTACTTTATTTAAGGACTGTGCTGAATATGTTAAATCTTGTGATAAATGTCAAAGAGTAGGAAACATTGGTAGGAGGAATGAAATGCCTATGAATTATTCATTGCCACTTGAACCATTTGATGTGTGGGGTTTTGACTTTATGGGTCCTTTCCCAGAATCAAAGACAAAGCATACTCACATTTTGGTTGCAGTTGACTATGTTACAAAGTGGGTGGAAGCAATTCCAACCAAAAGTGCAGATCATGCCACAGCAATGAAGATGCTCAAGGACATCATTTTCCCCAGGTTTGGTGTTCCTAGGTTCTTAATTACTGATGGTGGTTCTCATTTCTTGCATGGTGTTCTTAGAAAAACTTTGGCAAAATATGATGTTAACCATAGAATTGCATCTCCTTATCATCCTCAAACAAGTGGGCAAGTTGAATTAAGCAATAGGGAAATTAAACTCATTTTGGAAAAGACAGTGAATAAGTCTAGATCTGATTGGCCAATTAAGATTAATGATGCTTTGTGGGCTTATAGAACTGCTTTTAAAAATCCTATGGGAATGTCTCCTTATAAAATGGTTTATGGAAAAGCTTGTCACTTACCTGTTGAACTAGAACATAAAGCTAGATGGGCTATTAAACAACTGAACTTTGATTTTAAAACTGCGGGAGAAAAGAGAATTCTTGACCTAAACCTACTTGACGAATGGAGAAATGAAGCTTATGAAAGTGCCAGGATGTTTAAAGAAAAAGTTAAGATTTGGCATGACAAGAAAATTAAGAAAAAGGAATTCAAAGTAGGTGATCAAGTTTTATTGTACAACTCTCGTTTCAAGTTTTCTGCAGGGAAGCTAGCTTCAAAGTGGCAGGGACCATTAGTGATACAGGAGGTGTACCGTTCAGGAGCTATCCGTCTTCACGGTGACATGAAAGGTAAACCTCATGTAGTCAATGGACAACGCCTTAAACCTTATATTGCAGGAAAGAGCTTCATCGGAAGGGTGGAGGAGTTGAATTTACAAACACCGGAGGAGGTAATTGAGAGAAACCGTGCAGTTTCAGAAACCCTAAATCAATAGAAGGTAACTTTGTGTTGGAAAGTTTCTCGGAATTGCATAAAATTTTACGGAGGTCAATTTTTATGGAAATTAACGTGTGGGACAAGAAAACTGGACGAAACGGAGACCCGAGGAGGAAAGAGGGGGCCCACGCGGCCCATGTACCTGGCCGCGGGGCTATCCTTTTCCACCTCGGAGTCCCTTTTCGTCTCGTTTTCGATCCCGACGCTTCGTCTTGACCTAAAAACCCTCAATATATACTCCTCTCTGCCGATCTAATCTCGCACCGAGCGTTCTCGAGCGATCTTTGTTTCTGCTGTTTCTGCCTGTCAGGTTTTAGCCATGTCTTGCTCCGGATCCAACCAAGAGGGGGAGAGCTCTCCCAAGGAGGGTGTTGTGAACCGCTACCTCAACTCCGTGATGACACCACCGAAGACCGTGTGCTTCAAGGAGGGCGTGATGCTCGTGGAGGAGGTGAAGGCTCCCAAGGCCACCGGCACGGTGGAGGAAAGGCTGGATGAGTTAGAGGACAAGACCTTCAGGTATGGCACTGTGGTTTACCGCAGCCTTGATGCTCACCACTTCATGAACCTGGAGCTGGAGAAGAAGGTTGAAGAGTACAAGAAAAGGCTTGAAGATCTGGAAGATAGGTACAAGGACGTCATCAACAAATGGGAGAAGTTCCAATGCTTCATGTGGGATGTAGAGAACCAGAACTGCGAATATGAAGAACGCTTCAAGAAGATTGCAGCAGCCGCCACCCTCAGGTACAATGATCCACCTACATCTTTCCGTGATGGAAGGCCTTTCCCATGGAAGATGGCTGAATGGGAGGAAGAATATGAGAAGGAGGAGGCTGCAGCAAAGGAGAATCTGGAGGAACGCCAAGCTTGGGGGAGTTCCATCTAGTCTTTCTCTTTATCAATCTATCATATCTATCTAGTCATGGTGTGCTTTGCTTTTATCGATTAGTTATCAATATCTCTTAGGCGTGTGTGAGCTCATGGAGCATTATCATGTATCCCTATCTTATGGTTTATCAATGAATATTAAAGTATGGTGTCATCCATGATTCTCTTGTTTGGGGATTTATGGGTAACACTCATGCAAATGAGCGTGGCATATTTAGAATTTCAATCACATCTTGCCTTGAAATTAATTAACTTGAGTATGTTGGACAATTATAGAATTATCTCAATATAGAAGAAGTAAAAAGACTTGTGAATTAATAGTTTGAGGTTAAGATATAGTCTTGTAGGATAAGAAGTTGAGAAGACTTAATGAAAAGGATATAAAACACTCTTGTTACAACCTAGTATCTTTTGAGCAAATTAATGATCATGGATATTTCAATACTTATGCTCTTGAATGTGAATGAAAGGAAGGCACCTGAAATTTCAGCTAGCCATGGAAAGTGTAAGAAAAGGGTTGTGTAGAGCATGGGAACTTGATTGAGATATCCATGACTAAAGTTTGCACTAGTTACTAGTCAAGCAAGAGTGATAACAATTTTTATATCTATCTGTCTTTTCATTTGTCTTCTTTTGAACTTGTTATCCAATGAGAGTTTATCTTGTCTTTGAATTTCAGCAAAGTATAAAAGATTATAATGCTTGCCATGAAGAGCAAAAGCATGTGAAAAACAATATGATTCGATTGTCCAACATACAATGGTTATTTGCTTTCAAAAGTAAGGGGTGATTGCTAGAGTTCTACTTATGTTGCCCTCATATGTATGAGTTTTAGATCATTAATCTTATCTTGCAATTGAATATGATGATGATACAATGCCCGTATTTATTTATCAACCATAAGTCCATTGATGCATGTAATGATCTATGTCCTTACTTACTCGAGGACGAGTAAAGGTTTAAGCTTGGGGGAGTTGATACGTGCATTTTATATCATCATTTATATAACTTTTAGTATCATACTAGAATGTTATTTGCATGATTATATGATTGTTTCTACATGTTTTAGATGATTTTGGGGACTTTCATACAAAGTCCCTATTTTTGGTATTTAATTTCTGGGAGGCAGAAAACCCCTTTTCTTGTCTTTAATGTTTCAGGAGCTACAGGACTCAAATAATAAAAGGAAAAATACTGCGTCAGTTTTTCATCGGGAGAAAGGCAGAGGGAAGAAGACCGAAGAGAGGAGAGCCACGAGGGCCAAATGGGGGTGGCCCACGCGGCCCATGTACCTGGCCGCGTGGGACCCACCCAAAGGTGCCTCGGGCACCTCCTCGCCTGGGGCTTTTTATCGACGCCTTCGTCTCGCCCGAAAAGTAACGCCCTAATTTTTCCAAGTCCATCCGAGGTCGCGGCGGCGGCGAAACTCCTGATCCCTTCCGAGGGGGGTCAGATCCTGCTGCTCCGGAACTCCGGAGAAGGGGGAAATCATCGTCATCGTCATCACCTCTCCTCCTTGGCGTGGGAGGAGGCCTCTACATCATCACCCCCATCAAGACCAGCACCATCACCATCATCATCACCGTGATCCACTCCGTTCCCCTCGCAGTTTGAGAGTTGCTATACCCTAGATACTTGTCTTGTGCTACTATTCATGTTTGTGATTGAGTACTTGTCATTATTTGGTGGTGAAGTTATAATTTCAGATTGTGTTGTACCACTTATGCCACTGATATGATCATGTTCGCACGTTGTGAGTAGTTCCCGTATGTTCCTGAGGGCATAGGATGAATTGGCAATGATTTATATATGACATGTGTTGGTATTTTGTCAAGAGTTTATCTTTTATGTGATTCTATGATGGTGTTGTGCGAACGTCGACTGCACAACACTTCACCTTTATGGGCTCATAGGAGAACACCGTAGTGTAATGAATTGATGGAGACTTGGGAGGACACGTAAACCTGAGACCGAGTCATGAAGTTATATTATGAGGGTATTAGTATCGGGGACCTTAGAGTGTAATGCTATGGTGGGACTTTAGGTCTTAATAATTCTTGTGCAGTCATTTGCTTGGCCACATGATCCATCATAAGGGGTTGTAGTTTATTTATTTAGCTATACCTAATTATGGCTCCGTCCAAAGAAGATTAAAACTTGACAAGATATTCAACGTGTTGTTTAATAAATCTCTATGCCTAGCATCATCCATGCCGCCCTCGGGAACGTTTGCCACATATAAGTTACACATCACTTGAGCTTGTCCTCTTGCCACATAAGAGGATTGGGCTTTCTCTCTTTGAGAGCTTTCACTTGCTACTATCTGTTATCTGCTTTGCAACTATACAACCAAAAATACCAAAAACACTTGCATCTTTTATTGTTTTATTTATCAATCTTACTAACCAATACCTTCAGCTCCTCGTGGGTTCGACAACCTTTTCTAATTGAAAGGTACTACAATTGATCTCCTGCACTTGGGAGCCATCAGCATCCCCAAACTTAGTTCCTACTCGTCCTCGAGTAGGTAAACGATAAAACAATATAATTTTTTAAGTGACATGCTACCATCATAATCTTGATAATATAGTATTGTAAGGCACATGTAAATGAATGAAGTGATCCAAGTCAATGGTCTATAGTTTGCTATCAAATAGATAATGAGTAAACAACTGAATCACACAAGCTAAACTTTTCATGAATAGTACTTTGGAGACAATGCATCTATAGGTTTACATAAGTGTTAACTCATAAAGCAATAGATTCTAACAAAAGGTATTCAACCAACACAAAGGAAGATTTAAGTTTCAGCATTTGCTTCAACTTTCAACATATTTATCTCATGGATATTGTCAACACAAAGCAATATAATAAGTCCAATATGTAGCATATAACAAATGTTGTACCAAAGTTGACACTAGTGTTTGCTTGTGGAAGATAGAAAGAAGTAGGAAAACTGACTCAACATAAAAGTAAAAGAAAGGCCCTTCGCAGAGGGAAGCAGGGATTAAACCATGTGCTAGAGTTTTTTAAGGTTTTGAAATCATATAGAGAGTAAAAATTAAGTTTTGAGAGGTGTTTGTTAATTGTCAACGAATGGCAGCGGATGAAAACAGTATCCCCCCTATCAAACAGACTTTTAAGAGCGGCTCCCATGAAAGACGTTATTTCTACCAGCAAGGCAGATTATCCCTCTTTATCTTTTGTTTACACATGCAGATGTTTCACTGAGTATTCAGTTGACAAAATGTGAAGAGAATTAAGCAGTTAAAGTTGTAATTAATTGGGACTGGGCACCCCGTTGCCACCTATTTTTGCAAAATTAATAGATAAGCAGATGTATATGTCGCTAGTCTGGTGGTAAAGTCTGTTTGACAAGTTGAATAAAGAATAACCCACTACTTCCTCATGAGCTGGTAAACATTGACACAAAAAGGAGTAGTAACAATTTTGAATAGTTGAAAGGTAGCGCATGAAAAATTTATTTGGAATGGCAAGGAAACACCACATATAGGTAGTTATGGTGGACACAAATGGCATGGATTTTGGCTCAAGGATTTGGATGCACGAGAAGCATTCCCTCTCAGTACAGAGTTTAGGCTAGCAAGGTTATGTAAGCAAACAAGAATATCAACCGGTACACCAAGTTTTATATAACCAACATATTGCAAACATTATAAGACTTCACATCGTCTTCCTTGTTAACCAAACCCTTTTATTAGAAAATATCTAGACCTTAGAGATACCACTCATGCAAACCAAATTTCAACAAGCTTTACGGTAGTTCTTCACTAATGGGCTTAACTTACATGATGCAAAAGTTTAATCATGATCTACTTGTTAACTCAAAACAATTGACAAGTATCAAATTATCCAAATTAGTGATCTACAAGAGTATGCAAGTCTTTTCCATTATACCATTTACCACATGCAACATTTTCTGTTCCAACCAAACACTAATCAATTAATTTCAATAACTCTCCAAACAAGTATAAGTGAAGTAAGAGAGTACTTTCTTTAAAAGAACTAATAGCTCTGACAAGAGATACATGAAAACAAGAGCTAAAAGCTGAACAACGCTAGATATGAATACTCAACAAATATAAGTGAAGAATAGGAGTATTCTCATGAAAAAGCGGAGCATGTCTCTCTCCCAATCAAGAATGCTAGGATCCAATCAAGTTGATCACAAAAATAAAAATAACATACTGAAAATAAAAGCACAAAGACGCTCCAAGAACAGCACATATGATGTGAAAGAATAAAAATATAGTTTCACTAGAGATGACCTGATAATTTTGACGATGAAAAAGGGGATGCCTTGGGCATCCCAAGCTTAGACGCTTGAGTCTTCTTGAAATATGCTGGGGAGATCCATGGGAGCCTCCCCAAGCTTGAGCTCTTCACTCTTCTCCATCCTAATATACTCTTCCCTCTTGACTCTTAAAAACTTCCGTCACACCAAACTCAAAGTAAACTCATTAGAGGGTTAGTGCACAATCAAAAACTCACATGTTCTGTAAGGACACAATATGACCATTACTTTAAACATTAGCTACTGCCAATGATGTTATGTGAAGCTCTTCCACCCAAAAAAGAATTTCACTCAATACTAGTAAAAGAGAGAATGCAAAATAAAAGACATAATCTATCTAAAACAGGAACAGTCCGCAAATACGAATTTTTTCGAGTCACGTACGATGCTCAGATCGAAAAACTTTGAACTAACAAAAGATGGATACATACATAAGGATTACGCACATTTTTTTAGATTTAATTCACATTTTGGTGATTTTACAGAATTAATATGGTGAACAGCAGAAATCTGTTGCTGCGCAGTAATCAAAATTTAGCATCATCTTATCATTAGAGACTACTCTTGGCACAACGATGCGAAAAAGTAAAGATACAAAGGAGTTGCTACAGGATTAAACACCCTCCTTGACTCAATAAAAGAAAAATTGCAAAATAAAATAATGGGTTGTCTCCCATAAGCGCTTTTCTTTAACGTCTTTTAGCTAGACACAAAGCATGCATCAAGTATTACCAAGTGTAGAAGCATCAACATTGTTGCATTTAGATCTCTTACCCTTTTTCTTATTCTTAGGAAATACGAGATTGGAATTTGGCTGGGAGCTAAACTTTATAGTTCCTTGACCCATGTCTATTGTGGCTCCGAAAAGTTTCAACAGTGATCTTCCAAGCGTAATTTATCCTGTTCCTGCACATTCAATGACATGATAATCAATGGATACTGTTATTCCCAAGAGTTTAGTAAATACCCCCTCAGCAATTCCCATGGTTAATTTAATAGTATTATCAGCCAAAGTTATATAGCCTCCACCATTTGAAAGTTCTCAAAGATTCAAAGATTCATAAACAAGTATGGGCATTAAACAAAATTCAGACATAATATCACAGCGAGCATGAAAAGTTTCACCATTTATAGCAACTTTTACTGAGGGGATCCACCCTGAAGGTTCAAAGCTTACCGGCACTTTTTGAAAACGTTCTAAAGTCTGAGTATAAACATCTTTTAGACTAGAAATATCTGTTTCAAGGGTATTCATCCTTACATATATGTTCTCAAGAGCTGAATCTATTTTACTAGCTAAGGAGGTAGATGAAGTAATTAATTTTTTTTATTGCATTGAAAGCTTGGTCCCCATCATGGCGAAGGAAATCCCATCCTACTACAGCGTCTAAAGCATATCTATAGCAAAGAACAAGACCAAAATAAAAGCTACTAAGGAGCAGGCTCAAGGTCATTTTAGGTTCGGTTTTCCCATAGGTTTCGAAAATTATAGACCAAGCATCCTTAAAACTCTCCTCACTCCCTTGCTTGAAAGTGAAAATTTCTTCCTCAGGTGACATGATATATGGAACAGGACTAGACAAGATAACTAACAGGAAACAAAAACGAAAATAAACTAGAAGCAAGTAACTATTTTTTGTGTGTTTTTGATAATTAAAAGCAAACAAGATAAAATAAAATAAACTAAGCAAGACAAAAACAAAGTAAAGAGAGATTGGAAGCGTGAGACTCCCCTTGCAGAAGTCTGCTGACTCCCCGGCAACGGCGCCAGAAAAAGTGCTTGATGACGTGAAACACACGTTCGTTGGGAGACCCCAAGAGGAAGATATGAAGCAGTGCAGCAGCAAGTTTCCCACAATATGAAACCAAGGTTATCGTATCCAGGAGGAGTAGTAGCACTTCAGAAGGTTGTCAGTGGTGGAATATGGCACGGCGCAACACCAGGGAATCCGGCAACCGATGTGGAACCTGCACACAACACAATCAAACTACTTTACCCCAACGAAACAGGAAGGTTGTCAATCTTCCCGGCTTGCTGTAACAAAGGATTAAACGTATGATGTGGAAAATAATGTTTAATTGCAGAAAGTACAAGAGAACAATTGTTTGTAGTTGGTGGTTTAATCAGTGTAAAAGAATGAACCGGGGTCCACAGTTCACTAGTGGTGTCTCTCCATAAAGATAAATGACATGCTGGGTAAACAAATTACAGCTGGGCAATTGATAAAATAGTGAGCGCATGACAATGCATATATATGACAAGATGACTACCATGATATTTAATTGGGCATTACGACAAAATACATAAACCGTTATCCAACCGCATCTATGACTAATAATCCACCTTCAGGTTGACTTCCGTGTTCCCCGTTGGTATTAAGTTGCAAGCAATGGATAATCGCATTAAGCAATGTGCGTAAAGTAAACAAGTACATATGACCGTGGACATAGCATTGTTATGTTACCCCTAGTAGCAACAGCACATCCACAACCTTAGGTGTTGCTGTCACTCGCCCAGATTACTGGAGACTGAACCAACCATCTAGCATAAATACTCCCTCTTGGAGTTACAAGCATCTACTTGGCCAAAGCATCTACTAGTAACGGAAAGCATGCAAGATCATAAATAACATGTATCATAGATTAATAATCAACTTGATCATAGTATTCAATATTCATCGGATCCCAGCAAACACATGTAGCATTACAATAAGATGATCTTGATCATGTTAGGCAGCTCACAAGATCTAAACATGATGGCATAAAGTGGAGAGACAACCATCTAGCTACTGCTATGGACCCGTAGTCCAAGGATGAACTACTCACGCATCACTCCGGAGGCAGGCATGGCGATGTAGAGCCCTCCGGTCATGATTCCCCTCTCCGACAGAGTGCTGGGAAGAGGTTCTGGACCCTCCCGAGCTAGGGTTGACGATGGCGGCACCTCTGAAACTTTTCGTGGAATATGACTCGGGTATCTAGGGTTTTTGCATCGAGGGGATAAGTAGGCAAAAGGGCGGCGGCTGAGGGCACATGAGGGGCCCACACAACCCCTCAGTGCAGCAGGAGGTAGGGACGCGCCGAGTCCTTGTGTGGCCTCCTCGTGGGTCGGCTCTGTCTCCCCTTTGGACTCCGTGTGTGTTTCGATGAAATAGGGACCTCCGTCGATTTTCGTCCAATTTCGAGAATATTTCCAGAATAGATTTTCTGGAATACAAAAATAGCAGCAAACAGGAACTGGCACTGTGGCATCTTGTTAATAGGTTAGTCCCAAAAAATGTATAAAAGTGACATGAAGTGGATGCAAAACATGTAACAATGGGTATAATATTAACATGGAACATCAAAAATTATAGATACGTTTGAGACGTATCAACCGACACCAGGACCTCCCGCTGCTAATTACCTTGCCACCCACATGGCCAAAGGAACAACCACCACCGCTGCGATGCTGCCGCCGACGACACCCATGAAGCCTCTCCTTCCAGGGCCGCCGCCCCGGCATCCACGACCTCAAGCCGATGTCGCGACTTAAAGACCACCGCGAGATTGACGGATCGGGCGAGGGAGGACGGCGACAGATCCAGCTATTGACAGCAGAAGTGCAGCCCACAGGGCTCACACCCCGCAGCCATCATCAGCCCGATCTAGGCCACCTGCCCGGATCAAGCCTCCGGCCACGCCACAGCCAATCGAAGGGGATCAGCCACCCTCCACCGTCGAAGAGGTCACCGACCAGACACAGCAGCAGGTCCCGGCATGCCCGGATCAGGCCCAGTGTCGGCCCAGATCTAGGCCCAGATCAGGCCCGCTAGGTCCCACCACCGTGCTGCAGCGCCATGGCCGCCATCGCCGTCCTCCTGCAAGACCCACGCCACTTCGACCAATACCACCCCACTGAGCATCGCCGCTGTGAACCGCCGCCGGCAGACCAACAGATCGAGGGTGTGCGCCATCCGAAGCTGCCTCCGCTGCCGAGAGACAGCGCCGCGCCCGGACGCGCCAGCAGACCGCGAGGCCACCACGCCACTGGAGGGCCGCGCCGGCGCTCCCCTCCCTGAGAGCGTCACCTGCCATGGCCCGCGCCCTAGCCACCGCGAGAGGGGAATGAGAAGGTCCCGCCGCCGCTGGCACTGTGCGGACTTTGCCCGGCGGCTCGAGGTTGGCATCTCCGTCACCCGCACGGGGGGCGACGCGAGACGCAGGACGTTTTTTTTTTCAGTCAAATAGAATCCTTACTGTACGCATCACGTTTTCCAAACAAGAAACTCTTTCTTGGTTTACTGTACAGGGAACTTGGAATCTGCCCAAAAAAACTAAGCTAATATAGACCATGTTTGATTGTAAATAAATTTTTACAATCTGCAGATAAGACATATACTTCTTCAGTCTAAAAAAATACCTTGTGATTTAGTCATAGCCAAATCCTATAATGTATATCAAGGAGTATGTACGAAAAATCAACATCCACAATACCAAGTGCATATAATATGAGGTATATTTCATGATGATTTCAATAATATTGATTTGATATTGTATATATTAATATTTTTCATATACTTGATCAAATGTTACACAAATTGACTTTGACTAAACCTATAAGGCAAGGTAATTTGAGACAGAGTGAGTATGTGATAACACACATAGTGATTTATATATTTTAAATTGAAAACATCAGGAAGCATAGTGATCTATATTTAAAATTTAAACCATCAGGACGCAATTGCCTTTGTACGTAGCACTGATACGTCTCAAACGTATCTATAATTTTTGATGTTCCATGTTGATATTATACCAATTGTTACATGTTTTGCATCCACTTCATGTCACTTTTATACATTTTTTGGGACTAACCTATTAACAAGATGTCACAGTGCCAGTTCATGTTTTCTGCTGTTTTTGTATTCCAGAAAATCTATTATGGAAATATTCTCGGAATTGGACGAAAATTGACGGAGGTCCCTATTTCATCGAAACACACACGGAGTCCAAAGGGGAGACGGAGCCGAGCCACGAGGAGGCCACACAAGGGCTCGGCGCGGCTCCACCTCCTGCCGCGCCGAGGGGTTGTGTGGGCCCCTCGGGTGCCCTCAGCCGCCGCCCTTTCGCCTACTTGTTTCCCCCGATGCAAAAACCCTAGATACCCGAGTCATATTCCACGAAAAGTTCCAAAGGCACAGCCGTCATCAACCCTGGCTCGGGAGGGTCCAGAACCTCTTCCCGACACTCTGCCGGAGAGGGGAATCATCACCGGAGGGCTCTACATCGCCATGCCTGCCTCTGGAGTGATGCGTGAGTAGTTCATCCTTGGACTACGGGTCCATAGCAGTAGCTAGATGGTTGTCTCTCCACTTTATGCCATCATGTTTAGATCTTGTGAGCTGCCTAACATGATCAAGATCATCTTATTGTAATGCTACATGTTGTGTTTGCTGGGATCCGATGAATATTGAATACTATGATCAAGTTGATTATTAATCTATGATACATATTATTTATGATCTTTCATGCTTTCCGTTACTAGTAGATGCTTTGGCCAAATAGATGATTGTAACTCGAAGAGGGAGTATTTATGCTAGATAGTTGGTTCAGTCTCCAGTAATCTGGGCGAGTGACAGGAACGCATAAGGTTGTGGATGTGTTGTTGCTACTAGGGGTAACATAACAATGCTATGTCCACGGTCATATGTACTTGTTTACTTTACGCACATTGCTTAATGCGATTATCCATTGCTTGCAACTTAATACCAACGGGGAACACGGAAGTCAACCTGAAGGTGGATTATTAATCATAGATGCGGTTGGATAACGGTTTATGTATTTTGTCGTAATGCCTAATTAAATATCATGGTAGTCATCTTGTCATATATATGCATTGTCATGCGCTCACTATTTTATCAATTGCCCAGCTGTAATTTGTTTACCCAACATGTCATTTATCTTTATGGAGAGACACCACTAGTGAACTGTGGACACCGGTCCATTCTTTTACACTGATAAAACCACCAACTACAAACAATTGTTCTCTTTTACTTTCTGCAATTAAACATTATTTTCCACACCATACGTTTAATCCTTTGTTATAGCAAGCCGGGAAGATTGACAACCTTCCTGTTTCGTTGGGGCAAAGTAGTTTGATTGTGTTGTGTGCAGGTTCCACGTCGGTTGCCGGATTCCCTGGTGTTGCGCCGTGCCATATTCCGCCACTGACAACCTTCTGAAGTGCTACTACTCCTCCTGGATACGATAACATTGGTTTCATACTGAGGGAAACTTGCTGCTGTACTGCTTCATACCTTCCTCTTGGGGTCTCCCAACGAACGTGTGTTTCACGTCATCAAGCACCAACTCAAATGATTTTTATGTTTGACATGTCCATAGGTCTTATGCTTACATTTTAGCATGTATGGTTTTTCTGTTTCATGGAAGTATTTCCCATTTTTCTTTTGGCTAAGATGAGCAATGTCTGTACCGGCTGATTACTTCTTTCTCGCCATCCGGATACCACTGGAGAGATACCTGAAGCACATAGTGTGGCGTTCTGCTGCATCTTTACACTAGTTTCCCGGAAAGACATTTTGCTTCCCGAGCTCCACTGATCTCGCCATTTTAAAATCTAAAGATATATTTAAAAGTTTTTAAAAAACATGCATTTTCTCAGTGATATATCCTACAAACATGCAAAATCTTAATGCAAATACAATATGTTTTGATCTAGACAAAAAAGACAAAAATTGGGAATTTGAAACTACATATTGTTCACTATACTCAGATATATATTTGTCATTTTTGTGGAACTCAAACCATAAACTATTTTGCATTGAAATTTTGTACGCTTGTAAAATATGACATTGAGAATATGCATGATTTTTTTCAGATTTTCTGAAACTTTTAAATATATGTTTTTATTTTTTTGAAAAAGGCGAGATCAACTCGGGAGCCCCAAACTCCACTCCTAGTTTCCACTCTACTATGTTTATTTCTGTATTGCATCACTTTTAGTCTACGACATCCGTTGCAAATAAAATACTAGTAGGAAGAAAAAGGACACCACTATAGGAAGGAGCGCTACTCTTGGAGCTGGAGAGTGTTCACCAATTCATAAGCTGATGAAATATATACTCGGAGGCAAACCTGTCTTGTTCTTCCAAATAAAAAGTGTTTCTAGCGCTCAATCGAATAAGAATTATCTTAATTCTCATTCATGTGACGTCATCAATTCTAGTTGCAAGTCAAGTTGTAACTCGTGATTAGCACGAATCACGAAGCAAATCAAACGGTTCGGAGCAGTTGCAAGTCCACATGCAACTCAGTCGAATGAGAATTAACTTAGTTCTCATTCACATGACATCATTAAATCCCAGTTGCAAGTCTGCACGAATCACGAAGCAAATCAAATGGTCTGAATCAATTGCAAATCCACTTACAACTGATGACGTCATGCGATTGAGAACTAAACTAATTCTCATTCGATTGAGAATTAGCAAAACCGAAATAAAAAACGGTGCTGGTGCTCCAGCCAGTTTCACAAAAAAAAACCGAATACACGGCTATTACGCGGGTTCTCTGGGACCTGCCACTTAGGATGTTGGAGAACATGGACAAGGCAAGTCAGAGTTCAGCTACGCTTGCTGTTGTTCAGCCTGGAGTACACGGCAAGGAGTCTGATTCGTATCTAGACTATCATAGTCGGTTGTATAGCTGATTAGGTTATTTCCTTGTATGGCTTGTACATATATATATATATATATATATATATATATATATTATATATATATATATATATATATGAGAAGGAGGCGATCGGAGGCGTGCAATCAGCAGCCCCGTGTTTATCACTTTCATGGTATCAGAGTACGTTCGGTCCTATCTCTCAAAACCCTAGATCAATCCTTCCAGTCTTCTCTCCACCATGTCTCCCAACGAAATCAAGAAACTCCAGGAGAAACTCCAAGCACGAGCTAAAGAACTTGACGCTCGTGAAACTGGTCTCAATGGCAAGGTCGCCGAACTTACCGGCAAGGCCGTCGTCAACACCCCACCACCATCCCCCATCCCATCTTCCACATATGTTGCCTCCATCAAAACTCTAGTTCCCATAACTCTTGATCTTCAAGATTCCAACTGCGCCAAGTGGCGCGAACTCTTCCTTGCTGCTCTCTCTACGGTCTAAAGCAAGCTCCTCGTGCCTGGTTTCAGCGTTTTGCCACTTTTGCTCGCTCTCTTGGTTTCACGGAGTCTAAGTCTGATGCCTCCTTATTTGTTCTTCAACAACATAGCTCCACTGCATATCTTCTGATTTACGTCGATGACATTATTCTAACTGCGTCCTCTTCCTCTCTTTTGACTACCATTATTCGATCTCTCAGCATTGAGTTTTCCATGAAGGATCTCAGCCTGCTTCATCATTTTTTGGGCATTTCTGTCACTCGTACGTCTACTGGACTGAATCTATCTCAGCGTCAGTATATACTTGATATCCTTTCCCGCACCGGCATGTGCGACTGCCATCCTGTCCAAACTCCGATTGATACCAAAGCCAAACTTTCTGCTTCTGATGGTTCTCGTGTTACCGACCCATCTTTCTATCGTAGTCTCGCTGGTGCCTTACAATATGCCACTCTAACACGTCAAAATATCGCCTACGCAGTTCAACAAGTTTGCCTCCATGTGCATGATCCTCGCGAACCTCATATTCTTCTTATCAAGCGTATTCTACGCTATCTTCGTGGTACCATTGATCACGGTCTGTTTATTCACTCGTCTTCTTCGCATTCTCTTATTGCCTACTCAGATGCCGATTGGGCTGGATGCCCGGATACTAGACACTCTACGTCGGGGTTTTGCATGTTTCTCGGTGATAATCTTATTTCATGGTCGGCTCGACGACAGACGATGGTCTCTCGGTCGAGCGCTGAGGCTGAGTATCGTGTTGTGGCTACAGCCGTGGCGGAATCCTGCTGGGTGCGTCAGCTTCTCCAGGAATTACATCGACCTATCACTAGCGCCACCATTGTTTATTGTGATAACGTGAGCGTTGTTTACCTGACTGCCAATCCTGTACAGCATCGCCGGACAAAGCATATTGAGCTTAACATACACTTTGTCCGAGAGAAGGTGACGCTTGGAGCTGTTCGTGTTCTCCACGTTCCTTCCTCGTCACAATTCGCGGATATTTTCACCAAAGGATTGCCGACAGCTTTATTTCAAGAATTTCGGTCCAGTCTTCACGTCGATTCCCTCGGACGTTCAAACTGCGGGGGAGTGTTGGAGAACATGGACAAGGCAAGTCAGAGTTCAGCTAAGCTTGCTGTTGTTCAGCCTGGAGTACACGGCAAGGAGTCTGATTCGTATCTAGACTATCATAGTCGGTTATATAGCTGATTAGGTTATTTCCTTGTATGGCTTGTACATGTACCTATATATATATGAGAAGGAGGCGATCGGAGGCGTGCAATCAGCAGCCCCGTGTTTATCAAACTTTCATAGGACACCAGGTGTTCAGGTACAAGGTTGGGCTTTCCAATTTGCAGAGCTCAGATAATTTATTGCATTGCAAGTTTTCAACAGCCATGATGAAACACAGAAGAACAGACCACATGTTTATGCAAACTTCCAGCTCAACACTGAAGTTCATTTCTCCCCCGAAAAGAATACAATGAAAAAGTTCATTTCCAAAACAAAAAAAGAGCGCCGTAGAAGTTCAGACAAACACACACAAAAACACCACACACTTTGATGCTTCATGATACTGTCATACTGAACTTTCCATCTGTAGCCACTAGAAGACGTGGTTGTGGCATAATAAAATTATGTGTAGCTCATAAACAGAAGGACGACGCAACAAACACTTCACCCTTCTGCTCTGATATCCGTAGCTCTGATCTGCTCCTCAACAACCAACCTTCATGTCTGGGTGGTACCATACAGATTCGTATACACGATCTTCGTCCGGTGGACCAGAATCAAGCTCAGGATAACAGCGATAATGCAGAACCCCGACATGATCAGAGACGAGACAAAAAAACAGATGGCCCCCTCGCACTTCAGAGCAGGAGCGACGTCGGAGACCATTCCCAGCAATCTGCCGGGTATTACCAGTAATGTTGAGTTGTTATGGTGAGCTTGCTTCTTGGCTTCGTAGTCATAGATGCCGCTAGCAATAATGCCCGAGAAAACCAGGGAGCCTGCGGGGTTTGCGACAGTAAGAAAGTTGTACAATGCTCCAAAATTCTTCACGCCAAACAATTCGGACGCAGCGGCTGGCACGATCGCCCAGTGGGCACCGTACCCGAGCCCGATAAGCAGTGTGCCAAAGTACATTGTGCCAGGCCAAGCCATTGCGAATGTGAAGTGTCCAATTGCCATGAATACTTGAGCTGTCGCTAAGGCAATTGCCCTTGGATAAGCATAATCCCTGATAAAAAGGGTGAGAACAGATAAATGAGACAACAGTGGGGAAAATAACCTGTGTTTTGAGCAACCCAGTCATCACATGTATTAATTGATCAGAAGAATATTGGTCATGATTGACTAAAATGATAGTCCAGATGTTGCCTACTAGCTGCCTACAGTTTGTTAGCTCGCTAATCTAATACTCCCTCCGTTCGGAAAAGGATGTCACAAAAATGGTCTATCTATAGTTCATTTTTGTGACATCCTTTTCCGAACGGAGGGAGTATTTGTATCAGTTTGGTATCCATTTTGATGACATTCTTCTCTGCTTTGAATCTCCGAGGCGGATGGAATAAATTGTGACGATACCACTAAAACTGCTTTATCATACAAAATATATTCAATGAATAAATAGTAAAGTGGGTAAAAGTTTCCTTAGGGTTGTGAGCTTAGTCAGCGTCAGCACTGAATCAGCGTAGTCTGTTATGCAACTTCCAGTTGGAGAATGCTCTTCCATATGAACCAAACAAAATACTACTCATCTAAGTAGACGCAAATGTCAGCAAAGAGGTGCCACATGATTCTTACTTGACAATAATTTCTGAAAAGTAGCCCCCAGCAACACGTCCAAGGAAGTTCCAAATGCTAATCATTGACACAAAAATGTGGGATTCCTCGTAACCCAATGACTGACTCATTTGCCCAAGATTATCAATCACAGTAAGACCTGAACCTGACCCCAAGAGAAGGGAGAAAAATAGAAGCCAAAAATCTGCCTTGATCATCGCTTGCAGCAATGTGAAATCCTCTCCTCGCCGTGGACCTCTCCTCCTTTTAACCCTGACAGCCCCAACAGCAGCTGCCTGGAATAGCCTAGTCTGCAATTCAGCAATCCTCTTTTGCCTCTCTGAGGCTGGCAGTAGATCAACTTCTTTTGGTTTTACATCCTCCACCTCACTGAGTATGACTTCATTTTGATCTTCGGACAGTAATGAACCACTTGCTTCTTCTCTTCGAGGTGATGGTAACAGTGGTGCATAGACACTCTCGTCGTCATTTGAAAAGAAGCTGAGAATCACAGGGATGACTATTGGAACTAGCAAGAGGACAATTAGAACGACGGTACACACGACTGTCAATGTTTCGCTCAAGCCAACAAGGTCTTCAAGCAGCATCACACCCATCAGATAAGCGGCCAAGACTAAGCAAACACTGTATACAAACGTGAAACTTGTACCATCAGAGGGTCGTACCTGTCTGTGGCCTCCAACTGGTCTAACAATGAACATTAAAGCAATAACTACCATTGCTGGGCCAACAGCAACCATAAATATAAGTGCAGCATCATCAGGCGTGTGCATTATTGAATAAATCTGTGTTATGATTGCACCACTCAAACCAGCAAATCCCTTGAGGATACCAACAATTGGTCCACGGTTCTTGGGGAAGTTCTGAACACATGAGACGAGCGCAGCAGTATTGAAGTACGTCTCACCATTATTTCCGACAAAGATGAGAATACACATCTGAAATGAGACAGGGGACTTTTAGCACAAGGGCCAACAAAACTTAATTAAAGAAATAAATGTAAACAAAGGCCCGGTTAGATCATACTGAAACTCAATAGGAATGTTATTAAACAATAATTTTAGGTGATTCTATTGCAGCGGTATTAGACGATAATAACACATTGTGAAGTTTCTAGATTGAACATTGTTAATTGACATGAACTATACGAACCCAAGTGTTTTTCAGGATTTGTTTCTTCAAATACACGTCGAAACACATGTCATTTGTAATGTTCTCCTAGATATTACATAATGAAGGTTAACTAAATGCACATGGGAAGCAAGAAAGCGACCACTAACACTTCCTAAGAATACACACAGTGATGACTAGGAAGCATATTCGACATGCTGTGTGTTAGAATACTCTCAGTACACATTACAATCAACCAGCTACAAGCCTACAATACAGCAGAAAGAAGTCAACCTGTTTAAGCCAGTAAAAATCTGGAAATGATTTCTGAACATAGCTTCCACTATTTTTGATGAACAGATAGCACTAAACTCCAACAGTAGCGGTATTCCAAAAGAGGGAATTAGCCGCTTTCTTTGAAGAAAAGTCGAATAGTGACTCTCCATCATTGGAGACAGGCATGCAGTTAGAATGCGTGATTGACCCATGTTTGCTTTCGAATGATCAGAAACTAGTCTCGCGTGTTCAACTGAAGAAATAACACTGCTGCGGGGGATGATTAGTTTCCAGTCCCAAATCCCAATCTTTGAAACTTCAACCGTATAATTAATTCTACAAAGCACGGTAGAATTCGAGTGTAACATCACGCATCACATCATGGATATGAAACTGAAACCTCAACAACCACTACACATAAGTTCATGAATTTTTCCCATCACAATAAGCATCGTGCACGCTTCAATTAGCGCAATAGTCACGGAGAATTTTCTAAGCGTTAGAATAATCAGCTAGCACAATCCGCAGCAGCACATGAGGCTGCAAGAACAGGACAGGCCGATGCGGCAGCATCTCAAACGGAAGGGATTGGAGGGGAAGGAGGTAACGGATCTTACGGCCCAGAGCGGTGGCACGGCGACGCGGCGGGTGACGGCGAGCCAGACCCAGCCGTAGCCGACGAGGTTCTGCGCGGCGCCGATGAGGAGCGCGGCCCAGAGCGGGAGCACGGCGCAGAGCGTGCCGGCGAGGAAGCCGACGCTGTCGCCGAGGTCCTTGGCGACGCCGAGGCTGGCAATCTGGCGCTGGTTGTACCCCAGCGAGGACTTGATGACCGGCGAGAGGCTGCCGAACAGGTAGCCCACCCCGGCGACCGACTGCATCCACATCGCCGCCACGAACACAAGCCACCGATTCCGCAGGAACCCCCGCACCCGGGCCCTCATCTCCGCCATTGCCGCACAAGGCCGAGCGGCAGCCCCCAGGAATCTGGTAATGCGAGGAGCTGAACTCGGCCAAAAGAACGGGTTTGGGACGGGAACGAGAAGCTGTCCTCCGGCTTCTTGGGGGCAGCGAAGAGCTCTGGACTGCGAGAGACGGAAGTGGCGACGACCCTTGAGGAGGAGCGGCGGATTGGGATGCGGAATCAGCAGCGATCTTCTCAGCTGGCGTTATTTATTGGAGTGCTGATGCCTACGTGTGTCCGTGCTTGGATGACCAAGACCGGGCAAGTTGGGATTTTGTTTTTGGGATTGAGCTCGTTTTTCTTAATCTGGAGGTGGTAGGCCATGGCGAGAGGAGGAGGGAGGGGGCAAGAAGACAAACCGGGACTTTGACACGACACTATGTGCCGAATTTTTTGCTCCGGTGGGCGGCCGATGGGCACAGCAGCCAGCCACGACGCTGACCGCGGGGTGACTGTGATGCGCATCGTGGGGGACAACGACGAGCCGAGGTGAGACGACGCCACGACGAGACCTAGCGAGCGAGGGGCGGATGGGTGCTGGGTGGGCGGTGGCGCCGGACAAGGCCCCCATCTCGCGACCGCCGAAATGTGTGAATTCCGACGAGTGTGTGTTGTCAGCTCTCAGCTGTGGCGGTGGTCGAAAACTCCAGCTCAGGCGACGGGACGGGCACGGAGAAATGTCCGTTTCTGGGCGACTTGAGCGGCGTACGGTTGTTTCCCACTCCTGTTGTGTTGGCCTGTTGGGGACTGCCGATTCCCCACGCGCTCCATGCCTAGCGTTTTTTAATCTCGCCGCGGTGTACAGATCTGATACTACTAGATGTTTATTTTGGAGTAGCTGTCTGTCTCAAACTGTTGACACAAAATAGTACACCCTCTGTCATGAAATATAAGGCCCTTATTTTTTTTGTTGATCGACAACTTAGGACATTAACAATGTATCTCTTACTAGTATATAATATCGTTAGAGGTGATGATTGGTACGTTTTTTAAATTTCTAATTTTACCATGTACACATAATTACCGGAACTGCCACCGCTGAGTCAAATTAACGGTTCGCACGGACAGAAAATTCCCCATCCCCTGCCTCCGCTCCCGCTGGACGAACAGGCGGCTAGGCGGAGGAAACCGCCTCGATTGGAAGCCATCGGGCCTCGGATGGGGCAGGGCCGTGGCATGTCGCTGACACGTTTGCGGAGATACTCCAGGGCGGCGGCATGGCGATGGAGGTGTCCAGGCGAGGAGATCAGCCACCGTCGTGTCAAGTGGCAGGGCGGCAGCGTGCGGCCGTTCTTGGCCGGAATCCAGCTTGCCTTGGTTTGGAATCGATTCGGACAGCGGTGGGAAGGGCATGTGCACAAGGAATCGATCCAGGGAGGCTGCTCTCTTGAAGGATTTTAACCGGCGGCAGATGTGATGTCCAAGAGAGGGGAGAGAGAGAGGTGCCAGACGGTGCTTGGAGGAAGGAGGAAGCGGTTGCTCCGGCGGTGAAGGGCCGGTCTAGGGCGGCGGTGCGGGACGAGGTACATGTCGGTGACGCCGCCGGGGAGTCTACCTCGCGAAGCCCGGAAGTCCACTAGACGCCCGTTCCTAGCGCCCGTAGGTGAGCCGATCTTCGTCCCGAATTTCCCCGGGCTAGCAAATCATGAACGACCCACGATTCGATCCCCTTCTTTCTCGCTACGCTGCCGTCAAGTACTCAGACCGCAGGGCCACTCCATCGTGATGAACTCGATGGACTTCTGTATACAGCTACAGATAGAGATGCTTATAGCTGACGACAAAGCTTCATGGCGGGAGGCCATGGCTGGCGCCTCCGACGAGAAGGACCTCCCCGCAGCGGATGGCTCCGGAGACTAAGAAGAGGAGGAGGAGGCGGAGCAGTGCCGCATATGCCGCCTCCCGACCGAGGCAGCGGCCCCTCCGTCACGTTGCAGTTGTATGTCGTGCCGCTGCTCCGTCGAAGCAGTTCGCTCCCGGCCGAGCCGGCCGCTCCCTCAGCCACCCCTGCGGGTTGTCGCGCCACCACTCTCCGGAGAGGTCACTCCCCGTGGTGGACGACTTCTCGGCCTGACAAAGTGATGACAAGACTGAATCCACTGGGAGAAGAGATAGCTTGGCCCAGCGGCCGACACATGTCTTCTTCATCCGTCAACGCTACCTCCCATGTCCAGTCTCCACCAACCTATGACAAGATTTAAGAATTATCAATCTATGATCTGTGTTATAGCTTGACTCCCTCTCTCTGTATTTTACTACCGGACCTTTTATGTGTTTGATAAAATTCCCAATAATATCGGCCATATGCATTTTCCCCTTCACCCCGTCATGGCATCCTATAAGCTAAGCCATGGCATTGCTGCAGATATGATAAGTGCAATTTCAGCCCTATAAGATATAAGAAATAATTTTCGCATAGTTTTCAGGCTAGCTTCGAGTAATTCACACACACAAAAATTCCGAGTGTGGTTCGCAAGTGTCATACCTCAAATCTGATAGTGCTAGTTTAACTTAACAAGGAACAAGGTGGTGCCGTCCCATTATTTTAACTTACCAGTGATCTTTAGATCAACCAGTAAGTATGTTTGTTTATAAAAAACTAATTGTACATATGCCGTTCAGTGCTTTAAGCATCATAGTGCTTACCTCTATCCTTATCCTACAGTATGATCATGCTTTTTTGCAGGTTACCAAATATGAGTTTTCCAACAGATTGATGAGTGTCAACTGAAGTATAGTTCAGAATGAAGCTATAAGTTGCCTTGGTTATGGTCTTTTCTCCGTGTGGATTTTTTCTTAAGTGAATTGGCTTGACAATGTATATGAGCCATACGTGAAAATGATCATTTTTATTAGAAAAAACAGGATGTAGGCCCCTTTTAATTAATTTGGATGTAAGCATCAAAAAATATGCAAGTTTTATACTATAATATTCTCTTCTTCATTCTCTTTCAGTTCACTTGGAGGTCTGTTACCATATCCATCGGAATTGCCATTTTAAGTTGAGTTTAGTTTTTATAACAAGATTTATTAGAAGACCGATCCATACATATGACTGTATATTCTTTGTTTTCGGGAATGAAATTCTGCATGGTCTAAAATTAATCAACCCGTAGTAACGCACGGGCACGTTTGTTATGTGTGATACCATCCCGGCGGCATGGTGTAGCGCTATTATTTTAAGACACGTGAATATTTAATTAATTTTATTCAAATTAGCTATGAAAGAAAAAATAAAGCCCGTGGCAACGCACGGGCATTCAACTAGTACTTATAATATGTCAAAAAAATCAGTATAAAGATATAGTATGAAATGAAAAATAATTGGAAGACGAATGCACAATACCATTTATACAATCTCAATCCATAATTACTAATTCTCAGGTAAGTATTTCATTCTTCACGAAAAAATCGGTTAGGCAAATTTGAGCCTTAATCTATTGAAGACATTTTTTTTTCCATATGCTAGAAACTACTACGCTTATAGAGTCAACAACAATCCACTAGTATACCGAAGAATCCTGTAACGTGGAGTTTTGACAAGGATAATGGCTACCAAGTAGACCATATCGATCCAAATGGTGTATGTGATGAGCTCCCTTTCAATCTATAAGGACAATAAGCATCGTGCATATACGTCTGTTGAAGAATCTGAAGAAGAAGGAATAAGTTCCATGAAAGTGGAATCATCTCCCTCAACACAAGGGCAAGTTCACCTCCCTATCCTAAAACAAGAACAAGATTCTCAAAGTGAACGGGATCATGGACGAGATATACCCAATGGTGGTGAAGTGCCAAGTGATATCTAGGATGAAGCTCAAGTTCATGCTCAAGCTTTAAATGAAGATCAATATATATTCTGAAACAAGCTCAACCAGATATTCACGTTGCATCCCAATTAAAGTCTCTTGAACATAAAACTGAGAACATCAAAGGAAGCATTTCTAAAGGCGTAGCTACTCGTAGAAGAGATATTCACATTGCATCCCTCTTCAGACGAAGTGAGAACATATTTCACACCACCAGAGTCAGCACTTGAATACTAGTCCGAGCAGCCCACTAAAACGATCCCAGCTTACGGAAAAAACGAATAGGGCCCTACTTTACCCTTTTTTAACACCCAAGAATCATGAATATGTTTGAAAACAAGCTACGCCAAACAAGAAAAGTCCATAAGTTCATACCAAGATCACTATTGAAGTGCAGATAACGGTGACGTACCCTTGATGGCGTCGAGGAAGCGGAAGATGACTATAGTCGATGCCAATTCTAGCATCTAGGTTACACCTCTCGGCACCATAGGAATTACATCTATCACCATCATCATGCAGGGCAGCTCATATGTTTATAAAAGAATCATAGCACGTAGAGAGACGAGTCAAACTACTTTCACTAACCCACAGTCCAAAGATGGGGCAACCGGGGGTGGCTCTGCTGGTGTTTCCCCCTCTAATTTTTTACAGTGGTGAAGTTTCTGTCTCTGCTTCGATATTTTTGTGATGGTGGCCGCCTCCTAGGAAATTCGCAAAATCAAGCAAATATATAGATAGTTTTAAATCAAAACAAGGAGGCACACAAAAAATGGACGACATCGGAGCTCCGAGGCTCCAAATCATTCCTATGGTGCGACCAGGCTATGTGGCCACGCCATGGAGGGCTTCTGGGTATTTCCTTTGACTTTTGGCTCTCCTCTTTGGGCAAAGTCCTGCATCTTGATAAAAAAAACTTGTGTAGTGAAAATTCTAGCACCTTTTGATTCTGGCAAGGTTCTTGAAATTCCCAAATACACAAAAAATAGGGTTTTCCTGTTCTCTCAAAATCAAAAGAAGGAGAACTTGTTGAATTTTTTCCAAAATCATTAAAATAGATGGTAGAATCGAATATATCACGAAAAAAACTCCAAAGTTCATGGATAAATCTTCGACTCACTAGACATTGCTACTAATTTCATCATGAATTCCCACTCCCCTTCCAAGTAGGACTCCTACTCCAACAAGGAGAGATGGTCGTCAGGTCTAGGTGGATTGTTGAAAGGACATTTCTTTATCCCATATGTTTTGTGTGTTAGTTAACAACACTAGTGACCTTTTAATCTAGTGTTAAGTGATGCAGGTTTTAGATCTAAAACACTTTTACATCATCACCAAAAAGAGAAGAGAAAAAGGGCAGCAAATGGACTCAGAAAGTCAGACCGGATATTCCGGTCCCAATCTGGGCCGGAATATCCGGCCCTCAAGTTTTGACAAGGCCAAATCGACTAAGGAAATAAGAGCGCCCAAATTGGCATCTCTCTGGAATGACCCGGAGATTTGGGCCGGATATTTTACCAGGGGACCAGAAATTCTGGTAGGCCGGATATTCCAGTGCTGACTTAAGCCGGAATATCCGGCCCCCAAATCTGCAACGGCTAGTTCTTTAGGGAGGGGTATAAATACCCCTCCCTTCTTCAACCTCAAGCTAGCTCGCCCAAAATCAGTTGACCTCCATTGCTGCAAGCTCACAACCTCGATAACTCCCAATCCCTCCACCCAAACTCATTGATCTTTGGAGGATTGAAGGAGAAGGCCCGGATCTACATCTTCACCAAGCCGATGTAACATCCCGAATTTTGAAATTAAGAAAAACTTAGTTTTACCAGACCCAAAATTCATAACCAACAAAAACTTTTTGAAATGTTTCATTGATGATTGTGTTATCCTTCCTATTGCTATGTTTGAACTTGTGTGATCTTGGTTGTGTTGTTGATCTTTTTGTGCATGTGACTTGTTTGTCATGAATGCATCATCCTTGTGACTGTTGATCTTGTTGTGCTGTTTGCTTGTGTGGGAAATTAATCAAATTCTGCTTGAACATTATTTAGAACACACATGACAACAAATTTGGAGTGTGACTTGAGTAAGAACAAACCCTCTAAAATTATTCACACCTAAGTTAAAATCCTAAATTAAGGGAAGTGATCTTATTAAAATTCCCTCTATGTCTATTCCTCTATGTTATGAAAACAATTATATTTTCTTTATCAAAATTCTAGGAATGAGATGAAATAATAATCATCTCAACTCCATACCACTCTCTCCTCAAGTAAATATACTTTTCAATTTAAAGCAAACTCCTCAAACTATTCAATAAATGGAAATTAAGATCATGAATTAAAGAAATGGTCTTAATAAATTACTTTCCCTACTTAACTATCTATTTCCTCCAAACAAATATTTTCTCTATGAAAATAAAAACTATTTGAAGTTAATATATTTGTCAAGAAAGTTCCAAGAGTTCAAAATTAACATTTTGAACTTGCTTTAAAATTTCTAAAGGATTATAAAATTGTATTTAAGAAAAATGCCTTATTTAAACCCTATGAACAAAAGTTGTTCAAAACATTTTATTTTAACACCCCAATTTTTGTGGAGCTTCTACATGTATTGGGGAGCCTACCCAAATATTTTCAGATTTCTATAAAATGTTTTGGTGCCTCAATTAAATCCCTAAAAGCTACTGGTTTTTAAAGAGGAAATAAAAGAAAAGAAGAAAAGGACTTAGTCGTGATGGAAAATAAATTTCCAGGGGGTTTTCTGCAAACTTGCATCATGTTCCTGTAGCTCCAGTGGCCGACGACGCCGTGTTGCCGCTCGACGCCGAGCTCGCCAGGCCCCTCCTCCCGCTCCTCCTGCCGCTCCAGATCAATAACATAGAAGCAGGAAGTAGGTCTTTATCTCCAATGGAGAGGCTGAACCTGGGTAAACCCTTTTTCCCCAACGAGCGTGAAAATCTACTGAAGGACCATGGCGCCTTGCCCCAATCATCAAGTTACCCTATGGTAACATCTGCCGTGATAACCCCACGACAGTTGGCGCCCACCGTGGGGCCCGCGACCAAAGTTCTATTCAATCTTGTAAACACACCAGTAGCACTTTGGTGATTTTTGTAGATTTTTGTGAAATGAATTTTGGAGTAAATCCAATTGGCTTGTCTTCTATATGTGTAGGAGAACATATCCCTAGCTTGGTTTGAATTTAGGAGTCACTGATTGACTGTGGTGCTAATTATAAGGTTTAGGCCTTTTCTGCCTATTTTTATTAGGCCTTTAATTAATTGTTGTGTTATAACCTTGTTGTTGTAAGTATGTTTCCTAGCATGTGTAGGGTGGTAATCCACTGTTGTGACATGTTTCCTTATTTTACTAGCATGGTAGGAGAACTACTTGTGAGTCATGTAATTGTTAGGGATTTAGTCCCTATATAACTTCTCCTAGTAATTAGGAAGTGGCTAAGCTTGTTTATTTTTGATGTTGGATTATTGTGTGTGATTAATATGTATGCCTTGCTGGTTAATGATTGTTGTGGTACTATTGCTTGCATGTTATTATTGTTTAGCAGGTTATAATATGTTAGTACTGTTAGTGGTATTTGTTAGACATATTGGTATGAGTAATATGTTTGCATGGCTTGATGAACTTGATGGTCTTTGAGTTGAGTACTAGCTTAAATATCTTGTTAGTGTATCCACCTTAGCTTGGTGAGATAATTTAAATTACAAAGATTAATTGGTGGCTTAACTTTTGTCTGAACTATTTCCTGTTTAGGGAAAATGGTTGTTAAGTACCTTTAATAGAAGATATCTTGGTGCTCTATGTTTTTAGCATGTGTTTGGTGTTATACTCCTGTGAGTATAATGCCCTTGTAAATATAGATCTTAGTTTGTTGCTTGATTTAATTAGTACTATGTTTTTGGTATGATTCCTTGTTTGTATACCACTTGTGGTTTGGTTTGCTTATTGTGTGTTGTTTTATTTTCATGTTTGCGACGCTAGATATAAACGCTACCAGAGTGGTATCTGGAGAGGATTTATTGAAGAGGAATCAGAGTTTATTTCTTTGATCAGTGAGGAGAAGTCCAGGGACATTATGCTGAAATCAGGCAAGCTACTTCACTGAGCTTGCATTTATATACATCTATTTCGTCACAAAAGTTATTCAAAAGTACCAATGATTTTGAAAACCTTTTTACAAGTACATGAAAACTATTTTGCCACCTATGTAGAAGTATAAGATAGTTGATATAAAATTATAGGATGGGAAAATAAATATTGTTTACTCAAAACTCCTTTGAAAATACTTGTGTGGATGTGAAATGCCGAGATGTCGGTATTAAAGTGGAGAAGTGGAGAATGGTGATGTTTATGAAAAATGCGCATTGTGTCCTAGTACTATGACGACCAGCCGATAACCTGTGCGACCACATCCACCCACATATGGGAAAGGGCGTAGTCATATAATTTGCTCGTGTTAGTATGGGATGCCTCAACAACGAGGATGACCTCGTTCCATGAGGGGATGGTTTGGTGACCTACCCCCTGACCTGGGTCCTAACACGTTGGTGGGAGGATTGAAGGGTTCGCTCGCCGGGCAGAACTACGAGTCCTCACACTTGGGGGTTCCTGTTGGGGAATTGGCCTGAGTGTCGACGGAAGTTTCGTAGTGGCAGGGTCCTATACTAGCATGAGCAAAGGACAGGCTATGGTCGTCGGCTTACTTCGCATACACCTTGTATGGCGAGACGTGGCAGACACGATGAGTTGCCGGATGGATGTGGGAAAAGCGTGCTAACTCTGCAAAGTGTAAAACTATTCGAATAGCCGAGTCCTCGGATATGGACAGTTGGGAGGCTGTCCTCTGACCATGTGCAAGTTTTGGAAAGATTTGAGAATTACAAAGAAAATGAAGTGGAGGATGTTTTATGCAACTATGCCAACGGGCCGGCATGAGGTTGTTGGGGGAATGAATGACCATGAAGGGTTATGGTCGAAAAAGGAGGAGTTTTGGAGAAATAAACAAACTGGTGAATTTTCTGGGAAAACGTTCTTCAAAGCGACTTCTTACCTTTTTCAACAAACATCTACTTTCGGGAAAAAAATTTAAAAGAGACTTCTTACAAAGACCGATTTAGGGGAAAAAGATCTCCAAGCCTTCTTTTCTATTTCAAACAAAGGCTAGAGATGTTTTCTGAAAATACAAGGCTTATGAAAAGTTATAAAATTCTTCTTACCTTTTTCAATAAAGATATAGAGATGTTTTTAATAAAGAAAAGTCTTACAAAATAAAACTAGTGCATGTTCAAGTTGGGGTAGCTTGCGAGTACAATCAAATGTACTCACATTGGTTTCGTCCCTGGCTATTGTCTTAGCCAGATTTTGCAGATGAGCAGTTGAAAAAGAAGACTTCACTGACGTCAATGCGAACTAGGGCGCTTCCCAGTCAGCTGCCTGTAGGGTTTTGGCAAATGACTGGGGCTCCACGTTGTTTGATGAATTCCGCTGCAAGTACCTGTTGAAGTTATGGGTTCAATCAAGTAAGTAAATTCATTCGGTATTTATGGGTGTTCTGTGATGCCAATTCGAGTTATGTGCAACAACAGACTGATCATGGGATTGTTGCAGGAAATATAACGAGTATCTCGGATAGCTAATCCCGGGTCCTCACAGCCGATTTACACTTCCCCCTCATTCACTTGAGGGCCCCTTTGCTAGGGTTTCCATTTGGAAAACCTAGCTCTTTGTTGTACTTACTTGATTATCTTTGTGACAGATTATAGCTGTTCGGGAGACCCCAATCTAATTGTGGGTTGTGCCCCGGATCGTTGTTGTAAAGGTTCCGGAATTCGCTTAGAAGGTTTCCGATAGTGGAAGGTGAACCATACCTTTGTGGTGCGGTTCATCGGAGAAGAAGGTGAAGCCTTTGTGGCTGTTGAGTTGACCTTTGTGGTAGCTCACACCTCTCCAACGAGACGTACTCCCTAAAAAGGAGGAACTCGGGAATACATCCGTGTCTCCGCGTGCTTTCACCTTCGGTTACCTCTATCCTTGTTTACCGTCTTTACTTCGTGTATCTTGCTTAGTTGCTAGCTTGTCATATAGGTAAATTCACCGTAGTTACATATCTAGAGAATTTACCTTTTATGTCAAGCCTAATTTGAAAAAGTACTAAAATTGAAGTAGGACCTATTCACCCCCCTCTAGGTGTCATACGATCCTCTCAATTGGTATCAGAGCCTTGGTTCCCTTGTTGGGCTTAACCTCCTAAGAGAAGTATGACATGTGAGGATGATTCCTTGAAGGACCAAGCCACTCCGGCATCCATGGCCGATCTCAAAATGATGGAGACATCATTGAAATCGTCCATGGATACCCAATTTGCTTAGATGCGTGACTTGCTCATGAAACTCACAAGTGGCAAGGTTCCTTCGGAAACCATCCCACTAAAGGACTCCGCTAACTCCAATGATGGTGAAACCGAGGAGGAAAAAGAGAAAAAGAAAGGGGTTCAAAAAACCGAACCTATTAAATCCTCCTCATCTAGCACCATACCCGAAGGTGGGAAGCCCGAGTACCATGAGGTCCCCCACTTGTACTCTCCCAACCCACCTATCCCTCATCCTCGCATAAACCCTTTAGGTCCTCCACCTAAGCTTAATGCTTTACCTTTTACTAGTTGGCAACACTCAATGAGATCTCATGTCAACAGTGCCTCTATCGAGATTTGGAGGATCATTCAAGTGGGATACAAGGCCGTGGATCCACACAACTTGACAAGGAGAGAGGTGGTTGATGCTCAACTCAATGCCACCGCTCTACACATGCTTGAGCTTGCCGTTGATGAAAAGGATATTCATCACATTCAACATCTCACCACCACCAAAGAAGCTTGGGATTGTCTCTCCGAGGCATTCCTTGGAAATGAGAGCATGAAGAGGAATAGATTTGATGCTTTGAACAATGAAGCCGAAGGCTTCTACATGCTTGAGGGTGAATCTCATGAAGAGATGTATGGAAGACTCAAGACCCTTGCCCAAGCCTTTTATAATGTTGGGGCAAAGTATGCGGATGATGCTTGGGTCAAAAGGAAGTATGTGAATGCTCTCATGCCCTTCGAGCCCGTTGACTTGAAGGACATACAAGGAAGACACAACTACCTTGAAATGACCTCTAATGAAGTTATGCAAGAGATGCAAGTGATGGCCCTTGACGTCGTTACCTGCGTCAAAAGAATATGGGTTAGGTTGAGACTCCAAGTGCAGAGTGTATAGTATAGGAAAGATAGTTTTCCCCACGAGGGGTGACTCGAGGGTGTAATATCGAACTATTGGGGAATTAGTAGTGAAAAATTTATCTTCTTATCCTTCTCTTGAAAACCTACAAAACAAAGTAAATTGTTTTGGCCCTCAACCTCACCAAGTGGTTGTCAAGCACAAGGTGTGAGAATGATATCAAAATAAAATGAATGCAAAACAGTAAATAAATATGCAATGATGATAAATAAATATGCAAGGATGGTGGAAACAATGATGGATAATATTTTTGGGTTTTGTATTGTGAATGCAAGATGTAAAAGTGTTTTTGTATTTTCGGATTTTTAAATGGCAGAAAATGTAAAGTGGATAAAAGTTGTTGGAAAGGTGTTTCTTACGATTAAAAATGGACCGGGGTTCATGGTTTCACAAATGCACTCTCTCTTTAATAAAGTGGTAGACAATGGAACACTAGAATTGACATATGAGATTGCAGCAAAAAGGTTTCATGACAAGTTACTAATTATATGGGCATCACGTCCTAACATAGAGATCTTTTGTTTATTAATCTCTCTTATACTCCACCAAGATGCGAACTAAATCATAACACCTTTGTAATTAAGATAAATCAGAGAATAGCATTAAGTTTCATGACATGAAGTTAAAATAAGAACATGCTAGATCTAGTCATGGAGTAGTGGCAATGGTCACACCCACATCTCCGGTAGCAAGGTATTTTTCTTTATCCCTGGTGAGGCAACAAAGTAAGGTAAAACACCCAAGTGGATCGCGGAACTTTCTCTCACGTTCACCGCACTAGCCACCCCCCGTTACTCCAACTAATGCACACGTTCCCCCTCACACGCTCTCATACACATGCTTGATCATAACAAGTAAACAAGAACGGGGTACATAATATGCATCTACTTTCAAAACTGAAACAAAACTATTGCAATCTCAAACATATATTAACTCATATAAAGATCCACCATAAAGGTATTACATAGATGACCGTAATCATGTTCAGCAGCTCATGTGGTACTAATTAGTGAAGCTCAAGAGAGGAGAGATACATAAGTTACTTCCACAAACCCATATTCCAGGGGTGGACTACTCCCTCTTCATCATGGAGACGGTGGAGAAGTCATTGGAGAAGAAGGAGACCACGCCGGTAGCGCCCCGCCGGAGTTTTCCTCCTCCAATCTGCAACTCCAGGTCTCTGTTTTGTGGTTTCTGTGTTTCTGCGGCGCTCCTTTCCGAAGTGCGTCGGGGACTATTTTTATAGTCATTTTTAGGTCAAGACGGAGGCTCGGGAAAAAAGATTGACGGCAACGGAGCCACGAGGCCCAGGTTGATGGGTCCCACGCGGCCAAGGAATCTGGCCACGTGGGCCCACTCAACTTGGCCCTCGGGTCTCCGTTTGTTCGCTTCCTTCGCTCCCACGCTTTGTTCCTTCCAAAAACTGATGCTCATAAATTTCCAGGTCATTTGGACGTCATTTGGGTCCCTGAAACATCAAAATATAGAAAATACGGTTTTCTGCCTGTGCAGGGTTAATTTGAAAAAAAATAGGGAAACTATGAAATATTCCCAAAATCAATATAAAATAATGATATAACCCTTATATGATGCAAATATGATTGAAATATAAGTAATATAATGCAAAGTTCATGTATGCATTTTACATGCATCAGACGTGTGCAAACCGAGAGTGTGTTGGTCCAGTGGAGTTGTCTTCACATCCCCAAACTTATGGTCTTCACCATCCTTGGATAGCTCTTGATGCATCTCCTCTAATCCCTGTGAAAAAATTTCAAAACACCGTTTCTCCCATTTCTTTTTTGTGGGTCGACATTAGTAGTGATAGACAAATGAATTACTTGCTGCATAAAATCCTTAAACAAAAATTCATATGAATGTCCAGAAAGTGTATAATGTTGTATGCCTACTTATAAACTCAATTGGATCAAAAAGATTCAAGTTAAAAGTTTAAAGAATGCATCAAACAAAATGGGACAGAATCTGTCCAGAAAAACAGCAGCAGCAAAACGTATTTTTCTACCCTAATAAAATATGTCGACAAATTCTGAAAAAATTCATGCTTACAGAGGATGAAAAGTTTCAACTACAGTTCAAATATCAGCTCATTCGGAGTTACATAATAGGAATTAAAAATCATACCGTGCACAGATTCGTGCTGGAATAAAATCTCTGAATGCAAATAGCAACTTTTTCAAACCAAAATTGGTAAAACTTGGCACTTTATTAAAAATTCCATAAACAAAACTAAAAACTAAGTCTCATGTTACAGCAAGAGGATACAAAGAAAATCAAAAAATAAAAACAACCGGGTTGCCTCTCGTAAAGCGCTTTCTTTGTAGCCATGTAGTTAGGCTTTTTACTTGATATTTATTGTGGACGAAGCTCATGAGGGAGCTTATATTTTGATGTGTCCCTTTTCCTTGGGAAGTGTTCATGCATAATACCAGGGTCCCATGGTGTTCTCAAACCAATCAAAATAATAGTCATGTTGAAACCTAGTAGAGTGAAAAACAAAACACAAAAGTAATAACAACGAAGTCTAACTTTCTTTCTATGCATTGGCATTTTGTATGTGAATGAATCACAATAAATATAAATTTTCCAATGCATATTAATATTATTTCCTTGCAACCTATAATTATTAGTAGCATAAATAGGGTTCTTATCACCTCCTCTTTCATAATAGTTGCAAGTAGTAGAAATAAATTCAACCATATAACCACAAGAATCATTCAACTTAGATAATTTAGGCATATAAAGAGGATCATTAAATTTATTTTGGAATTCATTAGCATGCTTCCCTCTTTCAAAATAGTTATTAAGATCAATATCAAGTTTAATATCATGGTTGCAACAAAGATTTGGAACTAAAGATAATTGCAAACCACATAAGTATTTCTCAACATAAGCAAATTTCTCCTCTATGGTGTAATTAGGAGAATCCAAAAACGAAGTAGGACTCTCATGAGTAAGAGTACCATCACAAACAGCAAGTATATCATTTTTATCCTCACATAAATAAGTAACAATTTCTAGACATGGAGAATTATCAATAAGCATAGGACCATCATATAAAGCATTATCATATAGCATATTTAAGCAACACTCCTCATTATCATCAATAAGTTCACTAGTAGCATCACTAAAAAGTAAAGTAGCATTATTAGTTTCATCATAAAAGCATGGGTTATCATATAGGACCATAGAATTTTCAGTTTGACCCTCATCATAACATGGGTTCTCATAAATAACAAAAGATTTTTGAGTTTGAGTGCTACTATCAAATGTTGATGGTGAAGTTGGGAGATCCAATTCTTCCCCAAGCTTAGGTTGGAACATATCCATTTCAGTCTCTTCTTCACATCCTTCCTCTTCCAAGCTTATGTTTTCATCATCCTCTTCCTGCAAAATATTAGTACTTTCCATGGCAACAAGAGTTCTTACATAAACATTATCAGAAAATTCTTTGCAAAGTTGGAGAATAGTAGAAATGTGTCCTTTCATCACACGAGCTTCATGACTAGTATCAAAATAAGTATCAATAAGAAAATTTATCTCATGGGCTGCAACATAAGCAATATATTTCTCAACTTGTTCTATATCAGGACATGAAAATTTATTTTCATGATAACAGGCAATTATAGGATCACTATTATGCTTACATTGAGAGTGAGAATGTTTATAGTCTTTTCTAGTGCAGAAAGTTATATCATGTAATTCACAAAACTCAGTAGCCATATCATCGAGATGTTCGAACAATTCAAGCATTCTATTTCCCTCTTTGGTTGATCGATATTCATAGTAAGCCCCAATAGTTTTGACATAGCCTTCCTCCATAGCTTAAAACACATATTAAAAGCAACACTTAATTTTTATGGATTTTATGTTTTTAGATGAAAACTGAAAATAAAATGATACTAAATAATGCAAACCGAAATAACAAATGCAAAACAAAATGCAAAACTGAAAATAAAATAACAAACCAAAGTATAAAAGATAATATGCAAGACAATAACGAAACAAAATAAAATGCTTTGAAGGTAAAGATGGATAAGATGATGCTCATGTAGGTGCAACCTCCCCAAGATTAGGCGTTTGCACAAGTTGGTGATGAAGTTGACTTTGTTGTGAGATACCCTTGGATAAACCTTTACAACAATGATTCCCCGGCAACAGCGGAAGAAAACTGTCTTGATGGCCCTTGACGTAGTTACCTGCGTCAAAAGAATATGGGTTAGGTTGAGACTCCAAGTGCAGAGTGTATAGTATAGGAAAGACGGTTTTCCCCACGAGGGGTGACTCAAGAGTGTATAGTATATCATGAAACCCCCGTTACTCCAACTAATGCACACGTTCCCCCTCACACGCTCTCATACACAAGCTTGATCATAACAAGTACACAAGAACGGGGTACATAATATGCATCTATTTTCATAACTGAAACAAAACTATTGCAATCTCAAACATATATTAACTCATAAAAGATCCACCACAAAGGTATTACATAGATGACCGTAATCATGTTCAGCAGCTCATACGGTACTAATTAGTGAAGCTCAAGAGAGGAGAGATACATAAGTTACTTCCACAAACCCATAGTCCAGGGGTGGACTACTCCCTCTTCATCATGGAGATGGTGGAGAAGTCGTTGGAGAAGATGGAGACCACGCCGGCAGCGCCCCACCGGAGTTTTCCCCCTCCAATCTGCAACCCCAGGTCTTTGTTTCGTGGTTTCTGTGTTTCTACGGCGCTCCTTTCCGAAGGGCGTCGGGGACTATTTTTATATTCATTTTTAGGTCAAGATGGAGGCTCGGGAAAAAAGATCGACGTCAACGGAGCTTCGAGGCCCCAGATGGTGGGTCCCATGCGGCCAAGGAATCTGGCCGCGTGGGCCACCCTCTTCTGGCCCTCGGGCCTCCGTTTGTTCGCTTCCTTCACTCCCATGCTTCGTTCCTTCCAAAAACTGATCCCCGTAAAATATTAGGTCATTTAGACGTCGTTTGGGTCCCTGAAACATCAAAATATAGAAAATAGGGTTTTCTGCCTGCGCAGGGTTAATTCCAGAAAAATAGGGAAACAATGAATTATTCCCAAAATCAATATAAAACAATGAGATAACCCTTATATGATGCAAATATGATTAAAATATAAGTAATATAATGCAAAGTTCATGTATGCATTTTACATGCATCATGAAACTCACAAGTGGCAAGGTAAGTGATGCAGGTTTTAGTTTTATCACCTTCATCATGAAACTAATATCTAGTTGACAACACTAGTGACCTTTTAATCTAGTGTTAAGTGATGCAGGTTTTAGATCTAAAACACTTTTACATCATCACCAAAAAGAGAAGAGAAAAAGGGCAGCAAATGGACTCAGAAAGTCAGACCGGATATTCCGGTCCCAGTCTGGGCCGGAATATCCGGCCCTCAAGTTTTGACAAGGCCAAATTGACTAAGGAAATAAGAGCGCCCAAATTGGCATCTCTCTGGAATGACCCGGAGATTTGGGCCGGATATTTTACCAGGGGGACCAGAAATTCTGGTAGGCCGGATATTCCGGTGCTGACTTAAGCCGGAATATCTAGCCCCCAAGTCAGCAACGGCTAGTTCTTTAGGGAGGGGTATAAAAATACCCCTCCCCTTCTTAAACCTCAAGCTAGCTCGCCCAAAATAAGTTGACCTCCATTGCTGCAAGCTCACAACCTCGATAACTCCCAATCCCTCCACCCAAACTCATTGATCTTTGGAGGATTGAAGTAGAAGGCCCGGATCTACATCTTCACCAAGCCGATTTACATTTCCCCCTCATTCACTTGAGGGCCCCTTTGCTAGGGTTTCCATTGGGAAAACATAGCTCTTTGTTGTACTTACTTGATTGTCTTTGTGACAGATTATAGTTGTTCGGGAGCCCCCAATCTAATTGTGGGTTGTGCCCCGGATCATTGTTGTAAAGGTTCCGGAATTCGCTTAGAAGGTTTCCGATAGTGGAAGGTGAACCATACCTTTGTGGTGCGGTTCATCGGAGAAGAAGGTGAAGCCTTTGTGGCTGTTGAGTTGACCTTTGTGGTAGCTCACACCTCTCCAACGAGACGTACTCCCCTAAAAAGGAGGAACTCGGGAATACATCCGTGTCTCCGCGTGCTTTCACCTTCGGTTACCTCTATCCTTGTTTACCGTCTTTACTTCGTGTATCTTGCTTAGTTGCTAGCTTGTCATATAGGTAAATTCACCGTAGTTACATATCTAGAGAATTTACCTTTTATGTCAAGCCTAATTTGAAAAAGTACTAAAATTGAAGTAGCACCTATTCACCCCCCCTCTAGGTGTCATACGATCCTTTCAATTGATATCAGAGCCTTGGTTCTCTTGTTGGGCTTAACCGCCTAAGAGAAGTATGACAGGTGAGGTTGATTCCTTGAAGGACCAAGCCACTCCGGCATCCATGGCCGATCTCAAAATGATGGAGACATCATTGAAATCGTCATGGATACCTAATTTGCTGAGATGCGTGACTTGCTCATGAAACTCACAAGTGGCAAGGTTCCTTCGGAAACCATCCCACTAAAGGACTCCGCTAACTCCAATGATGGTGAAACCGTGGAGGAAAAAGAGAAAAAGAAAGGGGTTGAAAAAACCGAACCTATTAAATCCTCCTCATCTAGCACCATACCCGAAGGTGGGAAGCCCGAGTACCATGAGGTCCCCCACTTGTACTCTCCCAACCCACCTATCCCTCATCCTCGAATAAACCCTTTAGGTCCTCCACCTAAGCTTAATGCTTTAGCTTTTACTAGTTGGCAACACTCAATGAGATCTCATGTCAACAGTGCCTCTATCGAGCTTTGGAGGATCATTCAAGCGGGATACAAGGCCGTGGATCCACACAACTTGACAAGGAGAGAGGTGGTTGATGCTCAACTCAATGCCACCGCTCTACACATGCTTGAACTTGCCGTTGGTGAAAAGGATATTCATCACATTCAACATCTCACCACCGCCAAAGAAGCTTGGGATTGTCTCTCCGAGGCATTCCTTGGAAATGAGAGCATGAAGAGGAATAGATTTGATGCTTTGAACAATGAAGCCGAAGGCTTCTACATGCTTGAGGGTGAAACTCATGAAGATATGTATGGAAGACTCAAGACCCTTGCCCAAGCCTTTTATAATGTTGGGGCAAAGTATGCGGATGATGCTTGGGTCAAAAGGAAGTATGTGAATGCTCTCATGCCCTTCGAGCCCGTTGACTTGAAGGCCATACAAGGAAGACACAACTACCTTGAAATGACCTCTAATGAAGTTATGCAAGAGATGCAAGCTTCCAAGGTTGCCACCAAAAATGCTCTAGACAACCGTGCTAGGGCCATGGGAATGAAACAAGGTTCTTCACTTGCTTTGAAGGCCAAAGTTGTGTGCCTAGATGATAGTGTGGAAGTTGAAGCTTGCCCAAAACATTCTTCCCGATGATCTCGAACAAGCCTACCATGATCACGTGGCTCTTGCCACAAGAACATTTTGGCGTGACCCGGCCAAGGCAAAGGCTCAAGTTGATCTAAGAAACAATCCAAGTGGGAAGAAGGAGTTTGCTATAAGGACAAAGACTTGTTACAATTGTCATGACAAGCATCACTTCATCAAAGAGTGTCCTTATGAGAATAGAGAACAACATGGTGGAAGGCTTGTCCCAAAGGATCAATCAAAGGTGATACAAAAGAAGCCTTTTGTCAAGAGGAAGCCATTCTTCAAGAAAGCGCCAAGAATTGTGTTGATGACTCAAGAAGAGTATCCTTCTGATGATTCCGAAGAAGAAGATGAACCCACTCGTGAGGTGGCCGCTTTGGCCATCGTATCAACTCCATCTCCTTCTCTCTTCGAATCCCCCAATGAGAACATCTCCATCAACACCGCTCGTTGCCTCATGGCCCATGTCACCGAGGTATCATCTTCTACTCCCAAGACTATGCATGAAATGGATGATAACTAGTCTTGTGATTAAGAAAGAACTTGTTGCCTTCGATACTTTGTGGCTAACTTGCAAGGTGAAGCTAAGAAGCATGTTGAGGCTCTCATGAGCCAACTTGGTGCCGCCGAAGACCTTCTTGAGGTCAAGGGAAAAATTGAGAGAGAGGACTCTCTTACCATAGCATCCTTGAATGCTTCTCTTGAAGAAGAGAGTGAATATAGAACTACTCTTGAGGAAAGACTTGAGTCCCTTGATGATAAAAATGATGAAATAATTGCTAAAATCATTAAGGATAGAGACCATGTCTTTGCTAAATATAAAGTGATTAAAAAGGAGAAAGCCGAATTTGTGGTTGCTAATGCTAGACTCTTGAGGATATGGAGAAACTTGACAAGGCTCACAAGGCCTTGGAAAGTACTCACTCTCTTCTAGTCAAGTCTCATGAGCAACTTCAAACTCAACTTTCTAAATCTAACTCACCTAGCACTTCTACTCCTTCATGTGATCATGCAAATGTTATTGAGGAAAATGCTAGGTTGAAGGTTGAGCTTGCCAAGGCCACTAGTGCCAAGACCTCAATTCCCAAAGGTAAAGAAAAGGTTGTTGCTCATGTTGTTGAGCAAAAGCAACACAAAGGGAAGGAGGGTCTTGGTTATGTAGCCAAGGCAAAGAAGAAGAAGAGCAACAACAAGGCCAAGCCCGCACAAACCAAGACTCCCATTGCGAGTGGGAATGCCACTAGGGGCAAGACCACTCGTAGTGACTTTGCGGGAGATGCTAACCCTCACTACATTCTATATGTTGATTATTATGGTGATGTTTATGCAAAATATGTTGGACCTTATGATGGTTATGTTGCTCATGCTATTTGGGTCCCAAGACTCTTGTTGCTAACCAAAGAGGACCCATTGCAAGATGGGTACCTAAAACCAAGCAATGATTTCTTGTAGGACTATGCTTCCGGTGGGTCTAAATGGGTGGTTGATAGTGGATGCACTAGTCATATGACCGGAAGCAAGGAGATCATGACGGAGTTGGGACCAAATATAAATCAAGCATCCGTCTCCTATGGTGATAAATCAAAAGCGGAGGTAAAGGGCTCGGCAAGGTGGTAGTTGCAAAGGATATCACCCTTGTAAATGTCATGCTTGTCGAGTCCCTCGGTTACAATCTTATGTCCGTTCGTGCACTTAATAAGATGAACTTTGATGTCCATTTTACTATTGATATGGTGGTACTCTTGAGGAGCAAGACTCTAAAGGTCATGTTCGTTGGGTATGTTGAAAATGAGTTGTTTGTGGTGGACTTTTCGGGGTCAACCAACACTCAAGCAATATGCCTATTCGGAAAGGCCGACGTGGGTGGTTGTGGCATCGCCGCTTGTCCCATGTCAACATGAGAACTTTGCAAAGTCTTCACAAGGGTGGCCACATTCTTGGACTAAAAGACAATGTTTCTTTTTCTAGAGATCGTCTTTGTAGGGCTTGTGTTGAAGGAAAGATGCATGATTCTCCCCATCCAAGCAAGACCATCATTTCATCAAAGAGGATTTGGAACTTCTTCATGTTGATCTCTTTGGTGCCGTGCCTCAACCTAGTCTTGGTGGGAAGAAATATTGCTTGGTGATTGTTGATGACTATTCAAGATTTACTTGGGTTTATTTCTTCAAGACGAAGGATGAGACCCAACAAGCCGTCATCGACTTTTCCAATGAAGTTCAACGCCAACACAATGTCCCTATATTGGTCATTAGGAGTGACAATGGCTCCGAGTTCAAGAACTACACCTAAATGAGTTTCTTAGTGAAGAGGGGATTCGTCATCAATATTCCGCTGCATATACCCCTCAACAAAATGGTGTAGCCGAAAGGAAGAACCGGACCTCATGGATATGGCAAGGTCTATGTTGGCGGAGTTTAAGTCTCCACTCTTCTTGTGGGCCGAGGCCATCTCCACGGCGTGTCATTCATCAAACCGGCTATTCTTTCGCAAAGGCAAGAAGTTTACACCTTATGAGATGCTCACGGCAACAAGCCCAATGTCTCCTACTACCGAGTATTTGGTTGTAAGTGTTTCTATAAGATCAAAGGTGTTCGTTTGTCTAAATTTGAATCTAAAGCTTTAGAGGGTGTTTTTGTTGGGTACGGTGCCGAATCTCACACCTATAGAGTCTATGACAAAACCTCCGGGAAAGTCATAGAATCTTGTGATGTGAGGTTCGATGAGAATGACGGCTCCCAAGTGGCGCAATTTCATGTTTGTGATGTAGATAATGAGGAACCTCAAGATGCAATAAGAAGAATGGGCATTGGTTTATCGCCCCATTGAGATTCATTACGAGCCTCCTCAAGCAAGTCCAAGCTCCACTCAAGTGGAGACCTCATCATCACAAGTTGAACCGGCGCCTACATGGAAGCAAATGATGCACCAACCCAAGAACAAGTTCAAGACCCTCCTCATGTTGACCAAGTTGCTATGCAAGAACCAAGTTCTCCATTTGATGCTAGCCAAGGTCAACCAAGATCAACCCTCTCCTTTATTGTTGAAGATGTGCATAATGATGATCAAGGTCAACATTCCGGTCAAGACGGGGACTCAAATGATCAAGATGATCAAGAGATACCTCCAAGATGCAATAGAGATATCGAAGCCCGTCGAAAGCAAGATTGCAAGAGACTTTGAAATAAAAGTCACAAGCTAGAAGAAATCATTGGTGACCTAAGTAAGGGTGTTACCACAAGAAGGCAATTGGCAAGCTTTAGTGAACATCAAGCACATTTCCATGGTGGAACCAAAGAAAGTGTTTGAAGCTCTTGAAGATCCGGATTGGTTGGAAGCTATGCATGATGAACTCAATAACTTCAAGCGCAACAAAGTGTGGAATTAGTTGAGAAGCCAAAGGATTGCCGCAATGTTATAGGCACTAAGTGGATATTCAAGAACAAGCAAGATGAGCATGGAATGGTTGTGAGGAACAAGGCAAGATTGGTTGCACAAGGATACTCTCAAGTTGAAGGCATTGATTTTGGAGAGACTTATGCACCCGTGGCTCGCCTTGAGTCCATCCGTATCCTTCTTGCATATGCATCACATCATAACTTTAAATTGCAACAAATGGATGTGAAAAGTGCTTTCTTAATGGTCCTTTAAAGGAGTTGGTATATGTTAAGCAACCACCGGGTTTCGAGGATCCCAATTCCCTAACCATGTCTACAAGCTCGATAAGGCGCTCTATGGTTAAACAAGCTCCACGTGCTGGTATGAGCACCTAGAGAGCTTCTAGTAGACCGTGGATTTGATTGGGAAAATCGATCCCACTCTCTTTACTAAGAGGGTTAAAGGGGAGCTTTTCATATGCCAACTTTATGTTGATGATATTATATTTGGCTCATCTAACAAAGCTTTCAATGATGAATTTTCAAAGCTTATGACCGATAGGTTCGAGATGTCTATGATGGGCGAATTGAAGTTCTTTCTTGGTTTTGAGATCAAGCAATTGAATGAAGGGACTTTCATCTCAAACCAAATATACCCAAGACATGCTCAAGAGGTTCAATATGCAAAATGCTAAGGAGAAGCGGTTTCCCATGGACACCAAATGCCATCTTGAACTTAACCCCGACGGTATCGATGTTGATCAAAAACTTTATCGCTCTATGATTGGTTCTTTGCTTTATCTTTGTGCATCTAGACCCGATATTGTGTTGAGTGTAGGGGTGTGTGCAAGGTATCAAGCGCTCCTAAAGAAAGCCACTTGAAGGCGGTCAATAGAATCCTTCGATATTTGGTTTATACCCCAAGGTTTGGTTTGTGGTACCCAAAGGGCACTAATTTCTCTCTTGCCGGGTACACGGATTCGGATTGGGCGGTTGCAAGGATGATAGGAAATCAACTTCCGGGGCATGCCAATTTCTTGGTAGGTCCTTGGTGAGTTGGTCTTCTAAGAAGCAAAATTGCATATCTCTATCCTCCGCAAGCCGAGTATGTGGCGGCCGCTAGTGCATGCACTCAATTGTTATGGATGAGGCAAACTTTAAAGGAATACGGTGTCAATTGTGACAAAGTGCCTCTTTTGTGTGACAATGAAAGTGCTATCAAGATTGGCCACAACCGGTGCAACACTCAAGAACGAAGCATATTGAGATTCGTCATCATTTTATTCGGGATCATATTGCCCGTGGTGATATTGAGCTTGGCTATATTCCAACCAAGACAACTTGCCGATATTTCACGAAGCCACTTGATGAAGCAAGATTCACCTATTTGAGGCATGAGCTAAATATCGTGGATTCAAGGAGCTTGACTTGATTATCTTGCATGCACACCTATATTTTGACTATGTATTTGGTTTAGGTGTAGGCATGGACATAGGGGGAGTGCGGTCCTAATACATTGGACTATCCCTCCCCCCATTATGCCGATAGTAAGATCTCATTTGTCTCTCTACTTTCATTTGTTGAAAATTATGTGCTTAAAATGATGAGTAGTGGTTGTGAACCCTAGATATATCTTCGTGGTGTCACGCCACAAACTCATACATGGTGGCCTAGGCCACCGCCCTCTTCTTTGCGAAGAGTTGGTTCTTTCGGATGTTATTGAACTTTGAATTTATTTGCTCGTCCATCGGTTCTTCATGGAAAACACATTCAATCTTGGCATTTTTGTTGTTTGATTCTTGCAAGTTTGATGTGAAGTACCATTGTCTGTTTGGCTATCTGATACGTCTCCAACGTATCCATAATTTCTGCTGTTCCATGCTTATATTATACCATTTGCTACATGTTTTATATACACCTCGTATCACTTTTATGCATTTTCTGGGACTAACCTATTAACAAGATGCCACAGTGCCAGTTCCCTGTTTTCTGCTGTTTTTGGTTTCAGAAAGTTACTTCTGGAAATATTCTCGGAATTGCACGAAACAAAAGGCCAAGTCCCTATTTTTCCAACAAGCGCACGGAGTCCGAAGGAGAGACGAAGGGGAGCCACGAGGTGGCCAAACCACCTGGCGGCGCGGCCCCACCTCCAGCCGCGCCTGCCTGTGGTTTGGGCCCCTCGGGGGTCCGCCGACATCGCCCCTTCGCCTATTTATTCCCGAGACGCGAAAACCCTAAATCACCGAGCCTTTCATCCAGAACATATTCGCTGCCGCCGCCGTCGTCAACCCTAACTCGGGGGTTTCTGAAGCTCTTCCCGGCACCCTGCCGGAGAGGGGAATCATCACCGGAGGGCTCTACATCGCCATGCCCGCCTCCGGAGTGATGCGTGAGTAGTTCATCCTTGAACTATGGGTCCATAGCAGTAGCTAGATGGTTGTCTTCTCCACTTGTGCCATCATGTTTAGATCTTGTGAGCTGCCTATCATGATCAAGATCATCTTATTGTAATGCTACATGTTGTGTTTGCTGGGATCTGACTTATATTGATACCTATGTGGAGCTGAATATTATATTATCATGTCTATGTCATTTGTGATCTTGCATGCTCTCCGTTACTTGTTGAAGCCTTGGCCAAGTGAATACTTGTGACTCCAAGAGGGGTATTTATGCATGATAGTTGGGTTCAACCTCTATTTAACCTGGGATAGTGACAGCAAGTTCTAAGGTTGTAGATGTGTTGTTGCCACTAGGGGTAAAACAGCAATGCTTTATTCAAGGATGAATGTATTGTTTACATTACGCACATTACTTAATGCAATTGTCTGTTGCTTGCAACTTAATACTGGAAGGGGTACGGATGTTAACCGGAAGGTGGACTATTTAGGCATAGATGCATGCTGGATAGCGGTCTATGTACTTTGTCGTAATGCCTAAATGAATCTCATAGTAGACACCACAACTCACACATGCATGTTATATGCACTTATCAATTGTCAATTGCCCAGCTGTAATTTGTTCACCCAACATGTGAGTTATCTTATTGGAGAGACACTACTAGTGAACTGTGGACCCCGGTCCATTCTTTTACATCTGAAATACAATCTACTGCAATCATTGTTCTCTACTGTTTTATGCAAACAAACATCATTTTCCATTCGATACGTTTAACCCTTTGTTATAAGCAAGCCGGTGAGATTGACAACCTCACTGTTAAGTTGGGGCAAAGTAATTTGATTGTGTTGTGCAGGTTCCACGTTGGCACCGGAATCCCTGGTGTTGCGCCGCACTACACTCCTTCACCAACACCTTCGAAGCAACCTCGTTTTCCTACTGGTTCGATTAAACCTTGGTTTCATACTGAGGGAAAACTTACTGCTGCACTCATCATACCTTCCTCTTGGGGTTCCCAACTGACGTGTGACGTACAAGCATTGTTTCTGGCACTATTGCCGGGGAGATATTCCCTCGTCAACCTAGAGCCACCACTATCTTAATCCCATGCCTTTCCCTTCTAAAAACATTTCCCTCTAAGCACAAGTCACCTTTTGTCACTAGGGAGTGAAGGTTCTGCAGGCAGAATTTTTAGTGCTCTACACTGAAAATTTTCAGGCCGGAATATCCGACCCAAGTTGGGGCCGGAATATCCGGCCTGGCGGTTAGTCGTATTTTTAATAAGGGAGAGGGCACGGGGTGAAGGGCTCACTCGAGCCTTTCTTCCACCCCGTCCCCTCTCTCCCCTGCTGCCGCCGCCTGCCGGACCCAGCCTCTCTGGAGCGTCCCACCACCGGCCTCGTCGGCCCTTGGCTGGATCTGGTCCCCCTCCTCCGCAGGAACCTTCTCCTCGACACCATTTTCTCCATGGATGAGGGTAATGTCTTCTTTTCCCAAATCTAGGTGGTTGCCACCTATTCTTTGTGAAGATGTTTATCTTGTGATTCCTTGGTGGTAGTGGTTCCTTGTTAATCCCTCGTGCATACTAGACACACTGGGGTAGCAATTTCATCGTCGATCTACTTTCAGACCTAGGGTTGACTCCGATTTGTGCTGAAATCCCTAGGCCAGATATTCCAGTCTGAATTTTTTTCCAGCAGAACTCTGAGTCTCCAAGGACTAGGTTGTATCGACTCCTACTTGCTTCCCTAGTGTATCGAGTAGTCATTTCCCTGGTGGCTTGTGTATACTCATCTTTTGCTATCACCCTATTGCTTTTCTTCAAAGGTGACTCGAGCTCGGCTCCTCCGAAGAAGTATCACCGCAAGAGACACTTTCACCGCAATGAGGAAGGGGTGCTTGTGGATGAGATCGTGATCCGGAAGCAGAAGATGGAGAAACCAAAAAAATTGAAGCAACAAGCAAAGGAAAAGGCCAATGCTTCCACAACTAAGAAGTGCAAGGGCAAGGAACAAAGGCCTAGCTACAAAGACATACCCAGCCATGATTACAATGTGATTAGGCAAGGGGATTGGTACACTGCCGCCCCTCAAGATGAAGAAATTGAAGATACTAGCTTTTGGTGCATGGAGCAAATTCATATCCACCGGGACATTTATCTCACCTTCTCATATCCCATTCGCCCGATGCAACCCATTAAGATGCAGTTCCTCAAGTCCAAGGAGGCCTTTGCTCAAGCTGTGCAAGTGATCAAGCATCTCAGGCTGGTTTGTCTTATGGAGTTTCAGTGTGACTACATTGTTCCCCAAGTGTTGCGGTTTTTCTCCACCCTTGTGATGAAGGCGGACGATGCCAAGACACTCAAATGGATGTCCAGATCAACCTATTGTGAGGCAACCTTCTATGACTTTGCTCGAGCTCTTGGCTATGGCTACAAGGACCTCACTCTCGTTGGTTGCCGCCTCCACTCTCCTGACAAGCCCAACAAGAACAAACTATCTGCTTTGTATGGCCGTGGTGGAAGAATTGGGTTCAAGGCTGGTTTTCTCCCTCTTTATGATCAGCTAGTGTCCATTTTCCGGGAGAACATTGCTCCAAGTGGAGGAAACAATGATGCAATTCGTTCCGGGGCTCGTCAACTTGCTTTGCCTTGCTCATGATTTTGTTACAAACAAAGAAGCGGACCAAGAGTTCAAGATTGATGTCATGGATTTTATTTACAATGAAATGTATGAGGCTATGCTGGGTCGGTATTCTATTCCTTATGCACCATACATTATGGCGCTCATCAAGGCCACTTTGGAGAAGAAAGGGCAAGAGTTGAGTGATGATGATTGTGAGGCTCACACCTAAAAGAGGATTTATGTCAAGAAATATGTGGTTGCTCCTTCCTCCACCACTATGATGTAGTGCAACCTAGGCACACCACACCAACAACACCTAATGGTCCCATGACAAGATCAAGAGTCAAAGCACTTCATGAAAAGGTGACCTCGCTCCTCTCTATGTGTGATTTCGATACTCCTTTGAATGGTTTGCTACTTCATGTCGGTACCTTGTGCATACTCAGGAACCACCTTGATGACGACCTACAATAGAGTGGAGAAGATGAGCAAGAGAAGGTCCAAGATGATGGAGAAGATGACCAAGAGAAGATCCAAGAAGATGGTCAAGGAGAAGAAGAAGGAGGTGGCGGAGCTAGTCTGGCCGGCCTCCAGGCCGCCCTAGGCCGGCTCCCAGGCCGGCCACACGCCAGAGAAAGCCGGCCTCCAGGCCGGCCTCCCAGCCGAAGCAGCCAGCCTAGGCCGGCTCCCAGGCCAGCTAGCCAGAGAAGCCGGCCTCCAGCCCGGCCATTCGTGTCATGCACCCTGTTTTGTACTAAGACTATAAATAGCACTTCCCCCTTCCTTTCTAGGGTTAGACTGAGATTAGACTTGAGTTGAGCTTTGCTCCTTTCCACCCCTTGTTGGTGTTGCCTCCTATGGAGATGAATCAAGGCCTCCCCTTGTGGAGATGAATCAAGGCCTCCCCTTATGGAGAAGATCCCTCTAGTGGATTCCAAGGCCTCTTCTTGTAGTTGAGATTACTTGCCAATCATTCATCCGTGGGTGACTCTATTGGGACAGTAGGATTGACCGTTGAGAGAAACAATCCTAAGAGTAAGGTGTGTTTGGAGAAGGAGAATCGGGGGCTGCCCTTGGGGACTTGTTACCAGTTGACTTTGGCCGAATAATGCTTTGCTAGTTATCTTTACTTGCTTTTCCCCTTTTGTGTTCTTGTGTTCTTCGTGTTCATCATCGTGTTCTTCATTCATCCGCCGTCAATCCGTGAAAATCGGGACCCTACCCACATCATATGGTATTAGAGTTTGGGTTGACACGGATTGATTTGTATTTCCACCCCCAAATCCACCAAATTTTTCTTTGATTTTGAGAAATCCAAAATTTCCACCAAAAATAGCCTTTTTGGCTTTGAGCCGATCTGTCGATTTGTTGCGTTTTTGGTAGTTTTGGTCCACAGATATGTTGCCTTAGGTCCCCCTCCACCTTTGTTTGCGTTCCTAAGCCTTAATTTTTCCAATTTCCCCATGAAATCGAGGATTCTTCGTTACTTTTTCCGCCAAAAATCGCGGAAATTCGGGCAGCAGACAGCCCGGCCTAGGCCGTCTCCCAGGCCGGCCTTCCTGCAATTTTTTTCTCTTTTACTCGGTTCGTTTTGGCATTTCCCCTTTGTTGTTTGAGTCCTTTTCCGGTGTGATCAACATCTACAACATCGACAAGCTTTCGCAGCAACGCTTCAGCAACGCCAAGCGACGACGACACCAAGGACTCGACATTTCCTCGACATCGTAATCCGTTGTGAGCCCTTCTTCCTTTCGCGTACCTTGACCTATCGGACTAGCTCTTTGATATTGCGAGGCATTGCACTTGTTCGAGTGATTGTCTTCAAGTATTGGCGAGTGTGTAGCGTTAAAGATCTTGGCACTAGCAAAAGAAGAAGGAATCATCGTCAAAAATAAAAAAAGAGAAAAGACATGAGTAGTGCCAAGTATCATCTCTTGTAGGTTGCGACAAAGCTTAAACCGCCAAAGTGAGTGTGAGTGTTTAACACTTGTGCAAATCCGTTGCCCACCAAAAGGCAATTGAGCTAGCGTCCTTCTTGTGTGGTGTGACATTTGAGCACATAGTCTTCGTTAGGTTGCATATCTTCGAGTGCTCGCCCTTTGGTCGCCCAACCCCATCATTCGCTTTTGTATGTGTTTCTTCATCATTTGTGGTTGGTGTTTCTTTGGTAATTTAGTCATTGTGGATTTTCTCTACCTTGGACAATATACTTTTCGCTGGTTTTGCTTATTTCTTTTGCTACTTCATACCTTCCTATTCTCATAAGTGTGTGTGTTGGGTGTTAGAACCGGATTCCCTTTCGTCAAATAACTCTATTCTTACGATATAGTTTCTCTTGGTTCTCCATTTTCACACATTTCACTTGTTCTTGAGATCACGTTTAGGGGAAGTACAAACGGAAGCTCAAATTCGGAGGATGACATCCATGGAGGAATTCAAAGTGCCATTGGCTATGTCACACACGGCGAGTTCGTGGACCTTCGACATCTTGTTCGTGATGGGCTTGGTCGCCATGATCGCCGTCTTCAAGCTCAAGAAGCCAACTTCAACGATCAAATGGCGCGCATGACCGAAGCTATCAACAACCTTGTGCAACATCGCTCTTCTTCAAGCTCACGCCGCACAAGGAGCACCTCAAGGTCGACACAACCATGGCATACGCATCATGAACCGCATCAAGGTCGTCAAGACATCCCAAGGCGCGACGAACATGCTCGACATCACCATGAAGTGGAACACCCACCTTCTCCTCGCGCACACCATGACAATGGACATCAAGAACAACATCGACCAAATGGTGGACACCGTGAACGAACTCCTTCACCACCACCTCAACATCAAGACCGTCAAGACCCTTTGGCCAATGACAATGGTGTCCCGGGTGATCATGACTATGAGGCTCAAGGCCATCATCACAGCCATCCTCCAAGGCCACGCCATAACAATCGTGCGCATGGAAACCATGAAGAGAATCATCCTCACCGTGAGCATCGCCAACACCAAGCGCATCATCCTCACCATGAGCCTCGTCACCACCAAGAGTGTCCGCATGATCGTCACCACCACAACAACACCGAATCAAGTGATATGGAGTCCAACAAATATCTTGATGATGGACTACACCGAAGGAGATGTGGACGTGCATTCCCACCTCCAAACCGTCAAGATTACGATGACAACTTGAACAACCTTCACTTTAATATGCCTAAGTTCTATGGAACAAGCGACCCGGAAGCATACCTCTCATGGGTACTCAAGGTTGACAAGATCTTCTGAGTCCGACACTACTCTGAAAACAAGATGGTTGCCTTAGCATCAATGGAGTTTGAAGAGTATGCTCTTTTGTGGTGGGAACAACTTCAAGATTCACCTGTGGACAACCATCAACAACCAATCAACACTTGGGTTGAGATGAAGGAAGCGATGTACAAACGCTTTGCACCAAGTCACTACACCAGAGACTTGTACAAGAAGTTGCAAGAGTTGAACCAAGAGTTGAAATCCGTTGATGAGTACTATAAGGAGATGGAAATTTCCATGATGAGAGCCAATATTGAGGAATCGGAAGAGCAATCAATGGCTCGCTTCATGAATGGCCTCAATTACCCCATCAAGAAGATTATGGAATTCCAACCCTACGCCACCTTGGTTGAGCTAGTACATCAAGCAACAAAGGCCGAGCGTCACGTGCTTGAAGAACTCAAATACCTCAAGGCAAAGGCATTCTTCGCTAACAAGCCTTCATCATCCACGCTTACATCCGTGCAAGCTCCTCCTCAAGCGAACACTAAGGTCCTCCAAGAGTTTCTACACCATCCACTCAAACTTCTCAACCTTTCAAGAAGGCACCTCCCTCAAGCAACACACCTCAAAGATCTTCCGCCGGCACAAGGATTGCAATGCTTCAATTGTGGAGGACAAGGACACAAATCATTTGAGTGCATAAACAAGAAGGTCATGGTTGTCAATGACATGGGAGAATATGAGTCGATGAGTGAAGATGAGTATCATGCTTTGAACCAAGCCACCGCAACACAACATGTTGAAGAAGATTCCAATGACATCTATTGTGATGGTGATAACAACCCTTCATTGGTTGTGGCAAGAGCATTAACCACCAATGTCCAAGTAGAAGAAGACCAAAGATGCAATTTGTTTCAAACAAGAGCGGAAATCAATGGAAAGTCTATCAAGGTCATCATCGATGGTGGAAGTTGCCACAACTTAGCTAGCAAAGAACTTTGTGACAAGCATAATTTGAAGTTCAATAAGCACCCACACCCATACTATGTGCAATGGTTGAGTGATTCCGGATCCGTCAAGATCCAACACATGGTGCAAGTGTCCTTCAAGATTGACGCATATGAAGATACCGTTGATTGTGATGTTGTGCCTATGTCCGTTTGTCACTTGCTTTTTGGACGCCCATGGCAATATGACAAGAGTGCAATGCATGATGGAAGGACCAATTACTATAGCTTCAAGAGTAAGAACAAGAACTTTGTCCTTCGCCCCATGACACGAAGCCAAGTGATTGTCGACAATGCCAAGATAATAGCAAGAGCACAACAAGAGAAAGCTTCTAGTGAGAAGAGTGGAGAGAGAGGGATCCACAAAAATGTGAGTGAGAGACACAAGCCAAATAAGAGTGCACATACTAAGAGAGTTCCACAAAGCATGTCCTTCCTTGCCACCAAAAGAGAGATGAGAGAGATGCAAGAAAACCCATCCATACTCCACTATGTCCTAATATGCAAAGGAGAGGTTTCCTTTACTAACAACTTCACAAACCTTCCTCCGCATTTGATGTCTCTTTTGCAGGAATTTGAAGACGTGCTTCCACAAGAAGTGCCACCGGGACTGCCCCCTCTACGTGGCATCGAGCACCGCATCGACATCATCCCCGATGCCCCTCTACCGAACCGCGCTCCATACCGCACCAACCCCGAGGAGACCAAGGAAATTGAGCGGCAAATACAAGAGCTCCTTTCCATGGGTCACATTCGAGAAAGCTTGAGCCCATGCGCCGTGCCCGTGATCCTCATCCCCAAGGCAGATAACACGCTTCGCCTATGCATGGATTGTCGTCCCATCAATGCCATCACCGTAAGGTATCGACACCCTATCCCGCGCCTCGATGACATGTTGGACGAGCTATGTGGGACCACTATATTTTCCAAAATTGATCTTAAGAGTGGATACCACCAAATACGAATGAGTGAAGGTGACGAATGGAAGACCGCTTTCAAAACTAAACTTGGACTTTATGAATGGTTAGTCATGCCATTTGGTCTTTCCAATGCACCTTCCACATTTATGCGTCTTATGAACCATGTTTTGCGACCTTTTATTGGAAAATTTGTTGTGGTATACTTTGATGACATCTTGATCTATAGCAAATCTTTGGATGAGCACACTTCACATGTTGCTCAAGTTTTGTGCGCTCTTCGAAGAAAAAAGCTTTTTGCAAATCTTTCCAAATGCACTTTTGCAACAAACAAGCTTGTGTTTCTTAGGATTTGTTGTTTCTTCCAATAGAGTTGAAGTTGATGAAGCTAAAGTCAAAGCATTTCGCAATTGGCCATTTCCTATGTCACTTGCTGAGTTGAGATGTTTTCTTGGATTTGCCGTATTCTATCGCCACTTTATTGAGAACTTTTCCACCATTGCTTGCCCTCTTCATGAACTTACCAAGAAAAATGTATCATTCATTTGGAGCCATGAGCAAGATTTTACCTTCAATGAGCTCAAAAAGTTGTTAACCGAAGCTCCCCTTCTTGCTTTACCGGATTTTCCAAAACATTTGAAATTCATTGTGATGCTAGTGGTTTAGGCATTGGAGCCGTGCTTATGCAAAATGGTAGACCAATTGCTTACCATAGCGAAAAACTTGATGGAGCACGTTTGAATTACCCCATCCATGACAAGGAATTATTTGCTTTGATTCGAGCTTTAGATGTTTGGCAACACTACTTTCGTCCTAAGGATTTTGTCATCCACTCCGACCATGAGTCCTTGAAGTTTTTGAAAACTCAAACAAGTTTAAACAAACGACATGCTAAGTGGGTTGAGTTCATCGAATCCTTTCCCTATGTCATCAAGTACAAAAAGGGCAAAGAGAATGTTGTCGCGGATGCTCTATCCCGCAAAACCAACCTACTTACGTATCTTGAAATCAATGTTTTGGGTTTGGATGAGATCAAGAATCTTTATGCCACGGACACTTTCTTTGGTCCAATTTTTGCCATGTGCACGGAACATAAAGGAATTGATGATTTCTATTTGCACAAAGGATTTTTGTTCAAGGCTAACAAACTATGCATACCCGAGTCTTCGCTTCATTTGGTCCTTTTGAAGAAATCACATGGAGACGCCTTAATGGGACACTTTGGACGTGACAAGACCTTTGCAATGCTCTCCATAAATTACTATTGGCCAAGGATGTACCGGTATGTGGATCGCTTGGTTCGACGATGTTCAACATGTCTCAAAGCTAAGTCTACTCTAAACTCTCATGACTTATACACACCTTTGCCTATTCCACATCACCCATGGTCCGACATTGCTATGGATTATGTCTTAGGACTTCCACGCACTAAAACAAACAAGGATTCCATCTTTGTCGTCATTGATCGATTCTCTAAGATGGCACACTTTATACCATGCAACAAGACCGACGATGCTTCACATATTGCTACTTTGTTTTTTAGGGAAATTGTCCGTCTTCATGGAGTGCCCAAGACTATTGTGTCGGATCGTGACGTCAAGTTCGTGAGTTACTTTTGGAAGACTTTGATGGCCAAGATCGGAATCAAGCAACTATTCTCCACCGCATACCACCCTCAAGCCGATGGTCAAACCGAAGTGGTGAACCGAAGCCTATCCACACTCCTTCGTGTGTTGATCAAGCCCAACTTGAAAAATTGGGAAGAGTGCATCCCACACGCCGAGTTCGCCTACAATCGAGCACTACACCGCGCAACAAAGAGAACACCCTTCGAGGTCGTCTATGGCTCCAACCCCTACACCGCGCTAGACATGCTACCACTTCCACTCCGAGAGCAAGTCAACATGGACTTCGACAAGCTCGCCGCTTATATGAAGAAACTACATGAAGACACAAGGGACACGCTAGAGAAGTACAATGAAGACCATGCTACGAAGATGAACAGGCACAAGCGCGCCATGATCTTTGAAGAAGGAGACCTTGTTTGGTTACATCTACGCAAAGACCGCTTCCCCGACGAGAGAAAGTCTAAGCTAGCACCAAGAGGAGATGGCCCTTTCAAGGTTCTCAAGCGCATCAACGAGAATGCATACAAGATCGACATATCCAAGTCCAAGTACGGCGTACGTGACACCTTCAACGTAGCCGACATCTCGCCTTACCATGGGAACCCAAGTGATGATGAGAGCGAAGAGTCGAGGATGACTCTTTCCCAGGGGAGGGGAGATGATGTAGTGCAACCTAGGCACACCACACCAACAACACCTAATGGTCACATGACAAGATCAAGAGTCAAAGCACTTCATGAAAAGGTGACCTCGCTCCTCTCTATGTGTGATTTCGATACTCCTTTGAATGGTTTGGTACTTCATGCCGGTACCTTGTGCATACTCAGGAACCACCATGATGACACGCAAATGGATGTCCAGATCAACCTATTGTGAGGCAACCTTCTATGACTTTGCTCGAGCTCTTGGCTATGGCTACAAGGGCCACACTCTCGTTGGTCGCCGCCTCCACTCTCCTGACAAGCCCAACAAGAACAAACTATCTGCTTTGTATGGCCGTGGTGGCAGAAATGGGTTCAAGGCTGGTTTGCTCCCTCTTTATGATCAGCTAGTGTCCATTTTCCTGGAGAACATTGCTCCAAGTGGAGGAAACAATGATGCAATTCGTTCCGGGCTCGTCAACTTGCTTTGCCTCGCTCATGATTCTGTTACAAACGAAGAACTGGACCAAGAGTTCAAGATTGATGTCATGGATTTTATTTACAATGAAATGTATGAGGCTATGCTGGGTCGGTATTCTATTCCTTATGCACCATACATTATGGCGCTCATCAAGGCCACTTTGGAGAAGAAAGGGTAAGAGTTGAGTGATGATGATTTTGAGGTTCGCACCTAAAAGAGGATTTATGTCAAGAAATATGTGGTTGCTCCTTCCTCCACCGCTGTGATGTAGTGCAACCTAGGCACACCACACCAACAACACCTAATGGTCCCATGACAAGATCAAGAGTCAAAGCACTTCATGAAAAGGTGACCCCGCTCCTCTCTATGTGTGATTTCGAGACTCCTTTGAATGGTTTTGCTACTTCATGCTGGTACCTTGTGCATACTCAGGAACCACCTTGATGACGACCTACAATGGAGTGGAGAAGATGAGCAAGAGAAGGTCCAAGATGATGGAGAAGATGACCAAGAGAATACCCAAGAAGATGGTCAAGGAGAAGAAGAAGGAGGTGGTGGAGCTAGTCTGGTCGGCCTCCAGGCCGGCCTTGGCCGGCTCCCAGGCCGACCTCCCAGCCAAAGCAGCTAGCCTCCCAGCCGGCCTAGGCCGGCTCCCAGGCCGGCTAGCCAGAGAAGCCGGCCTCCAGCCCGGCCAGGCCGGCTCCCAGGCCGAACACTCGTGTCATGTACCCTGTTTTGTACTAAGACTATAAATAGCACTTCCCCTTCCTTTCTAGGGTTAGACTGAGATTAGACTTGAGTCGAGCTTTGCTCCTTTCCACCCCTTGTTGGTGTTGCCTCCTATGGAGATGAATCAAGGCCTCCCCTTGTGGAGATGAATCAAGGCCTCCCCTTATGGAGACGATTCCTCTAGTGGATTCCAAGGCCTCTTCTTGTAGCTGTTCGGGAGCCCCCAATCCAATTGTGGGTTGTGCCCCGGATCATTGTTGTAAAGGCTCCGGAATCCGCCTAGAAGGTTTCCGATAGTGGAAGGTGAACCAAACCTTTGTGGTGCGGTTCATCGAGAAGAAGGTGAAGCATTTGTGGCTGTTGAGTTGACCTTTGTGGTAGCTCACACCTCTCCAACGAGACGTACTCCCCTAAAAAGGAGGAACTCAGGAATACATCCGTGTCTCCGCGTGCTTTCACCTTCGGTTACCTCTATCGTTGTTTACCGTCTTTACTTCGTGTATCTTGCTTAGTTGCTAGCTTATCATATAGGTAAATTCACCGTAGTTGCATATCTAGAGAATTTACCTTTTATGTCAAGCCTAATTTGAAAAAGTACTAAAATTGAAGTAGCACCTATTCACCCCCCTCTAGGTGTCATACGATCCTTTCAATTGTCCACCAAGGGAACGCCTATGGCGCCTTGACATCAATGAAAGACCCATACGGCTGGCACTCACACATTTCAGAACCTTCTGTCATGTTTCATAACTTTTAGTACCTTTCTGGATGTTTACGCAACATTATAGAATCTCCCGACACCTTCCATATATAGTCTGGTACCATTCCAAACACTTCGGGTCATCCGAGATATCTCAGAACCATTCAAAGATCAATAGATCATATAGGACACTTTCGGATCACCCGGGACATCTCGGAACCATTCAAAGATCATCTATGACATTTTTCGAAACCCTTCTCCCTTATTATCTATATCGTAATTACTTTCCTATATGTCGCTAATCCGTCAAGCGTATGACCTTCAGGTTTGAAACAATGTGGACATGCACTGATCCTTAGTATTCTCTTTACATGTACCTTTAACTTCGTTATACTTTATACAACTGATGCAAGATTTTATCGGCATTCCATAATCAACGCCTTGGTCACTATACCTAGTTGTCCTTGTATTTCCGTCTCACATTCTATATTCCCAATGTTTCTAGGACTAACACATAGTCACATACCCGCGCGGGTGATGAGAGACATCATAATAACCGAGAGAGCCAATTTGTATATCTCCATCAACGGAGGAGTAAATCCCAGTGTTGATGCATCTAGTGCAACAACACTTTCCGGTGTACTTGAAAGACACCATAATCACCCAGTTATGGATGACGTTTGCATCCCCTAGATAGTTTGGCATCCCCTAAATACACATCCGATATTCAGAATTATGATAATCTCATGGTCTAACAATGTTTAGTAAATGTGGCAACTTTATATGACCACACATCTCTCAATATATCAACATGTCTATCGAGCACTATGTTAAATTAACAGTGTGGCCTCATGAATTATGACATCATCGTAACACTTTATTATATGTTCATTATCAAAAAAACAAGATAATCAATATTGAAATGAAACCCTCTTTTTTTTTTGAGTGGATGAAATGAAACCCTCTAAGCAAACAACTAAAACGATTCCAGCCCACGAACACCCCCACAAATCATTATTGGGCCGTAGGCCGAACAACAGACTTAGCCCAACGATGCATTCCTGCATCGGCGGGCCCAGCCCCGACGGCATAGCGTCCTTCCCACGCCAACCCGCACGGCCGCACCCCACCCAGCACCCCACCCACGCCCGCCCATCCCATCCAAATCAGCGGCATCCAATTATTATTCCCTTTCGCGTGAACCCCTCTCCCCATTCCCCAATCCCCGGCTCCCAAACGCCTCCGAGCCAGCCGCCGCATCCAGAGCTCCAAACCCTAGGCGCGGCGAGGCCATGGATCCCGACTCCGTGGCCAAGGCGTTCGTGGACCACTACTACCAGACCTTCGACTCCAACCGCGCGGCGCTGGCGGGGCTGTACCAGGACGGCTCCATGCTCACCTTCGAGGGCGAGAAGTTCCTCGGCGCCGCCAACATCGCCGGCAAGATCGGAGGCCTCCCCTTCCAGCAGTGCAAGCACACCATCGTCACCGTCGACTGCCAGCTCTCGGGCCCCAGGGCGGCGTCCTCGTCTTCGTCTCCGGCAGCATCGTCACCGGCCCCAACGACCACCCCCTCAAGTTCTCCCAGGTATGCAGTCTGCGCCACCCCCTACCGAATATCCACCCCCCTTTGTTTCGTTGTAGTTTGCGCTGATCTGATCTGACCCCGTTGATTGGTGGCCGCTGCTGCGATCCTTCGTTTGGTCCCTAATCACAATCCCACCGCACGGCACGGCCTTCCCTGGAAGTCAGTGGAAGGATCTCGATTTGTTGATTAAATTTGTTTGTCTGATATATATGCCCTTACTTCTTACCATCATGATCGTTGGGTGAAGGTACTAGATTGATTGTATATTGCTGAGTACTACTATTTCTTTGGGGCTCGAGCTTTTATGTAAGAGATGTGAAACTGTGAGTTGCGACATTTAGATCTCTGTCTCCGAGCTGTGTCGTTTTCTTTTTCGCATCGTCCTTGGGATCTCCTTTTGGTAGTTCTTTTGTTTCTATCAATGTTTTCAGATTTACTTGAGGTAGTTCACGGGTAGTTGTTCATCGATCTGTTTGAGTGTTTGTTCCATTTCCCTGCTATGCTATTCCTTGAATTCTGAGTCTGACCAAGAGCTGTTATGGACTAATATAATGGATACTGACCATGCTGTGTTTGTTATTGCTTTAAGCTGTCTCATCTCTTCGACTGCTGTGCAGTATGATTTGATTTTTCTGTTGGTTGCATCTGGTCAGTGTTGTATCTCGAAGTTTGGTCTTTCATTTTTTTTTGTCTCAGTTTGTCTTAGTCACTGAATGTGGTGATGTTTAGTAATTGTGTTGCTACCGAACACCGATGGGCCACCGTTTCGTGCTGAGAATAGATGCTTTACTTTTTTTCCTGTTCACTTGATTGTGAGGCACTGGGAGTTACAAAAGTTAATTATGCTTGTATGCATGGGGCATTTGGTAGCTTTAATTCTTTATTGATCTGAAATAATATGATTTCATCGTCTTCCTAGTGTTACGAATTCAGGGTATGGTTTTTCCATGTGTTACAGTGGAGGGGCCACATTAACAATTTCCAGCCCATCCAGAATCTTGGAATGTATTGCTAGTCTGTTTTGAAAGTATCAGAATGGAGTGGTGTATCAACCGCGCTGTTTATGTTGTAGGTTTCATAGCCTTCCGTTTCAGAATTTCCTTCACCATGCACTTATAATCAGCTGGTCGTTTAGAAAAACTAGACGGAATTATTCTTAAGTTGACTATTTTTAACTGTTTCTGGAATGCACGACGCACGTCTATACAATGTCAGAATTTCAACTGTTATCTTCCAACAGCGTACATCTTGTATTGTTTAGGCTATGCTAAGTTTCCTGTTAATAAATACATTAACATTTCTATTTTTGAGTTCTCCGATGTGGTCAAGTCTTGCTCATTGGATTAGATGATATTGAGGGTCCTTTCAAAGAAAATAATTTGTAATTCAGATCTAATCTTGTCCTCCTACTTTAATCTGTTAATGTTTTATACTTTCTCCCCTAATATAAGTCGTTTTGGCAAGCTAAAATAGCTTTCCAAAACGTCTTGTATTAGGGACAGAGGAACTAATTTGTATTAGCATTTTTAGAACAGTTTGGCACTTAGGTGGTTCTTGATTGCCTTGACTTATGTCTGGTCTTTAGAATGGTGTGCTCTTAAATTCACATCCAGGTCCATGTATTCACTCTCTGTTTGCATAAATATTACAGTATTAGGATGGGTTTTATTTCTGACAGGAGGTGCGTATCTCAATGGATTGGGGAGTCCATGGAGATACCTTGTGCCTTTTCTGATCTATTTGAAATTATATCAGTTAATAGCCATATAAGGATGTGTGGTGTTCTCTAACCTTGTGATCCACTTTATTTGCAGGTGTTCCATTTGCTGCCAGCTGGAGGGTCCTTCTATGTGCAGAACGACATGTTCCGGCTGAACTATGGTTAAGAAGGTCGGATGCTCTCCCAACAAAGAACTGGTTCAGGGCTTTTATGTTGAAATGATGAGTTCTAAGCTGTAGACCCTTGCTTGTTTGTCAACTTGTGCAAATTATCGCTAGAAATTGCCAGACTCGAATAGGCATCTGCCAGATTTTTCTTTCTGATGTGTAGGCTGAATTGTGGCCATGCATTGTCGTTTGTTGGGTAACACTTCCTCTGGAATGTTGATGGAAACCGCTGAAGGTATTATCCATGCGTAGCATCTCTGGGTTTGTTTTGTATCCATGCGTAGCATCTCTGGGTTTGTTTTGTGATCAGTTAAGTTTACGTTTGCATGTCCAAGAATTTCTTCCCTGGCTTTGCTAAGCAAGCGGCTGGATCAGAACTGGTAATGTTATGGGCGGACTAACGCTGCAACCGCTGGAAAAATTGGTTACTGTAATTTATGCATACACTAGATGCTGAAAATACCTGAGCAGACACTGTTGTCATAATTTTTTGGATGAAACAACAGATCGGATCCTGCTTTATGGCATTTGGTCGCTCTGAACGTCGATCATTACAAGTTTACAACCACTATGCGCGTGAAATAATGTGCAGAAGAATGTGACTAGTCTAGAGTCATAGATGTCGGCCTGTTGGATCATGGAGCCATCTGGAATTTATGGTTCCTGGTTACCCTTGCCCTTAGAGAGTATGTAGTGTACATGGGTCTGTGCTCAGGCACAACATCTCCAAATAGTCAAACACGGGACATGAAATATCGAAGAGAAAGGGCCCTTGACAGATCTGTAGGCGCTCCCAGGCTCCCAGCACCGCACCCCCAGGCCAACTATTCTAATTCCTTCATTTTAACTCTGCTTCTCTTCAGCGTGTCCTGGGCAGGAACCACAAGTCTCAGCATCGTAACTCTGCTTCTCTTCTGAATCTGACTGATGCCATCCACACACAAAATAAATAAAAAGGCATACACATGAACCCAAACAGATAAGTTGTAGATACAAGACGACCTAAAGTTCTTGATTCTTCTGACAATAAATAGCAGAGTTTTCATGTTGCTTCACTGTAAAATACAATCAGTAAATTCTATAGATAATGGAAGAGAACATCTCTCCAATTAGCAAGCATAGAGCCCAGCTAGTCAAACCGGATGGCCAACACCACAGTTTTGGACGCTCTGTTGCAGCTGTAGACCTGTAGCTACATATAATCGTATACCCTCTCCTTTCCAGCATGTCCTCACATTCTCACTCCTTTTCTGACTCTGAGACCAACCAGTGTTTCCCTTTCTTCTGCGGAGTACTCTTGAAATTTTGGCCATGAACAGAAAAAACACAAGAAAGATGAAGTAAGCCAAACGTATAAAGAGTAATGAGTGGTCAGAGAACTCCCGAAGTATGCATACATGTATATGTGGTCATGGTTTTCCCAGTCTTAGATTTTGAAAGATGTTCAGTTACTTATATTTTATATGTAATCTCTTCGAATATCAAGTTAAGGATCAACAATTTTCAAACTCACCTCTGTTTAGGTGAACTCAGCCATCTTCGTTATCAGTTCGTTCTGTGGGCACAAAATGGAGCAACTCTCAAATTTCATGTATATATACACGTACAATGCATGGATAAACATTGCGATGAAATTATAATGCAGTTACACTTCATATATTTAGTCTAGAATGTTATGGCTATCAAAAGATTAGCTGACCTTAATCACTGTCAAAGCGTCAGTAACAATTTCCTCAAATTGCCTTAGTTGGGACATGCTCATCTTGGTAACATCTAACTCCAGGGCCCTGAAATTTGACAATGTAATGCAAAATATATCATCATAGGCAGAGAGTCAACTATGGTGTATGTATGATCATTAGTTAATTACCATTCAGCAAAGTGATTTAACGCAGATACTGAGTCCGGAGCTGACTGCTTATTCAAATCAAGCTGTCCAAAGAAGATAGATTTTTTAAAAGAGCAAGAAGTTAAGCAAAATATGATCAGGTATTCAGAACACATGATCTGGATGCTGCTACAAGATTCATTCAGCCAACATGCATTATGCCCCGTAAAAATCTGGTTACCCGAGGTGCTCTCAATGTTATTCAACCAACTTTTAAAGATTTACGCAAGGTTGAACTATCCTTCTACAATCAAAATCTTGGGCTTATCACTCTGCTACCGAAAGCCCTCAGCAATACAGACCACTGTTTCTACTAAATGTGAGATAAAGATTTTCACAAAGGTGGGTAAAAATCTGGTTACCCGAGGTGCTCTTAATGTTATTCACCGAACATATATGATCTTTGTATCCTCGCCGTTATATTATGAAAGGGATAATTATTTTACACAACGCGATTCATGAGTTGCATTCTAAAAAAGTTGGATGGTTTTTGATACAACAAGCCTTGTGGATGATGGGATTTTTTTTCTTTGTCCTCGAGGGGTTAGGTTCATAATTTCGTCTAGCAGGGTAGTGTTGCTATCAGGGAGAGCGATGATGTTGGGTCATTTTTTCAAACTAAAATGGCCTTCGTCCAGGGGATCCTTTATCTTCCTTATAGGATAACATTGCGGCTGATATGTTGCCGATCCTCATTAACAAAGATGCAGACGATGGTTAGATAACTAGTCTTATTTCGACTTTGTGGATGAAGGTATGTCCATTTAAAATACGTTGATTAAACGATGCATATTAAGGGTCACAATATGACTAAGGCGACAAATATGAAATTAGTTTCAAGTGAGTTAAAACAACTCTCGAGGTTAAATTTATTTTTCACAATAGTGAGCTTTATTGTTTTGAAAAGGCTAAGGTGCAAGCTCGAATATACACAAATTTTTGTTTCTGGAATTGGTTCTTTTCCTTTTAAGCATTGGGGTATTCCAACTGATTCTTCATAATCGAGATAGGAAGCGATTAAGGATTGTTTTGAGAAACAGCTTCGTAGTCGGTGGTCCAAGAATCTTTTCTATGGTGGACGTATGGTCTTGATTGATTTAGTGTGTAGTAGTCTGTCCATTTTAAAGATGTCCTTTTTGGAGATACCAAAATGGTTCCGAAAGCGGATTTTTATCTCTCTCGCGTCTTGTAGCTGGTGGACTAACATAAATAAAATACCATCTAGCGTGTTGGGAAATTTTGTGTACCCAAAAGGACCAAGAAGGTCTTGGTATTCACGACCTAGATATTAAGAACACATTCTTGATAACTAAGTGACTCCATAAATTTTTCAGTGAGTACGGAGTTTGACATTTATTGTTTCAAATAAATATTTGTGTCAGAAACTGCTTTCATCGGTTAAAGCCAAACCGACATATTCACTTTCTAAAGAGAGAAGACGAACACAGTAGACCCAAGGATCCAAACTCTCACCTCCAGCATACAACGATGTGGCGAAGCGGTACCCCTCCTGGACGAGAGCTCCAAGGCAGCGATTAGGTTTCCTGCCGCCTCCCGTTGCCGCCGCCGCCGACCTGCCCCTCCTCTGTGGCCTTCGGGCCATGGAGGCGCGGTGGATCTCGGTCCTCGTCGGCGGAGGGCTCCGTTTTCGGGTGTTAGGGTCAAGGTTTGTTGGGGCGGTGCTCAGATGGCGGCGGCGGTACCTCATTTCAATAAGGTCTCGCCGGTTTCATTCCCATCTCGACGGCGACGTCGAGAAGCCTGTGGGAGTGGTCTGGTTTCAAGGATTTCTTCTTTGGCTCCGGGATGGAGGTGGTCTTCTAGACCCGTTCGGCGACTTCCCGTCCGCAACCAACAACGTCAGGCCGGCTCAGGGAGGAGCGGCAGCGGCGGCACGCCGTCGACACAGTCTGGAGGTTGAAGACGAAGGACATCTCAAGAATTTTGTTGTATTTTTTCGTTTTTGTTGAGATGTTTTGTACAGTTCGGTGTTTCTTTTAATGCCAGATCCTTTTCGCAAAAAAAAACATATTCAGTTTCTAGAAGGGTGTCATGAGGATTAAGGATGCTTTCCTATTGTGGTTTGAGGATTTCTTCAAGGCAGATAATGGTGAAGCGTTGTAATTTTGGGAGGACAAACAACCTCAAGGTATTAATGTGTTCTCTTAATAGCCCAGTGGTTAGGGTCGCAGTGGCGCAACCTAGCGACCAGAGTTCAACTCCCGTCGGGAGCAGAATTTTTGGAATTCTCACAAGGGTGGGCTTCTATCTATTAATATACCACCAATGGCTAGTCCTGGTTGGGTTCGTTATTTTAGTGGGTTCTCTTAATAATATCATGAGACCATGAGGTAATTCGTATCCCTTCGCTATTATTCCTGCACATAATAGCTGAGACAAGAGAACCTGCAAAATAGGGAAATTCTGTAGTCATGGCACCGCCACCATCACTACCATAACCATTAATCTTAGTCATATAACCCTCACACTTGACTGCCAAGAGCCAGATTTTAAGGCATTTTTAAGAATTCATCTTGAATTATTTTTACTTCTAACAATATAAGTTCCAATCATTTATGTTCATTTATGGATTTTGCAAGTATGTGTTGCATCATATCATTTAGAATGTTTATGATTGATTCGATGAACCTTTGATTTTATAATGCAAACCATTTATTTGTTCTTCCTCGACCCATGACTCAACAAGTACTCTATGCTCTAATTCTCGATCAATCTAATGCTGGAAAATAGACATGCGCTCGGCAAATCTCAAAAGCTATTGATAGAAATGTAACATAGAGTTTGTACTTAGTTTGGTTACGACCTTTTTTCACTTGTCTCCTAGGAGGCCCTCCTGTAAATACTTTCCATCTCTTCTAATCCAATGGTAGGGTGTCTTCCTTTAACGCTGAGAAAGTAACTTGAGTGCCTGCTGACAACTCTGTGGGGATTCACGATAAAATGACAAAATGTTGAAACGTGATAAAATTAGCTGACCTTGCAGATTTTGGCATCATGTTGGATAATCATTCCTATGACATGATATTTGTCGACGAAGGGATATCATGGATGTGCCACTCACTTTATCGCAAACATCTAATATTCTTTAGTCGTAATAGTTTTATTGTTTATCATATGTCCAACATGAAACATTCCTGTTTGCAAATGAACCTCTACCAACCTGTATGAGGGAATCGTCTAGAACACCGAAGCCTATAGTACAAGGGTCAAACTTTCGCCTTAATTCAGTACGACATCCTTAAAAGATTGGGTTGAGATTAACTTGATGATGAAGGCACGGGACATACATAAAGGAGTCAGAGGCCATAGCAAAAGTCAAGCAATCCAGAAAGCCATACAAGCAATAGAGAATCAATGGATCACCTTCATGGTCTAATTGATCTAAGGTTATTTAGCCACTAAATACACCATTGTAATCTTCGTTAATTTATTATAAGATAAATATAAGAAGGTAGGAGTTAGTGCTATTATCTATATTTGGCACCCAATCCTGGATCGGATACACCATGTCTCCTGGCTCTTCACTTTTGTTCGAATTCGTCTAGGAGATCCTAGCGTCTCCATAGTCATCTATGATCTCTACTACACACAACCTTGCATAAGTGATAGACGTAAATCGTGCTTCGACACTACCATCATCATATGAACATGTCATTGAGTTTAGGGTTCACTTGCTATAAAGATAAACTCTTTGGTTTCGAGTTATGTTGTGGTTGTAACCCGTGATTAAATCCCATAGAAAAGAATACCGAAGTCCAATTTCCTAAGATTTTCGAGAGTGGAACTCAATTTAACATAACTAAGAGGAAAGATGGAGCCTAACCACGTTGATTCATTAAAATTATCAATATCAACCATGTTTTGATAGGAAATGATGATGATAAATAGCATGATGATGGTTCTTTCACTTACAATTTGTAACACTTTGTTGAGGAAGAATATGTGCACACTTTTTTATTTTACCATTCACTTGTCTTTGTCGCAATTAATGTTAGGAGCTTCAAGAAAATCAAACAACTCTTCCGTGTTAAGGACGTGTGGACTCTTTGTCATAAAAATAGGGACAAAAACAAGCTCTTTTCTAGCAGCATACTAGTAGAGAATGTGCATACACCTCATTAATGATTTCTTTATTACAGAGGTTGTGCATTTTCTTATATAGTTTTAATTGTCAAGCTATTATTGTGCCGCATGAACTTGTAGAGGAACCTCTTTTTCTTACCTTTGATACTTGTGATTGGAGTTGTAGCTTAGATTGTTCTTGTCACTACGGTTCGTTAGTTAACAAGGAGTCCTTGGTAACGTGTTGTGATTAGTTGCTATGATTGTATTAATGTATTAGTGTTATGACTGGCTTCACCCGTCGTGTTAAAAAAGAAAACTTGATACTAAATTCTTACTATGAATTACGTAATCGAGCATTGCCATAACCTCCCGTACATGTAAGACAAACTTAAGAATTCATGATGAACTACATTTACCTACAACAATCCATGTTTTTGATACACGTTTTTCATTGATAGATTTTTATTTATCCAAAATCCACATAATTTTATAACTGAATTGTTGCATATTCTTGTAATTAAGTTCTTTCACAACAATGACAAATACTTTCGTCCCAACCAAGTTCTGGTAGGCTAGATATGAAATCCAAAAGAAACATATGTTAACGAATGAAAGAGCGAAAACATAAAGTAGACAAAGTATAAGAGAGCAAATCCAAATTCTGGCACACGGATTGCTGATTTCCATGCAGCTTACCAAGAACAAAATCTCTAGAGAGACATTCCAATCCTCCAAGTCCCATTTTACCTCCTCCTCCCATATCAATTTTAGTCACCTCTGCCCTCCTAGTAAATTTCCCTGCCCTAGAATCCCACTATTAAATAATGATTCTGGAGGGTTCTATTGGACATGTCCAAACCACCTTAGTAGGTGTTGAACAAGGTTCTCTTTAGCTGCTGCCACCCCTACCCTATCACATATTACCTCGTTCCTAATTCGATCCTTTATTGTATGACCACATATCCACTGTGTAGCATGCACATATTGTGACAATCATTTATTGTCAGTGTTGTCTTTTAGCGGGACGACATGCATTCTGCTCCATATAGCATCACCTGTGTGATTATCATCCTATAGAACTTACCTAATAGCTTTTATGGGACCTTTTTGACATAGAGGATGCCAGATGCTTGCCTCCAGTTCATCCATCCTGCTTTGACCCCGTGGCAAACATCTTCATGAATATCGCCATTACTTTGCAGAATTGATCCCAACTATCGGAAGGTGTCTCTCTTAGGCACTGTTGTCCTTGTAGGCTAACATTTCCCTATTCGCACCTAACACCACTAAAGTCACACCTCATGTACTAGTCATTGGTTGTACTAACTCCAAACCCCCTAGAATCTATGTCTATCTCCAGCGATCTAATTTCCTATTGACGCCCACCCTAGTTTCATCCACGAGCACCAAAACATATACAAAGATAATACACCAAGTAATATCTCCTTGTATATCTATGAGCACAAGGCTTACCCTTGGTGTAATCCTATCATGATTGGAAAGGTATTGGTCTCACTATCACCTGCGCGAACACTTGTCACAACATTATTGTAATAAAATTCTTCATATGTTAATTTGGATTTTTTTGACATATCACATGTATAATTACTGATTATTTCTATTTTAAATTTGAGCATTTGGTGATTCCATTTGTGCTCAAGGATCACCCCTGACGTAGTACTGTCGTGATCGAAAAGGTATTGGTCTCACTATCACATGCACCAACACTTGTCCCAACAGTATTGTACTAAAATTCTTCATGTGTTCAATTGGAATCTTTCCATATATCGCATGCATAAGTCAAATATTTTTAGATTTATCTCGAGTTACTTCATTAACTGCTACAAATTTTTAGATTGTTTTTCTTGTTGTGCTTTATGGGTTTTAGGTGGATTGACTTATCATGATGACGAGAGCCAAACTAAGATAACTTTGTTGAAGTTATGAGCACCAAATGAAAGTCATGTTAAAATACAAGATCCAACATGTGAAGATTGTGGCACTCATCAATATGAATCCCATCCTGAATCGGAGTCCAGATGCAAATAATATGGCTAAAATATTAATTAAACCATATGCCATTCTAGAACAAAAGTCAAGCAACGATATGACCACATGCCGCCGTACAATTGCACCGTACTATGCATGCTGGGGTCAATAAAATGCAACAATTTCTTGTTTTAACTCCAATTGGGGGTCGTAATATGTGTTGGATCCATGAGGACATAAGGAATATAATGATGATATCTACACCACGTGAGGTCTTTATCAATCGAGAGAAGGAGGATAAACATAGGAGAGGGTTGGCTTGTTCTTTCTGTTCAAGTGTTACTAGGCCATAATCAATGAAGCACACACCATTTTCTACCGCATCATGTCATTTGAGGATTGCGCCTATAGTATCTGATCCCGGGGGTGGCTCCACGCTCCATGATTAGATAGGCGTGATCTAGACACTCCATAGGCACCATCATGGATAGAGATTCAACTACAAGTAATGATGAAGCCACCCAAGGATTTCTCTTTGGATGGGGGCGACAGGATGTCGAGCATGGGATTTTGTAATCGACCAAGGTGGCGAGCAAGGGTGAAGCGTTCACCTTTGAAGGTGAGTCAAACGAGGACCTCAAGCATTGGAATTTTCCTTTGACTAAGGAGGCGGGTGATGATGCCAACTTATGGCGTTCAACTTTGGACGCGAGACCATTGAGGTGGTTGAGCATGAAACTTTCCCTTCAACCAAGGCAAAGTATGGAATTGAGAACACCAATCCTATCTCTATATGCTCGAGTGACAAGATGTCACCAATCGCATGTGAGGCTGAGAGCCACATAGCCTACTTGAGAGGAGTGGAAAACATGAGAGATATGTGTGGCTCCACCAAATGTGAGACTAGGTGTATCCATCTTGAGAAAGTTAGTCATGCACCATAAGAGTTTGAAAGGGCATGGCGCCCCCATGTGTGGTTTTGGTAATTAATGATAATCCCTATAGAATAATGGTTGCATTGAGTTATTCTTGTAGTGTTTGTCCATAGGCAAATGCTTGAACTCCATATGTTGGATTCAAGGGTGATGCCATAAAGATATTGATATAATTGAGTATTTGGCATCAAGATCATCGAGTTGTATGGATATATTTGATATGATAAAAAAGAAGAGTATGTGATGACCAAGTGGTTATTCAAGGAGTTATCCGAAGATTGGTCATGAGAGAGTTGAGCATATCGCAAGTATGTCTTGAAGAAAAGGATTATGTGATCTCGCATGGTTATCTTCAAGCCATCATCATCTATTAAAGATAGAAGTAAAGATACAAGTTTGATCAACACACAAAGCTACAAGATGTACCAAGTGGGATCATGTATCTCTTGGTACGGTAAGCAATTGTCCATATAACTTTGTGAACTAACCCATGAAATGTGTGTGCCACGTGTTGTTAGGTATCTTTCCATGGGCTTGTATCAAAAGAAAGATTTCATATAGCCCATGGAGAATGACATCAAGTGATGATCGTCATCAAGATTGAGAAGTGCAAGTTCAAGAGAAGTATCTCGAAGATATCATAAGCTTGATGCTTGCCACCCATTTGGAGATAATGGTCAAGTGAAGATATGTCGATAAGAGGTTCTCCCATAGTGGAGTATGAGGGAGAAATATGTGGATCTTCACCAAGCAAAGCGCAATCAAGAAAGGTGGTCCACTTGAGAAGATCAAGATCGCCATCATCTAGTCAAGTGGAATGCGAGGCAAAGGTACGATCTTGATAGGGTTTCTATTTTACCGGTCTCATGGTTAGTGGGAGACCGGGTTATAGGATAGACACCGTACTATCAAGAGGGGCTCTCGATTGAGCTTTAGCGTATCAGTTGAAGAGAGCTCAAACCTTTGCATACTTGCCTTCATCATCTTTCTTGGTTCTTGTTTGGTTTTTCTCCTAGTTGGGTTTTGATGCTTGTCGTGATCTTCATGACAAGCCCAAGTTCTTCGAAAACGGATTTTGGTTTGAAAACTTGTTGCGTTTTCCTGTTGGAAATATTATCGGCTTATCCGTGAGGAAAGTTCCACACCTTCTCCTTGTCGTTACCTTTCCAACAAAATTGGTTTCACCTAATTTGGAGTTCAAACGGGAAAGTTATTGAGTTTGCAGTTTTGCTATTTCCGTCAAGTTTTACTCTGCAGAGGAATCGGATTATCCGGTCCTAGCTGACCCGGATTATCCGATTCTCAAGGTTTGCTCGATTTCGGCTAAGGACTTTAAAAGCAATGCGTACTGGAGTTTTTTGGAATATCCGACATGGGTCGAATCGGATTATCCGGTTCCCCGGATTATCTGGTCTTGACTTCGTCGGAATATCTGACTCTCAAGTTTTCTCTCGAAATCGGCTAAGGACTTCTCGCAGCCAGTTTTGTTACGCACTGAAGATATTCGGAATATCCGTTATAGGTCTACCCGGATTATCCGGTTGTGTCAGACTATCCGATACTTTGTGTTTCGGAATATCCGGTCCAATCGGATTATCCGGTCATGACTCATATCAGAATATCCGATGTTCCTGTCTGCAACGGCTCTTTTTCTGGGAGGGGTATAAATACCCCTCCACCTACCTCCAGCCAGTAATCTCTTGCAGCTCGTCTTTTCCCCATTGTTGACCTTCTTTGAGCTTGCTATTCTCTCTATTCCTCCATGATTCTTGCTTCCAATTAGAGGGAAAAGAGAGAGGAGATCTAGATCTATCATCGTACCAATCAATCTCTCTAAGTGAGGGGAAGCCTTTGGATCTAGATCTTGGAGGAATTTGGTGTTCCTCTTTGTTCTTCCTCTCTTCTCCCCCAATAGCATTAGTTGCTTTGGTGGGATTTAAGAGTGAAGGATTTTGAGCACTTCTTATGTTCTTGCCCATTGCATCGGTTGCATCAGTTTGAGTTCTCCATGGTGATATGTGGAAATCGAAGTTGAGAAGCTTGTTACTCTTGGGTACTTGGGGTGCCCTAGAGCTTGTCCTCTTGGGTACTTGGAGTGCCCTAGACGGTCCTTGTTGATCTCGGAGTTTTGGTGGCTCCCGGGATTAGTTGAGAGCCTCCAATTGAGTTGTGGAGTGTGCCTCAACCTTGTGATTCTTGTGGCTTTGGAAGCCGCGGGAATTTGGTGGGAGCCTCCAATTAAGTTGTGGAGTGTGCCTCATCCTTGTACGGGTTCGGTGACCACCCTCGAGTGTCCCATAGTGGTTCGTGGTACTCTACATTGGTAGAGGAACGAAGAAGATTACGGTGTGCCATTTGACGGCTATTCGGGATCACTTTGTGACTCCGCACCGCTCCAACGGAGACGTAGCTTTCATTGGGAAGTGAACTTCGGGATAAATCATTGTCTCCAAGTGCCTCGGTATTTCTATACCCGAGCTTCTTACTTATGCAATTTACTTTGTGATAGCCATCGAGCTTGAAGTAATATATCTTGCTATCACATAGTTGCTTATCTTGATTAGCATAAGTTGTTGGTGCACATAGGTAAACCTAGCTTTGATTAGATTTTGCGCTTGATAAATTAACCGCTAGTTTTATTCCGCACTTATTCAAGCCTAAATCGTAAAGAATTTTAATCGCCTATTCACCCCCCCTCTAGGCGACATCTCCGTGTCCTTTCAGAGTTGAGACATGTACTTGATAGGTCAAGTGAGTACATTTTGAACCCCTAAAAACTTAACCTCTACTTTTATTGTGTTGTCTCACTTGGTGCTAGAGTTGCATGGAGCAAAAAGCGCTAAACCTCAACTAGCAGGTGCCTCTAGTGGACAAGAAGATGGTCATGGTGGATGAAGAGGATGCCACCCCTTGGTTACAACAAGATGAAGAGCTAGGCCCCATGGAGGACATTTTGACCACAACACCTGCCTCATATAAGCAGGACAACAGTAACAATATGGGTGTTCATGATGAGATTTTCTCCCTAGTGGACATGAAGAATTTTGATTGCTTGCATGATTTGGATGCTCCCATCGTCACTTCTCATGCTAATTTGACTTCCCATGGTTTGATTTACTTCATTGTTGATCATGTGAAGTTGGATAGGCATGATGACATGCTTAATAGGAAATCTCGTGATAATTCTATATATAACGTCATGCTTGATAATACTACATCAAAGACACGTGTGTAGCACCCAATTCATGGATTTAAAACGTGTATATTATCCTTTACTCGTATCCATATACTACTCTTGGGGATGGTATACTACTTTACGTGTTGGAGATATGTCCTAGAGTCAATCATATGATGATGATATTATTAGTGTTTTCATAATTTAAGTAATTGTCCTTGACCACCATTAATGATATGTACCATCGAATACATGATTCAGTTGTGGAACTATATATTGTATGATGCCAAAACTAATGGTCCCTGGTCAATAAGGTTATAGGGACACATATCATTGAACTAGTGTGCAACTCGGTTGATGACTCTGTTTCAAAATTAACGGGCGTGGTGATGCTAATCCGATAGCACTGACTCAGGTAAAGGAGTTTACGAAGTCGTACATACCCACTTTGAGACGCAACGAGCTAGTTCTCATTTGTTAATCTCAAACAAAGTACATTCATATCCTTAGCCTTTAGGTCCTAACATGACCCAAGTTTTGGACGAACTTACTAAGGGTCTATCAAACGCTACTGTGTAATCGGGTAGTCACAAAGGTAGATTTCAGATTAGTCGGGAAGCAAGCCGCATGGTGTGGTTGACCAGGATGGAATTTCCCCCTCCATCTTAGAGAGATATGCTCTTGGCCCTCTTGAGTGATTTGATTCAAGAAGCATGTCCACTTTACTCGGTTAAGAGGACTCAAACTAAGAGCTAGTATAAGCAATCTATATCATAGGATGAGAAGAGAGGTCGAGCTATTAAAGTGATGACAAGTACTCGCCTATAGCTTGACAAGGTATATCATGAGGCAAAGGAATGTGCTATATGACATATTGTACAAGTTCGTCGTGATGACTTTACGATCACTCGAGAGTTGACAAGTTATGTTGGGAGCCGCCACCAACTATCAACTTAAGGGTGAAGTGTTCTCTGGCGAGTTCAGTCATGTCCAAGTGGTCATGTACCTACAGGGTCACCCACTTAAGGGAACATAACCAGTTGGAAGTGATCCGACTGAAAAGTGTGGTGAGGGTTGGACCCGAGTGACAAAGTTCTACATGGATTGCATTTGTGTAGTACTAGGATTAGGATCCGATAGGATCAAAAGTGTTTTGCACCCAGGCAGATGCCTATATAAGGTGGAGGCAACATGACTGAAAGGTTATGCGGCGATTCCAAGAGTTGGAAAATCCTGTCGTGCGACGGGATATAGAAATCTGCCGCCCGACTTTCTGCCTTGAACGTGTGGATACCAGTAGAGGTGTTACACGTGTGATGCTCATGACAAAGGATTTTGTGTATCCACAAGGAGATTGCTCGCTAGGAGGATATCACTATGATTCACCACTTCTGTAGAAAGGTGCTCCGCAGATAGGATCTGTTGTGTTAGGAATTAATTGGAGAAATTTTCCGAGATGCCATGAATGAGGCTAATGGATATAATAGCCAATGCACTCGACATACACTTTCGTAAAATGTGTCAGCCAAGTGATAACCAGGGTACCACGGACTCTCTGCCTTCGGCCCAGATAGCGACACCTGGCGAGCAAATTAGAGTGTGGGCCAACCTCAGGCGCCACTCGTCAAGGCACCTTGCAGGGGTACGGACCCCGCGAGGGCCCTCTCCTCGAGAGGGGAAATCATCGGAAGACTACGTTCCACTATGGGCAGCCTCGCGAGGCTTCCCCGTGGGGCAAGACCTCATGAAGCCCCTCCCGTGGGGGGCGCAACCCCGTGAGGCCTCCTTCGCGGGGGGGGGGGGGGGGGGGGGGGGGGGGGGGGGGGGGGGGGACAACGCACTCTCGCACCCGTGACTCCGCGTCAGGGCACCCATGACTCTGCGCCCGCCGCAGAGTGACGCGCACGTCTGCAGGATGACGACCGCGAGGACCGTGCCGGCAGAGCACGGATGGCAAAGCTTGCCATTTCCATGATTAAAGGGCGCCGACCAACTGCGGCGACCGAAGCAAGCCCCAAAGCTTGCCTATTTGGTGTATGAATACCAAGCTATCGCTACGCGCCGTGAAGGACGTCCCGCTGGCATCATCGGCGAGCCCCACATCCCTGCCATGGACGGTGGCTTTATCAACTGTGGACCAAGTCCATGTGCAGTCTAGGGCCGTGCGCCTGCCTCCTCTTTTGTTGCTGTGTGGCAACCCTTCCCGCCAAAAATAGGGGGAAGAGGATCAGAGCAGTTATAAAAGGAGCAGTGCCACTACCTTAGAAATGGTTCCAAGCTCATGTACTGTCCACAAGCAGTGCAACCAGACAAGCAGGAGTAGGGTTTTACACCACACGGTGGCCTGAACCTGGGTAAACTCCCCGTGTCTTAGCTGTGTTGCTTTCTTGTCTCCATCGCCGAGGGTTGTTTGATTGCGTGTTCAGCCCCCTGTGTTCGAACTTGGTTCTTCAGATATCCCTTGCGGACAAATCTCCGACAAGGTGAAGGATAATGTTTGCCAAATTGATTAGACTCACATAATATTTATGCATCTCTACCATCTCTCTACCAACTGGGAGATTGTTATCACCACATCCAGTTTTATTATTTCCCCGAGGTACTTGAAGAATGCTCGATAGGGTGCTAGCATGGGAATCCTTGGTTTCAAATGCCTTTTTTTTGTAATAATCAACTTTACACATGAATAAATGCTATAAACTAATTGTATTAATTCTAAATGTTTGTGGGTGATTATACATCAAAACGCCACTTCTAATTAAGTTGCCTGACCAAGGCTTCTTAATAGCACGGATGTAACACTCGGCCCACCCCGGACCGGGCCTGTCACACCTGGCAGCTCTCTAGAATCTCTAGACTGGCCCCACAGATCAACACTAGTCTTTTATGCGCATTTTGTCCTCACTTGTGCGCACCCGGGAAGGATTTCCCGATCGGTCACCCATCCTAAAATCGCTCAGAGTCAAGCACGCTTAATCTCGGAGTACTTTTCAGATGAGCTTTCGAAAAAGAAGTTGCAAAAGATATAAGTATCCTATCAATCCTATTAATACCTGAGCCAGGATGTCACATCTTGCTCTCCTAGCTAGTCGCCATAGCTCCAGAAAATGGTTTTGGAGGATTTTCTGTTTGGGTCGGTTGTGGTGTGATGGGGATTGGGGATGACGATGGTGGGGTGGTCTTATCCCCTGCTGATTGCTCACGGCGGCGGCGAGAAACGCTGAAGCCAAGCGACGACATCGGCCTCAACAGGCAACTGCTTGTGAAGATGACGACCAAGGGAGTTGGGCTGGGCTTTGGTTGACCAGCAGATGAAGTGGATCGTAAGGAGATGGCACAAAACGAGTTTGATTCGACCCAAAGGTCAAAATTATGTTTAACCACTTTTTATTTCTTGTTTTTCTATTATCAAAACCTGCTTTATGTTTTGAATAGGTTTGGGATTGCAAACTTGTGCAAACAAATATGAAAATATTCAGTGGCCTTTCTAACATATATAGAACGTCCACATGTTTTTTTATTTCAAGATTTTGAGACTTTTTTGGTATTAAAAATTACAGGGAGATTAAAGAACTTTTATCAATTTCCAATTTCCAATTATAAATCTTTCTTGGACAAAATTACATGAAGGATGCTATGCTCGTGAATGCACATATCAACTCCTAATCAGGGTTAGCTAAACTCGGCACATTACAACCGAGATCTCCTTGACACTAGTAGAAAATAGCCTACTAGTAACGTGCCATTTTGGCCCATAGTGACGCGTTCTCTGCACGCCACTGGTAATAGCTAACAGTGGCGCTGATCCATGGACACGCCACTGGTTGGTTTTGCATCAGTGGCGATTCTTTCGGTGCGCCACCACTGCGAGTTAGCTGTGGCGTGCCAAACACACGCCACCAGAACAATTAGACAATTAAAAACTGAAATTCAGTGATAATTTTGATTTCACCGAAATTTAATCGAAATTGATAATTTTGAACTCCAATTCAACTCCAACTTTTGCCTGAATTTAAACTTAATATTTCATCTAAACTGGGAAATTAACATGTTTTTCGTGCCTAAAGGCCCTTATAATAATTTAAAACATAAATAAACTAAACAAAACCTAGATCTTATTAACTAGGGTGGCCACCCGCGTGCTGGAAGAAGCCTTAGTCATCACCGCCGGTGAGGTCGATGTAGACACGGGTCGGTGGTGGTGGCGACCTCGTCTGGCTAAGGACACGGCGCAGTGTCATGCGTCGTCGAATCATCATGGAGGCCACCTTGGGCGAGGAGCGGACAACGCTGGAGCTCGTCAAGGTCGGAGCTTGCTACAAGCGGTACAATACGAGCGCGCGCCAATGGTTTACACTAGGGAGAGCGAGGGAATGATGCGCGCGAGAGAGCAGGGGACACACGCGACTTACGAAGACGAGGATTCCGTCCGGCCGACAGTCGGTGAGGACTTCCTCGATTGTTCGCCCAACCCAGAAACGCCACCTACCTCCGCGGTTCTTCACGCCGCGAGGATGAAACGGGCCCTCCCAGTGGTCGATCCTCTCCTACCGCTCCGCCCCGAGGATGCCCGACAACGCCGGGTTGTGAGGTGCGTAGCCTAGATCGAACTTGAGGTCCTCCGGTAGGCGATTCCACCTGTCGGGGATGAGATCCTCCATCTCCTCGGTGTCGACGTCTGGGAGCGGGGGGCACGGGAAACCGCCCTCGCTCATGTGCCAACTGCCTGGCAGCCGACAGTCAGGCGGGACCATGAGCCCGTACCTGACGAACTCCTCGGCGAGCTCCTTTCGGAGGTTGCGCAACCACAACTAGGACTCCCGCGCCGGCCCATTGCCGTCGCTCTAGCCGTTGTGGAACATTGCGGGAGGAGATAAGAGGCAACGAGGAAGACATCGGCGAGGAGACGAGCGCGTGGTGAGGAGAGAGCGTGTGGGAAGAGAGTATGACAAGGATGACCCTCTCTCTGTTTTCATGGCTATAACACCTGCGTGCTGCACTGGCTATGGTCTGACTTGGCAGGAGAAGTGTCGCGCCTTAAAGGTTGGCCGCTTGACCGGCGCTGCGAGAGGCTGAAAGGTAGGCCATGTCTCTTACCAAGGCCACGCGCGCCCGACAGGCGGGCAAATTTAGTGGTGTGCGACTACTGCGACGCGCCACCACACTTCATAAACTAGTGGCGTGGTCACACCACCACTACTGAAATAACGGTGGCGCGTCAGGAATATGGCGTGCCACCAGCTTGTTCAACTGGGGTGGACGGCCGGGTCCCACTTACGGGTGGTGTGTACACGCATTCTGCGTGCCACTGGTAGGCATGTACCAGTGGCACGTATATTTACAGCGTGGCACTACCTATAACAGTGGCACGCAAAAAAAAAACGCCGCAGATGTTGGGACTACACTAAGTGTTTTCGTGATCTCTTGCTCATCAAATGGATCGTCCAAGCCATCACGGCCATCCTCCTATATGGACCTAAGACTTGACCAGTTGATAATAATTACAATTCCAAAGTATCTAGTGATCATAGAAATCCGAGTGTACGTCCTTTTCTCTACCTCGCGGCTGATGGTTGCATTATGGAGGACTTAGGTCACACTGGTCATTAGCCCTCAATTTTGTGTACATACCATACTAATCCATATAAGCTAGAGCCTCAACATCTAACGATTGTTGACATTTTAAATTGTAAACATGCCAGGTAACGCTTTCACCCTTCGCTGTGTTTTCGCTCAGTTGCATGAAGTCTCATTTCCTCCTTGGCGAGGTTGAGGTGCCAAATAACCTCATTCAAATATTTTGCTATGGTGTGAACTTGGGCTCAAACCAAACATGCTGCAAATATTTGATAGCTAGGGTGCAAATAGGCTCAAACCAAACTTACCATTTTTTAAAATGCTGCCAAAAATATATAAGTTTTTCCTAATTTGACAGATCATATATATAGGAAGATCAATACAACATTCGGTTTGGGTCTTATCAGGTTGTATAGTGCTGAGAATATTCAAGTAGGATTCAATGTCGAACTTTTAAGTCGCTTAAGTACCATGATGTGTCTAAGCTCTAATTGGAATATTCAAACAAATATATTTTCAGATATTAGTGGCTGATACATAAAGTGTAACAATGCATCAGCCCCAAGTATATATAAACCTGGAGATTGGACAATGCAAATACAGTCAATGTGAAAAACAAACTTTACTTCAAGGAACAAAAAATAAACTACAAAATGAACAAATAAACATCAGTGACAAATATAAAAATGGAAAACTAAAAAGATTATATTTCTTATTATTCTCATTTAAAAAAAATCTATTTTTTTGTTTGTTCAATGCCTTGTATTGATCCAACAATTTAGATGCATGCATTCAGTTGGTAGATGGCATAATCTTGGACAAAAAGTAATTAGCTATTTCCAATTAACTTATAATGTATATACTCGTCACCTGCATATTGCAACCAACTCGAGAATCTTGTGCGTCAATATTGAGATCAATTACTCTGTTGGGAAGGCCCCGACATCGACCAAAAATTTCCTCAACGCTGCAGAAAAATAAAAATCATTACTAAAATAAATTATCTTCATTTGCGTATGTATATATTTCATGCATATATATCAACTTCAGTCCAAAACACAACCGCACTACTTTGCACAAGAATAACAATCAGCTTCAAGTAAAACAAGAATAGTCTCACGATCATATATATATGTATGATAATATGTTCATAAAAAGAGTGGAAACTGTGTAAAAATGTACACAATGGTGTGTCAAAACGCCTTAATTTGCATTTGCATATATATCTTTCATGCATGTAATGTCAATTCAAGATTGGCACACAAGTAGCACCTGCCGCGACATGCGCGCATACTATTACAAGTCAGTTAGACAGTATTACATCAGCATGGTAGAATGCAAATTTAGCTGCTGGCAGTATTGGAAACTTATAAGCTAGTGTTCCAAAACAAAAAGAAAATGCAAATGCAATCTTAATAACACTTCCCCTTGGCACAGTAGTACTAATAATGAAATGTAACATAAAATCAGAGGAAAAAAAAATTCCCTAGTGGCTATCGGCAGCTATATATTATACTTTTGGCTGGCCGCTACACAAGTATGAACAGATCATTCAGCTCAAGAAATTAACCATCTCAACCTCCGGCGCCTAAACCTGATCGTCCGAGGCCGGGAGATGAGTTTCTAGACCAATCTTTGCTTGGTGAAAACAAAAAGAAGCTAGCAACAACACCAGTGCAAGATCGAGAAGGCACGGATATGTACTAATGTACAAGAAGAAGAGTGAGAGAAAGTCTGGGTGCAGTAGATTACAGGAGTACATGCCTGGTATTGGAGGAAACGAACTCGTAGAGGCGGCCGGCGGGGGAGAAGACGACGAGCCCGACCTGGGCGTCACACAGCACGGAGAGCTCGAAGGCCTTCTTGAACAGCCCGCTCCGCCGCTTGGAGAAACGCACCTGCCGGTTCGTCCGGTTCTCTATCCTCCTCAGCTCCACCTTCCCCCGCTTCTTCTTCGCCTCCTTCCCTCCTCCCTCCGCCGCCGCCACGTGCTGCTGCATCCTCCTCCCCGCCTCCTCCTTCTCCATTTCCAGGCCCTAGCTACCCAGCCTCCACAACCAACCAACGGAGCGAGGAGAGAGGGGAGGTGGCCGGTGGCGGGATTTAACGATGATAATTAAATCTTGCGAGCAAGAATGAGAGATTCTGGCGAAAGTTGTGGATGGCAGTACGGGGGGCTCCACTTGCCCTGTCAATCTGATGGGTACGGCGCCAGTTGTATGCGCGCGACCCTGACCCACCCTCCCCGCTAAGACTTCAGAATTCGTGAGGGGAACCCCAACACGTGTAGCCTCCTCGCCGCTCAACATTTGCTGTTTTGCTGTTTTGTTAGTGGTGTTCCTTGGATCTTAATTGGACGGTTCAGATCTCCCTGTTTTCTCATCCTTGTACGTGCGCTAATCCACTTCTAGGGGTGTGCAAAAACGGTGCCACAGTTTAACCGGTTTCAGGACTTTAGTCAACTCGTGTACGAGAGAAATCGCAACCGCGTATTTCTGGAACCCTCTCCCCCTCCCCTCTCTCTACTGTTCCAGAGGCGACTCGAGGGCGACTTCGGCTCGACCAGCGTTCACCGGCGTATCCGTGGGATTTCTCACCCTCCGTCGGCCGCTCCGGCGGCGGGAGGATGGGGAATCCCCGGATCTGCACTCCGGCGTTTTAGATAGGGTGTGGTTTGGGCGGATTTAGGGCGATGTGGCCGAGGCGGGGAGGCCATCGTCATCGTTTTGTTGGGCCGCAGCCTCCCCTCGTTCCCGACGTCGTCTTCGACGGCGGCGGATGGCTGCTGCCCTGCTCTGCCGGCGCTTCCTCCGGTGTCGGTGGTTGGTTCGCGGTTGGTGTAAAGGAGGCCTGCGGAGGGGATTGGAGGCTGCTGCTGCGGGGATTCGTGGTGTGCAGGTTGAAGATCTGGCCACCTCCGGGGAGGTGGTGTGGCGCTGGCCCCAGATCTGGGGCGGAAGGAGCTTGGGGGACCCCCCCGGCCGATGGTCCATCTTCGGCTTCAGATCCAGCTCGTCGGAGCTGGTGGCTGTTGCGGCTCGTCAACGCCTTCGGGCTAGGAGTTCGTCTGTCGTGGGGTTAATACGGCATATGTTACACGAGGTAACTTGAGATTGAGGGCAAGGCGACTCTGGTGTTTAGGAGATGGTCTAGCTCTACGGGGGAGAAGATGTTTTTTACCCAGTTTCAGGTCCACTCGGTGGAGGATCCCTACGTCCTTCTATAAATCACTATACGATAACAGATTACATGGTGCGCCAATGGCGATTGCCGGGTTTGGATGACTCCGGCGTGGTAGCTCTCTCTTGAGCTCTCTCTATTTTGTCTATCTCTTTTCCCCTTGGATCTATTTCTCCCGGATCTCTCTATCTATGACTTAGGGGCCGGCTTATAAGGGCGCCGGGTCTCCTGGTCGCATACAAGGTAAGGCCGGGTTCTACCCATACTCGGAGTCCTACTCTAGGTCTTCTGGCCTTCGTGTCCTCCAAGTCCTGCACCACCTCCGGGTCTTCTAGAAGCTTCCTTGTCTAGGCCAGGTTATCGACAAGCTCTCCGGCCAGTCAATGTAACTCGGCCCATGCTGATGGTTAGCTGGCCTGGCCGGATCACCTGCCTGGCGGGTCATGCTTCCCTCTTCATGGGCCTACCGGGTTATAATCCCCCCATCATCGTCCGTCCTCTGGGGGAGTGGTGCCGGCGGCTGGTTCTTGCGTCGTCTTCGACGGTGGAGGTCTGCTGTGCTCGGTGTCCTCGAGGTTGAAGATGGTGTGCTGCAGAAGTGTTGCTTTCTGTATCCTCTCTGTTTGATCGCTGCTTGTATTTGGCGTTGTAATGTTTTCCTATCCATGTGAATATAAGTTTTTAGCTTTCAAAAAAAAAAGGAAGTTTACTTTTTGTACTATTCCTACATTGGAACTTTGGAAGTGAGGATTAGATCTGTGAAAGAAGATGAACTAGCTCAGAGTTTAACCAGATTCACCTAGTTCTCTTTTGGTACGGTCTATCATACCAAAGGCTTTTGGAACAAGTGTAGTTTAGGAACTTGAATATTGAGAATCATCAATGTGCATGTGTCAGATCGAATTCATATACCTATATGGGTTAAATTTGCTCGTTGAACCACTGATATAGCTCCATTTTGAAATTTTGTAAGGTTATTTGATCTATCTATTTGACTATTTGAGTAAGTGTGGTTTTCATTTTCATTATTCGAAACAATCCACAACCGGGGATGTTTGTAATTTCCTTTAGCGGGAATAGGCCCCCAAAGGACACTGAAGCTTCAATTACTGCGATGGGCATACAATTACATAGAGGACCCTGATAGAAACTAAAATTACAGCACAATCCTCACAAGGTGCAAAAAGGATCTCAACACAAAATAGGAAACGCGATTAGGTCCCTCGCCACCACCGCTGACATTGGACCTCGAAGCTTAAACGTCGTCCACACCGCCGGGGACGAGACCACTTGGGGTGTGGAAAATGATGAACGCCGAGCTGAGATCCTCCTCCACACTAGCACGCTGGCCCGGAGGAAGACGAGGCCTAGGTACAGAGCACACCCAAGCGCGGAGTAGCCCCTATGGCCATGGATAACAGCGTCGAAACATGGTCGTCGTTGCTAGGCTCTGCGAGGGGAAGCTTCACCGGACATCCTTGGATCTGCAGATCCCGCACCCCCCACCGGCCCTTCATCTCCACGACGAACGAAAAGAGCGCCACAGGCTGCAGCTCCACCGAGTTTATTGGGTAAGGTCTCCCCAGATCCAGGCCTCACATTCGCTCTCCGCCATGGAGGGACGGAAGAGAGGCTCATTGGCATCCGACCTATATTTGACCCGCTCCGTATTCAATACATAGTCTCGTGACCGAGAATATCCACAAATTGTATTTGTATCCAACACTAGTTGTGTTCGACTTCGAGTAGAAAATGATTTATCTAGGATGTTGGATGTAGGATACTGGATGAGCATTATGTGTTCGTATCCACTCGTTTCACCCTTTATCATGTCCAGTCTTCCTCCCATGTATTGCTACTAAATGCATGTCTCCCTACTACCCATGGATAGTTGGACCATCGCTATCTCCTGTCATTCTTCTGATGTTCAATGTATCACGCGAGCACCTCACACAAAAGGCGTGATCTCGCTAGTGGACGAGATCCGCTTACAAAGGAGCAAGTATCATCCTTTGTTGTGGCCACAAGACAACATTTGAAATATCGTAGGGATAAAAACGTAATTCGAAATTTGTTGGCTACTCGACACGTTACACAACACCACTAGCGTAGCCTGGATCCTCCAACGCCCCAAGCCACCTTCCCAGTATTGTAGCTCCAGTGTCGTACTGTAGCTACATGCAAGCCTGTGTGTGAGAGTGAGGCTCACGCCCCGGGCCAAGGCCATTGTAGCCTGAGGCCTGTCTCTGCCCTGAGAACACAATGGATTGGCTCGTACTCATTTTCTTAACCGAGTTACAGAACACAATAGCTTGTGCAACATTCCTTTGAAGCGCCGTCTACACTGCTCCAAAGTTGTTTAAAGGCTATGGTCCCAGACGAAGGAGGTAGTACACACAAAGAAGCTGGAAACTGACATATTGATCAATGATGAAGGCGAAAGATCGATCAAGATTAATGCCCATTTGAGAGCGATAAAAGCGTTTTATGAGAGGATTATATGCAACGCTCAACTGTATGTGTACGACCAGTACACAAACATTAGATGTCCCACGGGCACCTCGTACAAATCTTGAAGCAGCTTTAGTTTTGTTTTAGGAATTCAAAGCTCGACCCTCTCCTGTAGAAATCACGGAGACCGGGCACCGTAGGTACACAAACCCGGGCCTCTTGAAGCAGAAACGTTGTGACGTCGGCGTGCAAACAATCGGAGAAACTATGGTCAACTGAACCCTGTGCAGCTGGCCCGTACGCCCACTTGTAAAAGTAGGTTATGCTGTTACAGAGGATAAGGTCTCAGTCGCATCAGGTCTGCGCATGGTCCACATCCCATGCCTCCCACGTACGATATATGAGTAGAACACTATCCCTGATCTTGTGCCACATAGACTATCGAGCTAAAATCTCTCCTCTATGCCTTCTCTCTTTCTTTGACGCGACTTCAATCTCTTGTCCTCTCTCTCTCTTGATGAAAAACTCTTTTTTTTTAAACGAATGAAAAGCTCTTCTTGGCATGGAAATTAGACCATCTCCATCTACGCTCTAATAGTGTCTAACAAATATGTCGGACATGTGCCATGGGGAGCGCCTTCACACGTTAATGTTCTGTTGGGACCAACAACCACATAGACGCTTCCAATAGCGTGCAACCATAAAAATTAGCGGCACCAAAGAATTCCATTCAGTTTTGGAGATATATTACAAAGTTTGAAGGAATTTGACCTAAAACTTACGACTAAACTAATAGAAATTACTATGGTAGAACACAGAGTAGTTGTGGGGGGGCGTCGCCTTCGTCCTCGCCGCCATCGTCTGGGAGGAAAACTATGCCCCCCCTCCTTCGACGACCACGCCTCCGCCCAACCTTCGTCTCTGGGCTGGATAGAGTCAAAGGAGATGTGCTCCGCCTCGCGATCTGACGTTGGAACTTGGTTTCCACCTCCTCTTCCGTCATCGCCGGCGGCGGAGGTGGCACCTCCTTCTTAGCCTTTTTGTGGCCGAGGAAGGGGGGTGCAGCTCCCTAATAACGATGCCTCGGGTCTCTGCGGCAGCGCCGACCAGGGCTCCTGTCGGGGAGATACTAAATGGATAAGCCCACGAAGTAAGGCGACTCACCGTAGCAAGGTGGCCCATGACCGGCTCATGGCCACCCAACTCCTTGGGCTAACACGATGGGCCGACTCAAGGATAGACGACTCGAAGAAGGAGTCTGATGTCTAATACACGCTTCTATTCTTGTAGACTCTATTAGTCCTCTAAGCGCAGAGCTTTGTAGGACAACAACAAATTTCGCTCAAGTGAATGACCCAAGGTATGTCGAACACATGGAGGTGTAGGTTGAACGTATCCTTCTCGAACAATCGTGCAATTAAGATAGTCAGATAGAAGAAGTCTCTTCAGCCCCTAACACACCTAATACACTTGATAGTTGTATAGGTGCACTACTTCGGCGAAGGGATGATCAAATACGGGTAATATGGATGGTAAAACAAGGTTTAATAATCTGTAGTAAAAATGGCAGCAAGGTAACAAGTAGAAAATGACTAAAAACGGTGTTTCAATGCTTAGAAACAAAGGCTTAGGGTTCATACTTTTACTAATACGATGCTCATCATCATTAACATAATTAAAGATGTGGTAAACCCTCAAAAAGCATGCATGGTAATAGTTACTCCGAGTTCATTCTTATTGTGGATCAAAACAAGTTGAGACTTACCTAGGTAACAAAAGCACACCTTAAAGTTCGTCTTTCTAATACATGGACACCCCCACACTGTCACTATGAGCATCCAAAATAAAACTAAACAAACACCCTATGATTTATGTCTTCTAATATTTCCATATATACAACACCCACGCTGTCACTTTGGTACTTAGAAAATTATATTAAACATGCATCAAATTATCTTATGATTTCATTATTCAATCCAACTGTCGCAGCAGTGGAACATGGGGTTCCCCTGATGCTGCCAAAGTGGGTCCACCACTAGGGCCCACCAAGAAGATGGACAAGGCAAGGAGTCAAGGTCAGCAGATGAGTCTACTCATCTGCCCCAAGGAGACCCGACAAGTTCGACTACAAGGCGTTGCGGCTAAGGACCAGGCGACCTTCCGGGGTCACCTGATACCCGGAGAACAAGGCGGAGTGCCCGCGGGTCCGTGCGCCCGGCAGGTGGCCAGGCACACCCCCGGGTCCTCCATCCGTACCGCTGAAGGGATAAGACTGCCAGCTCGCCGGAAGCTGGTAGAAGACTTGGGCGCCAAGATGAAGGCCGCGCCCTGATGACGTTGCCACGAGCGCAGTTGGTGGGGCGGACAGGCTTTGTCCGTCTCACCTTTTCCAAGGGCGGACGACCGCGCCGCCCTCTAGAGAATGCTTGGAGGAGAGGATGCCACGTCTCCTCCAAGGACCGCCGAGGGATTTTCTCGTCGAGAACCCCTCACGCCCCTCGTGTGCCCATGTCGGATCCCCTTAGCCTATAAAAGGAGGACCATGGCACCGAGGAAAAGAACGGGAACAGAACAAGTAGAGCACAAGCAAGATAGAGCTCAAGCAAGGGTAGACTAGGGTTCGGAGGGTAGAGAGAGAGGTGATCTCCCCAGGGCAGGATCTGCTCTTCGTCTACCTCGGGCCGGAATCCTGCCGGGTTCATCCCAGAACACCCTTGTACACCACTCCATGATGAACACTTCAATCCAGACATGCAGGAGTAGGGCTTTTAGCCTCCGGGCGGCCTGAACCTGGGTAACTCCGTGTGTCTCTCTGCGTTGTTTACCCGCGTGCCTCGACGAAGAACTTGACGGTCTTGCTCCCGGGTAAGGCGGCTTCCAGCCTCCTTCGCGCCCCGTGCCGAACCTAAAAAGGGGGTATCTCTTACTCCCGGTGACCGTCATCCGAGACAAGACATCTGGCGCGCCAGGTAGGGGGTGCAAGCGCTGGATTCATCTTCATCTTCGTCAAACTCAAGTTTTGCGTCAAGTTCATCGTCAAGTTCTGCGTCACACTCTCCGCCCGACTCAAGATCTTCGTTGAGCTTTACACTCGCGGCGGGATCAGCAGCCAGTTTCTCGTCCGCGACGAAAGCTGCCCTGAATTCTTCTTCTCCGACAAGGTCATCATCACCCTCCGGCCAAGGTGGGCGGTCGCCTCATCAGCAAGCAGGACACATGTCGGGAACTCGGGAGGTCTTTGGTGAGCCATTGAGTCAGTCTACTCGGAACAGCTGGGGGCTAGAGGAAGCTTTGGGTGCAGCCCGAGCGCTTCTCTCTTTCCCACCAGATCAGTGCAAGAGCGATCCTCGTGCGACGACATGGATCGCTAGCTTGGAAAGTCTGTTGAACTATGCTCACCAATGCCACGCTCCCACGAGTTCTGCCCCGACCATCGATGCTGGCACCGCCATTCCTGCGCCAGCACCGCCGGAGGAAGTGCAGCCCGATGATCCTCATGGCAAGAGGCCCATGGAGCCTCGTCACGAAGGCTCTCGTCAGAGTTCCAATCCCCGGCGGCGCTCCCGGAAGGAGATGGAAGGCTAGACGGGCCAGCACCTCAAAACCTGCTGCACGCCGTACCCGACAACCGTCCTCGATCTCTATTGCCTGGAACAAGAGATTGGGGAGACGCTGAATCATTACATCTGGAGGTTCCGGGGCGTCGTCGACTGCATTCCCCCGGCTGATCTCCGAGAGATCTCCATCATTGTTGTCTTCCACGTCAACGTCCGCAACCTGAAAATGCGTGAGAAACTAAGCCTTCATGCAGTGGACACGTTAGAGGACATGTGGGACATAGCTGACCGATGTGCCTGGGGAGAGGAAGCTCTCAACCTTCCTCCCGCCAGCCTCGCTGAAACATGTCACTGCAAGATGTACCCGGAAGTGTCAAGTTACCAATTCAAGGGCTCCTGAGATCAATAAAAGATAAGTGCTCCTTGGGCAAATCCTCTCTGTGTATAGCTATCTATTTTGCGGGTGTTAAACATGTGTAAAAACTGGGAACGTGGCTCGACCGTCGAGCGAGCTCTCATGGGGTAGCGACTCTCCCGGGGTAAAAAGCGGTGCGAGACCTGATACTTCCTGGGGACGTGCGTGCCAACAGAGTGAGCGGCCTTCTGGGAATTGGTAGGGCTTGTGAGAGCATTCCTGACCAGGTCAGGGCCTCACAGGTAAGCTTACATCCCCGAAGGATCCCTCAGAAAGACGTGGAGACAGTAAAAACATGCTAAGATCAGTAAAAATACCTGCAAAGTAGAATAGCAAAGCAAGTTCTAGCATATCACATCCAAGTTTTGGGACCAAAGCATGAAATATGACTCAGAGTTTTATTACATTTGGGGCACGAGGTGCTCGAATGTTTTGCAGGAGATCTAGTGGCGCGGGAACATCTTTGCGGCAATGGTGGTCGCGGGAGCGTTCACCGCCTGGAGGGAGCCCCTGGAGGGGGACGACGCCACGAAGTTCAGCATGACGGTGTTCGGGTTGGCCTCCTGGAATGCCGCCATCACCGAGGCTGCTGTCAGCTTGCTCGCCTCGTGCTTATCACCAACAAGTTGGGCAGCCATCTTGTTCTTGAAAGTTCGAACGTCGACGGCAACCTTCCTGATGAACTCCACGACATGGGGCAAGCTCTGGCAGTTCGGCTCCAACATTGGAAGTGCCGTCCTCAGGTTCAGCCGCTCCACCCGCTTCGTGGCCTCTTGGCAGGCCTCCGCAATCGCAGCAAATCCTTCCCGGTTGGAGCGGCGAAGTTCCGCCAGCTCAGTTGACGCCAGGGAGTTGGCTTGGGTCAACTTCTGGTTGTTCTCCTTCAACCCCGTAAGCTCGTCATCCCGCGCCTTCATAGATTCTTCAAGCTCAGACATCCTCTGGCCATTTTTCTCGGCTTGCTGCTTCAAGGCGCGGACGGATTCTTGCTCCTGATGGAGCGCCTTCTTGGTATCCCCGATGGTCTGGTTGTTCTCATCCTCCTTGAGCTGGCATCCTTCAGGCGATGGTCAGCGGCATCCTTCAGGCGCTGTTCTACATCCTGCTCTAGCTATAGCTTCTGGCCTTCTAAGGATTTGAGCTTCTCAGCCAGTTCATCCTCCCGGGTCTTCAACTGCTGCTCCCTCATCGCCATGTCCTGCTTGCGCCACATGTATTCGGCTTTCCGCTCAGCGCCTTTCAGTTCCAGGGACTCCCACAGACTGGAAACCTGGACCGAGAGACGGTTGAGCTTGCCCATCCCTCTCAGGATCAATTCTTCGGCCTTGTCAATGGTCTCCACAACGGCCGACTCGCGGCCGCTGTACTCCTCATCAAGCTGGTGCATCCCGCGAATAATGGCATCCATAGCACTGCTCCCACTGATGGTGATCTGGGGAGTCGCCGTCGAGGAGTTCCCCGGGGCACTGGCAGCCTTCAAGCGCTTGGCCGCGAGGTCCTCTTTAATCCTCGCCAGCTCAGCTATCTCTTTGCTGGCTCCTGAATCTGTGGAGAAGTTGGTAAACGTCCTCAGAGTCTGCCCGGTCATCAGCGAGCTCTCCAACAAGTCAGGGGAGACCCTAGGACCCGGCACCTCGCCACGGTTTTGGTCTGGAGCAGGGATCATAGTTTGGGTCCCAGCCGCGCGTGAGCTGGGCGTGCCCTTGGACGCCTCTTGGCCATCCGACGGAGTAAAGGAGGGTGGCTTTTCTTGGCTTGCCACGCCAAGTAGGTCACCCGGGAAAAGACATTCGTCAGAGAAGCGTCTGAAAGCAAGAAAACGTCAAGCATATCGAAGACATGAAACAGGAACGGCATAACCCGGAGCCCGAGTATACCTGCTTGCTCTGGCGTCCTGGCGTCAAGAACTTTCCTGGGGTGGGCTGGGGAGGCCACAGTCGCGCTCCCCACCCCGCTCCCGCGGCGACCGTCCACTTCCGCTAGTGGGGGAGGGAACATCCCTCTGATACAAGCTCAAAAGCTGGTGGCGGTGTCATCTTCCGCCGCGTCGCGCCGCCTCTTGCTGGTCTCCAAGGAAAGCGAGCCCCTGCGCCAACACATGGTCAATTTCCTTAGGGAGGAGAGAAATAAAAAAAGCTAGAAGAATATAGGGGAAAAGCTTACTCCCGGATACGCTTGTTCCCCAATGACACCGGAAGATCTGCGGACCCGGCGGAAGAAACATGGGGGCTCTGCTGATGCTCGCCCAGAGGGGAGTCTGGACCCGCCGTGGAAGACGAACGGTGGGGGGATGTTCTTGACCGTGGGGACAAGACAAACTTAGCTGTGTCGGCCTCCACGTCCATGAGGTCGCCCTCGCCACCAACCACTTCTGCGGGCGAGAGAAGAATGCTCGCCCCCGGGTCAGGGACCGCGGTGGTCTCCGGAGGGCAATGCGGGGAAGGAACCTTCTCCCCCGCGCCTTCCCCATCGTCGTCGTCATCGTCGTCTTCGCCGTCGCTGCTGTCATCGTCGCCAGCGGCGGACTCGCTACCGTCACCATCATCTCCGTCGTCGGAGCCAGCGGAATCCTTCTCGGACTCCTCTTCGCTCTCTTCGTCTGACCCAGGGAGTTCTCCTTCTTCATCAGGGCTAGAAGGAGCCTTGGCTTTTCGGGTCGTCGTCCCGGCAGGTTTGGCCCGTGATCATATCGGCCCACGATACCGAGGGCATTGCAAGTCGGCATCAACTCCAGAATCTCGGCCTTCTTCGGGTCATCACATAGGGGCAGGATTCCTGCCGGCAGCTTATATTTGACGTGCCGGTAAACGTCCCTCTCATGTTGTCCCGGAGGAGGGCGCCATCCATATCGGGACTCCTCGGGCGAGACGGGTCCAGGGGACCCCTGAAATCCCAGGCCGGGTGCGGCCGTTTCTGCAAGGGCGCCAGGCGGTTGCGAAGGAAGTGGGCAACGATGGCGGCCCCAGAAACTCCCTTCTCGCGAAGGAGTTTGAAGCGTACTACCGCCGCAGAAAGATCATCGTCTTGGTAGCTGACACACGTCCAGGTCTCCAAGCTCACTGGATGTTCCGTCGGCTCTTCAAGAAGTGACAAGACTTCAGGCACTTCGACCAAGAACCAGCCGTGCCTCCACTCGTCCCACTTGGACTTGATCGCCAAGTGAGGATAGTTCAGCTTGACCTTCTGGCGGAAGCAGAAGGTGACACCACCCCCATCCAGCCTTCTTTCCCGATGCGGGGGTAGAAGAAGTGGCGAAACAGAGCCACATACGGCATCACCCCGACGAACGCTTCACAAGCATGGGCGAAGACCGTCAAATCCAAAATCGCGCCTGGGGTCAAGTGCAGAAGCTTCAACCCATACGCGTGCAAGATCTCTAGGAAGAAATCTGAGAACGGAGGAACAAGTCCCATCATCATGAAGCTGTCAAAAATTGGGATCTGCCTGGGCGCCCTGATCTCCGAAGGTGGGAAGACCTTCGTCGGCACTCGAGCAGGAGCACCAAGCGCGCCGTCAGATTCCATCACTCCGAGGTGCGAGGCCTTCTTCATCATCATGGCGTTGTCGGCATAGTCACTTGGAAACAAGGCCTGCTGCCTGCGGAGCTCGGCCTTCTCGGTGCTACGCTCCGATCTCCGCCGCGCCCTTTCAGATCTGGGAGATAGTTCCTCCCTCAGGAGCAAGGACCTGCTGGCCTTCTTCTTCCGAGCCCTGACCTTCACTTGCGCCATTGGAGCAGAAGGAGACCTGCGGCGGCGGATGGCAGAGGCGGCGGTGCACAACAAGGATAAGGAGATGGAAATGAAGGCGGCGATTTGGGGATTTCGGAGATTTGGGAGAGTAACGGCTACAGTGCTGCGAGGCGTGGCTTATAAGGCATCCTACGCATCATGTCGCGGCCCCACTACTCCGACTGGCACGGGGATTGAGGGGATGTTCCGCTTCGAGCGCTCCCTCCCGTTGGATTCAAGATAGACGTTGGCCGCCCGTGCGAACCGCAACGTTCGACGCGACCAAGCCCAAAGAAGACTCGGGGCTCATCTCTACTTCACCCTGGCGAGTCTCCGGCAAAGCAGGTAAATCAAGCCGCCGGTACCCACTTTGGCCAACTCTTTGGCCATGGCCCCGGCAGCAGCTGAAGCAAGAGCTCCCGGGACCATGCCCGGGGGCTACTGTCGCAACAGTGGAACATGGGGTTCCCCTGATGCTGCCAAAGTGGGTCCACCACTGGGGCCCACCAAGAAGATGGACAAGGCAAGGAGTCAAGGTTAGCAGATGAGTCTACTCATCTGCCCCAAGGAGACCTGACAAGTTCGACTACAAGGCGTTGCGGCTAAGGACCAGGCGACCTTCCGGGGTCACCTGATACCCGGAGAACAAGGCGGAGTGCCCGTGGGTCCGTGCGCCCGACAGGTGGCCAGGCACACCCCCGGGTCCTCTATCCATACCGCTGAAGGGATAAGACCGCCAGCTCGCCGGAAGCTGGTAGAAGACTTGGGCGCCAAGATGAAGGCCGCGCCCTGATGACGTTGCCACGAGCGCAGTTGGTGGGACGGACAGGCTTTGTCCGTCTCACCTTTTCCAAGGGCGGACGACCGCGCCGCCCTCTAGAGAATGCTTGGAGGAGAGGATGCCACGTCTCCTCCAAGGACCGCCGAGGGGTTTTCTCGCCGAGAACCCCTCACGCCCCTCGCGTGCCCATGTCGGATCCCTTAGCCTATAAAAGGAGGACCATGGCACCGAGGAAAAGAACGGGAACAGAACAAGTAGAGCACAGGCAAGATAGAGCTCAAGCAAGGCTAGACTAGGGTTCGGAGGGTAGAGAGAGAGGTGATCTCCCCAGGGCAGGATCTGCTCTTCGTCTACCTCGGGCCGGAATCCTGCCGGGTTCATCCCAGAACACCCTTGTACACCACTCCATGATGAACACTTCAATCCAGACATGCAGAAGTAGGGCTTTTAGCCTCCGGGCGCCTGAACCTGGGTAACTCCGTGTGTCTCTCTACGTTGTTTACCCGCGTGCCTCGACGAAGAACTTGACGGTCTTGCTCCCGGGTAAGGCGTCTTCCAGCCTCCTTCGCGCCCCGTGCCGAACCTAAAAAGGGGGTATCT